>JAFIDM010001028.1:46284174-46319008 GCA_023159025.1 Thereuonema tuberculata | reverse complement strand
ACCTTCTTATGCGATATTTATCAATAAAGCTCAAGGACAAACTCTAAGTAAAGTTGCCATATAATTGGAAAACGTTGTCTTAACTCACATACAACTTTAGGTCTTTGAGTCACAATTCAACAGAATTTGGTTATCTTCACTCTAAAGAATACTCACAATCAATTTGTTGCGAAGAATTTCGTATACAAGCTATGATCTTCATTTATCATCTATATCAACTAACGTCCATCTGAAATCTCTTCTTCAAATATCTATATCGAACAATCTGATGGCCTAGCTAATAGATATAGATAATTTTCACTATTTGTAACTCAAAAACCACTGAAAAGTATCAATTGGAATTGGATAAAAAAGAACAGAAAAAAAAACAATCACTATTTCTATTAGGTAGAATACTGAAAAATCGCTATTCGTTACTCAAAAACAATCACTATTTCTAACTCAAAAACCACAGTAAAGTATCAATGGAAATAAAAAAAAGAGACTCAAGACAGAAAGAAGCACTATTTCTATTAAGTAGAATACTGAAAGCTCACTATTTGTAGCTCGAAAGCGACTGAAAATTGTATCTATATTACGAAAATCTTTTATTTCTCTGTCTGTCTGGTGCAATTATTGTAATTTACAAAAATAGAAATAATTTCTACAAGTTATCTACTGGAATCCAACATGCAACCTCTGCTCCGAAGTTAGACATCTTAGGCATTAGACCACAAGGATTACATTCTAATCTCTATAAAAAATAAAAATATATCACAGATATATGATTCACACGCTGATTCTAAAAGCAGTCGTGAATTGAGAGAATAAATACATCAAAAATTAAAATAAAAAAAACTTTAAAAAAATTTTAGTTTTATTTTACTTGATGTAATTTGTGTGATTGTTTTTTTTTTTTAATAAATAACAAATTGTTTTCAGTTACATACGCGAGGCTTCCGGAGCGAAGCGACTGGTAGCCGACTAGTTTTATACAAAATTGAAAGTAAAAGCTATAAGATATGATAAAAAAATTCTGGTTTCCACGCCTACACTTGAAACGCCCACTGAAATTAAGAGATCCTTTCTTTGTTCACAACAAAGATATTACAAACGTTTTTGAAACCCCCTCGCTGTTTATAACAATGCGGTGTAGGGTCTTTCCTTTCTTCTCTTTCGCGGAACCCTTTGCAGGTTCCTTCTAATTACCGTGAATTAATCAGCAATTTAACTGTCTTGAATCTCAAAAGCAACTCATGTAACTCAAGAATGTGTGTAAAAATGGATTCTTTCTTTAATGAAGAGAGAAAAAAAAAAAGTGGAAATTATCGGTTGAAATTCCAGCCAAATGTTGATCATTCCATTCCCCCTCTGTAGTTCCGATAGAGTGAAAGCAAACACTCCTTTACGCCAGCCAACCATATAGAAATATTGTGAAATAACATGCCATTCTCTTGCAGAACAAAGAAAAAAAAACACACACACATCAAATTATTATTTTTTTTAATCTATGTTTGGCCTTCGCAAATCGTAGTGTTTAGCACAATTTCAAAAATGTAAGTATTCAATTTTTTTATCATATATTTTGTTTTTTCAAATGAGAAAGGTCAGTTTAGTTTATTGTTTTTTTTTTTCAAATTTTTTTTTTTCAAATAATAATAATATTGCATTTGAAGAGAAAATTACAGCATCAAACTCTAGCCTTCTCTCTGTTTAAGATTCTGTGTTATAAAGGAAATGATAATTTTAATGTGTGCAGTAAACATGAAAAAATAACTTTGGCCAACACACATATTAAAAGGATATATTAAAAAAGGAGAATGGACAGATCAGCCCCCACCACTGTACAGCGATAAGATATATACGTAAGGAAAGATCTTCATAAAGAGAACATTTTTATTATTATGATTTGTCTCAATTATTAGTCCGTTCGGAGTTATATACGTCTAGATATAACGTTTGAGTCATTGATTGTAATGAGTGTGGGTGGCAGAGAAGCCAACCATCTACAGGCGGGAAGTGCTTGGCTGTAGGTGGTTGGCTTCCCTGCTACCCACATTCACTACAATCAATCACACTGTTAATAAATATTATACGTAATTAATAATTAATATTATCATTTACTTCAAGTAAATAATAATTATTTGCATGTAATAAATGAAAATAATATTTACTGTTACTGCAAATAAGTATTAAATGATAATTAATTAATACATCCGGGAAGTAAGATGTCAACGAGATAAGTCATATCTAGACGTATGTAACTCCTAACGGACTAATAATTGAGACGAGTCGTAATAATAACATATGTTCTATGTAAGGAGATCTTTCTGTAGGTATATATCTTATCACTATACAGGGTGGGGCAAATTCCTATAGGGTTTGCCCATTCTCCTTTTACATATAGGTACGACCGGTTTCGTCCATCTTAAATAGAGAACTTTGATGAGTGTTCTGTGTTATAAGTTTTTTTTTTCTTATTCCGATATAATGTTGTGTGAATTATTTCTTAACTTGAGATTATGATCAGTCAGTCCTTGGGTGTGTTTTCCCCGGAATCTTTTGAACCACTGGAAGGATCTTCCTGAAACTTGATGTGCATATTCGTGGACTAGAGATGGTCTGACGTTTTACATTTGAAATCTTTTTCTAGTCGAGAAATTTAGCACGAGAAAAAAATTACCTTAGAAGAGCATTGGAATCTAAACAATGGATTTCTATCCTATTTCAATTAATATCTCATTGGATTAAACAATGAGTATTAAATCTATTTTGATTGGATTTATGGGATTGAAATTAATCCGAATTAGACAAATTAATGCGGATTTAATTCATTTTTTTCAGAAAATAAAAAAAAAAAAATCAATCGTGTTTAATAGATCATCATAATAACTTTCATATGTCTTCGAAAATAACAAAATAACGAAATAATAGTGAATAAATAAATAATAGTGAATTGTTTCGTTATTATGAAGAAAATAAGGAGTAGTGAAGTGTTTAATAGATATTATAATCTGAATAAAAATATTCAAAAATTTGATGCTTTCGTTTCTTTACAAAGAAAAACAAGAAAAAGAAATAACGTTTTACGGACGTAAAATTTAAATTCTTTCGAATCCTGTTTTTTCATCAAGATATTAGTGACAACGAGAGTACAGTGAGCTTTCAAATAAAGATGCCTTTTATAGTATAATCACAAAGAAGAAAAAAGTTGGTAAGTAGTAGCTTTCATACAAAAAAGAAAATGAAAACGTAAGAAATACATAGAAATCGTTCGGAGACACAAAAATTGAGAAGGAAAAAAAAAACATTTTCGAAGATCAAATGAGAAGGAAGTTTTTTTTTTTTTTAAGTTTTCTTCACTTGTTTTGCTGCTAATTCTTTCTTTGGAGATTTTTGTCACTTTTACAAATACCTTTGACTTGGAATTAAATGTCAGCGTATTTTTTGCTTTTTTTTTTTTTGGGGGGGGGGGGCCGATATTGCCAAAAATCACTTGGAATATTCGTTATATGATCCCAAACCTCTTTCTCAGACAAAAGTTAGACTGAATCTCTATTTTCTTGATTAGCTACCACGCGGTTCTAAACAGAAGTGAACAGAAAATTTTACAAATTCTCCAAACACTTCAGAAAATGCAGAGTGTGTTATTTTTACATATTCTTTTAAGCAGTGGTTACCAAACTGCTTCGCTTCAAAAAAATAAAACTTCAAAGAAAAGTTATATAAAACATAGGTCCAACATTGAGTTACCAACTTCATTTTAAAAAGTGACAATTATTATACAAATAAAAAATACAAATATTTTAGTTTTATAAAGAATATTTTAGATTGTATTTTTGTTCGCTAAGGACTGGCTAAGGACTGAAATAAAAAAATAAAACAAGTAGCATAAAACAGCAAGGTTGTATAACAGAATAAAATTTATATTACAAGATTTTACATAAATGAATTACATTTATTAAGATAATTTCGCAATTACATTAAAATTACCTTAGAATCATCATATAAGCACATAAGTTAAAAATGCGTTATTAAAAATTAGTTAAGTAAACACTTTACAGTAATAAATATTTTATTATTATTAATATTTGATATACATTTATTATTATTTAGTTCTGTTCAGTTGAGAATGGTGTGTTCCTTTTCTGTATTTTAAATAGAAACCTAGTAAAATCTTTACGGTAAGTAAAGATGAAAGATCGGTAAAAAAAAATAAATAAACATGAAATAAAATTATTACACGTAATACAAATAGGATTAAATAATCTTACTAAAGCAACTACAGTAAAGCAAGCATTTCCATGTCCTATCCAGGAAGTAGCTTTTAGCACGTGTTAGCAGAGGGCGCTTCGCAGTTTTCCCAATGAATGTGAATGGCGGATGGGGGTAAACATTAATCGTACTTAAGTCCGAAGCAGACGGACGTAAGACCGGGGCATGGTTGTAAATTGAAAAAGACGTAAGTCTAAAAGCGACGTAATTTGGGGGTTTGATTGTATCTTTATAGAAAAAAATGATATAGAAAAGGTATCTCACAGAGCTCAATTCTAAACCCTTTCTTCCTGGACTTATATGGTAAATTTAATATTATAAATTTAATATTATAAGATGTTAACATCTTGTATTAACAACTAGGTTGTCAGTATTCCAATGAATGCAACAAATAAAATATAAAAAAATGTGCAAAAGCAATTTAAAATTCATGGCCATTTACATACTCAACCTCTAACGAATTAAAATAAGAGTATTACTAATATAAAAAATGTGTATATATACATTTTTATAACACTCTTATAAATATGTGTATATATATAAAATATCAACTATATTTTAATATCAATTATTTAATAATAAAAATTGTTATTATGTTTACTCTTGAATGCGAGTTTTCAGTATTCACTATAATAATGTGATGGTTTCTCACAAAATATTAAAATAAGTCCTTAAAACATTAATATTATTGTATTTAAAAAGTAATATTATTATTGCTATTATTTCTTTTCGATATTTCACATCTCTGTAAAGCATTACAACAGAAAAGCAGAAAAGGCTGTGACTACACGGAGCATTAATTTCCTTTTTTCTTAAAATGAAATTTCAGGATGTACCGTATTTATTCTGTTTGTTTTTATTTACCACTTTCCTTGCTTCTACATGAATCAGTTCGTGTTTTCGAAATAGCAAATGACGTCACATGTCAGCAGCGTTCTTGTGCGAAAATTGTTATTTAATGAAATAATAAGTAGTTGGAATTCAGCTCGATTTGCTTTGTGGATAGGAATGTTTCTTCCACATTAATTAGCCACTGAGAAACTTGGTCTGTATTCAGGGACGATTGTAATTAATTCTATTAATGGGATTAAACTTCCAAGTTCAGGAGGAGGAGTTGGTAGTTAAAAGAAATTAGGTGTGGTTTTGAACCAGAAAGAAAAAATCGAAATAAAATTCAGACAGAAAATAAAAAGCGTGAAAATAAGAATAAATAATTGACAGCACCCATTGTAAAAAAAGAAAACAAATCTGGTTTTTAGAAGATTTTATTTTTTTATTAATTATTTATTTTATGTTATTTTATTAATATTTAAGATTGTAGCACTGTTTTAGCCCTCTTTCCTAGGAAAATGAGGCTACTCCGATCGTTCATTCCGTGCGTGTGTCCGTGTCCTCCACCCATCCCACCCCCACTCCAAAAAAAACAAAGTTTGTAGCGCTGGAGAGAGGCGTTACAAACAAAATGAAGGCAATCAAATAATTAAAAAGAAAGTTCCAGAATGCTAGTTTTCTTCCTTTGTGTTGCACACCAACACGTCTCTCGGTACCAGTGACTGGGTTTATGTAAACATCTAAATTGGGGATCTAAATAATCAGGCAAGAATCTTTAACATAGAGCGCCTTATTTTTTGAGTTATCGTGCTTCCAACTTTCTAAATAATAATAATAATAATAAACGTCTTTTTTTTTAAAAAAAAAAATCAACATGGTTTTTATTTATATTAATTACTTTGAGATAACGTAAGATGAACTTTTTTCGGTATTTAGGATTCGGAATTCGGTATTTAGTTAACTTACAATAAAGAACAATAGACCAACGGTCGCGGTGCTCGGCTTCCCTGCCACCCACACTCACCCCCCAAACATAAACATAACTTACAATAATTTAAGAACACAGAATCTATTATTTTTAAATTGATTTTTTTTATTTTTAATCTTGGGAAGAGTTTTATAAACTTTTATATCTTTTACGATAACGATAGATTCCAAAGGGTATTTTATACGGTTTTTATAAGATTCTTTTTTTTTTTTTTTTTTTTTTTTTTTTTTGTAAAAATGCAAAATATACAAAAAAAGAAAACAAAATTATTAGAAACAAAAAAAGAGTTATAATGTCACTGTGAGTAAAAACCACATGCCTTTTATTCGTCTATTCCACCATCTATCATCAAAGGAACTTAGAACTTTGTATCCTACAGAGCCGAATGTTAAACAGTAGGTTAAATGAAGATAATTATTAATTTTAATATCCCTTTACTGCCAAAAAACCACACTGACGTTCCAGTGAATTTTGAATTACGATAGTTCTGGAACTATTTAGCTCAGGAAGCTGCAAATTTAACATTACATTTAGGCTATCAAATAGGATTCTTAATGACATTGAATTACCGAGTAAAAAGTTGCAACCGCGATTAAATGAAAAATACCTTAGAAAGCTGAAACTGCAATAAAGAGAAAAACATCACTTCCCAATTGATTTTATACAGATCGGGCCCAAGCAATGCCACTAGTTAAGCAATTATTCATTAACTAGCAAACCTTTCAAGTAAAATTTTTAGTGATCACATGACCTTGAAAGTCATTTTCTCAGTCATGTGACCTTTGATCGCGACCGGACTACCTCTAAAAAGTTTATCTCTATGAGAGGAACAACCTGTCTTTTCATTTTGGCCATCTGAAATGAACGGTTTAGAAGTTGACCTTAAGTCACGTGACTACGTCGATTAAAAATAAAATGTAAGCATCCTCAAACATTTGACGCCTTTGTATTTCTACGTCTTACGGTTTCGGAAGAGTAGTGGGGCAGAAAAAAAAAAATGTTTTCTTTTATATATATAGACTATAGATAGATAGATAGATTGCTGCGAGTTAGATTTAAAAACTATTCATTATTTGTTTCAACAACTATTTCGTGGTCGTACTATGACGATATATATATGTATCCTTATATATTATTTCTCAAAGGTGTTTTTGTTTGAGTACGCCATATCTCCCTTAATACTTCATCAAAATCAATGATTGAGACATCATTTTGAAGATTGCGTTCACCACTAATGATGAAAAATAAACAAATTGTTGAAAATTAATGTTTTCGTTAAAAAACTGTATTTTAAACTCCTTTTTATAAAAATGGAGAAGGCGTCATCTATTGACAATGTGTTTAACTAATATGCACGACAGCTGTTGGAGTTGTTTATTATTTCTCAAAGGTACTTTTTTTGTTGCGAATTATTTGCACGGGTCAACTAGTATATACAGAAATTGCAATTATAAATTTTCTTATTCTGTAAAATTCTATCTTAAGAGAACCAAATAAGCAAGAAGTTACAAGACCTTGAAGCCCACTTTCTTAAATTGTGATTTCTTAAAAGTTCTAAATTTTATTCATTTATTTTTATTTTAAAGTTTTAAAAGCGATTAACAGGAAAAGTCTACATTTATTTTCAAATTCTAACATCTACTGAATATAAACAGCACAAAATTTCCATTTCCAAAAAAAAATAAAAAAATAAATAAATAAATAAATAAATAAATAAATAAATAAATAAATAAATCCCGTTATTTAATTAAATTGTCTAAATTGGATTAAAAATCATATCAAACTTTGTGCAATGGATTAATATTCGTAGTTTAAGACAAAGAAATCTTAACAGATATGAGATTGTTTAGATTCCAATGCTTTTCTATGGGAATCTGTGTCGCCTTCTTCCTCTCATTTATCGACAAAGATCCATTTGTAAAAGATTTCAAATATCACAGTTAAATCGTCCTATGTCCTCGAATATTCATACCAAATTCCAAGAAGATCCATCCAGCGGTTCATAAGTTATCAAGAAGGGCCACACCCACGCACACAGTGACTGATGCGATGGGGCCTCACTGTAGCCAATACTCATGAAATAGCTAAATTCTGTTGACCATTCTGAGCACTTAGTTAGAAATTGTAAAGTTCCCAGGGAAAAAAAAGGAAGGCAGCAAGCATTTATTTCAGTCCGAAGGCCCACCGCAGAGAGTTTCTTTTTTCCTCTACACAAAGAAAAAAAAAATAATCGTTCCTTAATAGCCGTAACCTATGCAAAGTCATTCGCTCTGTAATTTCCATAAAAGAAAAATGGCAAAGCCTGTTCAAATGGAAGACACGTCGCATTCCACTTCCAGGAACACCCACAAGGGGGCGACATATTCTTCAGTTCGAGGAATTCTGGGAGAAAAAAAATACAACCATTCTAATGCGTAATGCAATTCGAACGCTGCGTTTTTAAACCGTTACTTAATCGGATAAAAAATTGAAAGTGCAATTGAAGATACTATACAAGTTGATTGATTACTCGAAATAATCAATTCAAGTTGAGGCATGGTTAAATTTACGACTTCATTTTCCAAGTTTTGTTTTGTTCAAATTGATGGAAAATACAAAAGCCATCAGGGCTATCCCTAGCGTTTGCGAGGCCCCGGACAAGTTTACTTTCGGAACCCTTATTAGTGTATGTGTTCTGGTTCCTAATTTTCTAAAATCGACTTATTTCGCAATAATATGTCGATTTAAATAATTGTTATTTTGAGAAAAATGCTGTTTATTTATGCATTTTTTTATATTAATTTTCGCATTTTCCTCCATATCATCCTATTTTTAGTAATTTTATTTTGTAGAGAGACGTCCCAAAAAGTTCGAGGCACAGGGCTAGGGCCCTAAAGGCGGCCCTGACCGCCATATTGAATGCTCATCTTTCTTTTTAGGTTAGCTTAATTAAATGATTTCTAATCTTTTCAGAATAAAGACACGAGAAACTGAAGCTTGCATAATTCCTTTCATCCAGTTTTGTTAATTGTTTGAAAGGTAAACAATA
Source organism: Thereuonema tuberculata (assembly GCA_023159025.1). Taxonomy (NCBI): domain Eukaryota; kingdom Metazoa; phylum Arthropoda; class Chilopoda; order Scutigeromorpha; family Scutigeridae; genus Thereuonema; species Thereuonema tuberculata. The sequence goes on along the minus strand of JAFIDM010001028.1, from coordinate 46,309,907 downwards.
CAATTAAGACATGCAAAACGTAATTCCAATCATGGCCTAGAGCATAACAGATATCGAAAGTTCGTTAAACAAACAAACAATAAATAAATAAATAAAAGTAAAAACGTTATGAAGAAAAGTTATATTGATTGATGTGATCTTTCAGGTCATTATCAATGGGTCCTGTTCGTTTTTGAAAAGTATCTGCTTTGTGAAACATCAAAAAGCAACTTAATCGTAAAAGCTACAACATTAACCTCTCAGCATTAAGATCCTGACTCAAGCAAATGCAGGCGACTGCAAACCTTTTATTTCTTTTTTATATTACTTTTTCCAATGCACCTAAAATTCTGAAAATTTAAAAATGAACTTGTGAAGCATCTGGGATTTCTATTTTCTTGTTTTTAATTTCAAAATATTCTTCAATTAATTAAATTAAAACTCGAAAACAGTCAATATTTTAAAAAATAAAAATTGTGTGTGTGTGTGTATTTTTTTTAAATTGTTTTAGATTAAATTGTTTTTTTTTTAATTAACTATTGCACTAATAATAAATATTTTAAATACAAAACATTATTTTACAAATTTTTTATCATTTTTCGTCAAATTTTTTTTGAGTTGAAAATACCGAGTAAAACCTCGAAAAATACCCAAAAAATTGACTGTTTTTGAGTTTTAATTTAATTAATTGCAGAATATTTTGAAAATTAAAAACAAGAAAATAGAAATCCCAGATGCTTCTCAAATTCTTTTTTTAAGTTTTCAGAATTTTAGGTGCATTGGTAAAAGAAATATATAAAGAAATAAAAGGTTTGCAGTCGCCTGCAGTTGCTGGAGTCAGGATCATACTCACAAGAATTAACGAAAAGAAAAATATATATCCAGTCTTTTTTATGAACAATTAATACCAATCAACCGATCATTTTAAATTTATTTTGGTCTTACGAATGGATTTTTCTGGAACATTCGTAAATTTGAGCACAGATAAAAAAGATCAAAAAAAAAATATTCGGTGTAATAATTTTTGTTGATATTAAATTGCACATGTGTTTGCTTAAATCGTTTTAAATTTAACTGATGAATAAACGTTAAAATCCTGAAAATGGCTCGACCTAAGTATTTGAAAAAATAAATAAATAAATAAATAAATAAATAAATAAATAAATAAAAAATTTTTCCCTTCCTCTCTTATTTCACTGCAAAAACTTTAGAAAAATAGCAAAGCCTACAAATTTCATTCACATTTTATATATATATATATATTGTTAATAATTCCATTTATTACGAATAACTGTTTTTGTTTTCTCTCTCAAAAAAAAAAGAAAAAAAAAAGAAAAGACAAGCTCATACTTAAAAAATATAATTAAAAAAACTCAGATAATAATAAACTTTTTTTTTTTTTTGTTTAATAATGATTTTTTTTTTAAAATTTCAGTTTAAAAAAAAAAGTTTCTGACTGACTATTAAATATTTCTAGAATAAGTAATAATGCTTTAAAATAATTTAAAGAAATAGTAATAAATAACACATGAACCCTCTTTTTTTTTATATTTCTGACTGACCCCTTCTCGAGGGTCACTGTACTTTTTTTTTTTTTTTTGTTATCTTCATTTTGTGAGGGTCAACATCTCATCCAAACGGCACCCCTTGGCAAGGAAAGGAAGATGAGCCGCCATCTTGGATTAATAACCTTAGTCCCACAACGCCTAAGGCGCTCCACTGCATTCATGGCCACGCTGTTCCTTCAGGGAAGGCGATTTGCATCTTAATAGTGACCACAGTAATTTTTTTTTTTTTTTATCTTCATTATTATGTTTTTAAAGGTAAAAAAAGTTAACTGGAGATTAATAATAAATAAAAAAGGCAACGATAGTGTAATGAATGATAACAATTCAAGCTAAACCAGTGTTCTCAAATTGAGATCCTCATGAAGTACCGCATACATAAATATTAATAAAATTCACATTTATTTATTTAGGTAAAAATTTATAGAACTCTCACAGCCAATTACGTTTTAGGATAAGCTTCCAATTTTTATCAAAAATGTTCGATTTTTATCAAAATCCTTATAACTTACCATAAAATTAATTTATATAATAGCGCAATATAATAAAAAAAAATAATAACAATTTGTTTTTTCTAAAATCTGTACATCTGTACATAGGCTATTTACTATTAAAATAATATAAAAAAAAATAATTGTTGAGGATTAACATTAAAATAATTACTTTAATTAATCCAGTTAATTAAACTAATCCATAAACAAGGGTAAAAACAAAATACTATATATTAAGTTAGTATTTATGCTTGAAAATTTTTAAAGCTATTTCAAGAAAGATAAAAGTTAGTTTTAAAGTTAAAAATTATTATTACCAGCGCAAAAACAAAAACTATTAAATAAAGAGAATAACTTTCTCGAATGTTCTTATTATGAATGATCATAATAAGAAAGATTTTTGTCTCTCGTTAGAATGTATTTTGTTCAATATTGTGAAAGATTTTTATCAAAAACAAGATATAATATATATAATATATATATTAAATAGATGGACCAAAAAATAATTTTGGTCTTAGATCAATTAACCTAATCAAGTATAAGCTTTTTTCACAATTAAAGTGGGATAATTACAAATACGATAAAATAAACCAAATTAAAAAACAATTAATTTCGGATGTAATTCAGGAAAAAATTATTCTAAATTTATAATTGTAATTAACTAACCTTTTTATTTATTTATTTATTTATTTTATTATTTTTTTATTTTTTTTTTCATATCAAAATATCAGCACCTATATCACAGGTATACATTACTATATAAGTACACCTAATAGGACTGCTAACATTAAAAATAAAAAAATATAAATAAAAAAAAAATAAAAAAAATAATGATGTGCTTTATAAAAATTAATAATAAAATACAGAAATAAAATAAATTTTGCCCTTTTTTGACTCGAATATTTTGAAGACCGTCATTTTGTTTCCAGGGACCCCCCTCCGTAGTATTCCTTATAAGCATTTACTTCATTTTCATATTTTTCATGTACATATTTTTCTGAGGTCTTCGCAAGCCTAAGTTTGAGAATCACTGATTTTAAACAGAATTGCATATCTTTCTCTATATTAAAAAAAATAAAAAAATAAAAATAAAAATAGATTGATTAATTGGCATTTGATGACATTCTATTCAAAATTGAATGAATAATGGAAATGAAATCCCAAGAGTAATTAACGCCTTAAAATTAACTCCATAGAAATTAGACTTTACAAATATTTAGAAAAATAAAGCTAAAATGTTAAGAGATAAAAAAACGCTTTAATGAAGAAAAAAAAAATATTTTATTTATTAGAAAATTACGAATACCGTATATTTAAATCTGAAAAGATGTCAGAGCAAAATCTCATCAAGAGAACATTTCGCCGACTCTTAAAAATAAAAATAAATCTAGGCTATGGAAAAAACAGAAAAATACATTAGAAAAAAAATATTTCAAGCTTAGTATTCTTTACAATATCTTAAAAATTATAAATAATATTAGTCTGGGATACTGGGGTTCTGAAGTAGGGCTTGGAAGGAATTGTAATTCACTACACCCCCAACCCCATGTAAATCGAGAAAGGAAAAAATCAAGCAGAGGTAGCCTTTTTTTTCTGGTTGGACAACCATTGTGAATTGGGAGAGGGAGTTATAATGCTATTAACCCCTCCTCCAATCCAAATTCTTGGCCACGCTACTGGGAAAAATATATATTGGTAAAAAAAAAATATAAAGAAATATATAGACCTCAAATTCAGGATCCCATCCCTTGGAAGAGATAATTCCGTTTTATCTTTTACTTGATATTGTCGCTAAAAAAATTAATAAATAAAAGGGAAATAAAATAAAATAAATAACTGAATTGAAATAAACAGATTCTAGCGAAATAATTACAGCTCCTTAAAGATAAGAAGAAAACAGAAGCCGAATGGAAGAATCAGGACAACTGACAATCAAAACACTTCCAACCAATTAGCTGCACAGAACGTCCGCATACCACAAGTGATTACCACCATCTGATAAGAAAGAGGGCACAATAAAGAGGGTAATTAAAAACAAGGGAGGGATGGTACTATTACATGGGACCTCAAGACCTCAACGTAGGTCTTGAATTTCTTAAACATTCTGTTCGTTCGATTTAAGTGGTTAATTCTCCCAATCAAACGTCACTAAAATGTGAAACAATGCTTCGTGTGATTGGCGCTGCTTTTTAGAGCCATGAACCAATCAGTGACGAGATTTCAACTTTTGTACTTATAGACGTCATCGGCAACGCAAATTTCCACAGAATATTAAATGACTTTTTAACATGTTGTCAAGCTGTTCGAAAATTGTACATTGTATTTTAACATCTCGTACTGCAAAGTTTTAAGTTTTCGAACAGCGATAAGTACTCCCACAGTTCTTTGCGAAAGCGATGAAGCTTCAATAAGAAATGAAAAATCTCTTTACAAAAAAAAAGACATATACACATTTTGACGCATAAAATGAATATATTTCAGTAAAAATAGTGTTTATTTTCTAAAGATAATCTTCTGAGATAATTAACTTATAATAACCTTGGATTCAATGGAAGCGGTGACCAAAATGGCGTCGACTAGTTCTTTGCCGCCATCTTTTGTTGTTCCTTTGTTTAGTGGTACGTCACAGCTTCGCCGGTCCTGATTGGTGCTCACTAATTACCGGTGATTGAAATTCCCTGAATATTACAGCAAGTTCTAAAGCCACTTCAACGATAGGAAAAGTAGTGACGAAAATAGTGACAGGTGCAAATTACACGAATATAGAGCTTCAATCATAAGATCAGTGAATCAGAATTATGATAAAAAAATGTAGGACCGGTTGATTTGGTTACAAGCGAGTTCTTCTTTCCCTTTAGGGGTATCGGTATTCCGTTCAAAGAAATTTTTAAAATGTTAAGATATAAAACGAATTATTAAAACAAATAAAAAAAAAAATCTGCTGACATTATTTCTTACGGAGAAAACAATTCCTCATCTGATTTCAGAAGTTATTAATTTTTGATTTCTAGTATTCAAAATTTTAGTCTGTTTGTTGACTGGGTCTGACCGCCCATTACGCTAAAACATTTGGACCGATTCTCTTAACACTTGATAGGACTTTTACTGTAGGCCAACTTAAAATGGGAATACGATTACTTTGGGCTTGGCCCTCCTCTAAAACTCCTTAAAAAGAAAAAAAAAAAAATCTGGATGTTTGTGGGAAGCATCACGCTAAAACGACTGGACCAACTTTAATGGTACTTATTAATATTCCTATTGACGGGTAATAAGTAGGAATACAATTTTGGTGACAGTAAAAAGTATTAATATTTAAAAGCTGTGTGATAACTAAAGGAAGGCGATTTTCGAACTCTAACGTTAAGGAAATCACGACTATCCATGATCGATTATCTAATATAATCTTTTCTACTTAAAAAAAAAAAAAAAAAAGTTACTCACTTTTAAAACTTTTATTATAATGTTCTCTGGACTTGTATAAAGTTTTATTAAATTAATCTATTTATATTAAGTTTATGTTTTCGTCAGTACAAACAGAAAATTTCTATTTTCAGAAGAAAAAAAAGAACAATTCTGAAAAAAAATAATTACAATCGCAATATCTACTCAAGCTGTCTACTGTCTAACAGATGGATCTTGATGATCACGTTTGCATGAGAATTACGGAAAACACGAGATTTGGCCATTAGCCTCTTCAGCAGGTCTCAAAGAAATTTCGTGTTTTTCAATGTCTGGCACTAGGAAATTGCTACCTAATGAATTTTATTGCTTGTTTATTGACTGTTTTCAATTTATGAAAACTATATTAAAATGTAGTAAAAGTCTCATGCATTTCCCCGTATTATAATTCATTTAAATATTTAAATATTTTGTGAGAAGACATGGATAGAGGCTTTTCTCGCGTAAATTACAGGAAATCACGAAAATACGAGATCGTCAAAATCCATCTGTTAGACTTTAAATCCAATTACTTTAATCATACAAAAGCTTGTGCAAATTAGTAGATTACTAAAAGAATCAATTTTCTTGAAATCCAATGTTTTTCTATAGAAATTTTCTCACCTTCACGAACTAATTTCTCTACAAAGATCCACACGCATCAAAGATATGTAAAATATAAAAGTTGGACCGTCTCTTGCCCGTAAATACGCATGTGAAGTTTCAGCAAGATGTAAAGTAATGTGGAACACACAAACAGACAGAGTGATCTTACGAGTCTCGCTTTCTTAGGAAAATAGATTAGAAAAGGAAAGTTCAAGGAAAAAAAAAAAAAAAGTGACATGTCATGAAAAATTCGGGTCCTAATCTGAACTCTAAAATGGAATTCAATGTCATGTTGAGAACTTTTTCTGCCACTTCTCAATTTCTGAACCGTTGACCTTTGCTCCGGGGTTTGTTTATCTTCTGCGGTGGACGAATTCTTCCAAGTCAACTGTTGGTAGGAAAGAGCAATAACAACAAACTGTGAAATTAAATCTCGAAGGTGAAGCGAAAGTGAAAAGGGCGAATAAGGTAAGACCTCATTATTCGACACGACAGAGCACGGCGCCAATCCGAAAATACTATTAACTTACACTAACAGAACCACAGTCCCGCCAAAAGGATCGTCGGGGAAATTGGAAAGGGTTTACCTGAAACAGACTGTGGAAACTCAAAGCAAATACGTATCTGCTCTAAATTTTTTGGGTACGTACCTAATAGAAAAATGAAGCTAAAATCCGTGTGTCTGTTTGCGGTGCCACGGCCATATTTCTAAAATCGCAATAATGCGAGATAAACGAATATTCCGAACATATCCAATCCCCACCCCCCAACCAGCTTGCAACTTATACAACCCAAAAAAAAAAGTGACATTACGGGACAGTTCATTCCGAAATCGGGACGGTTGGTCACTCTGGTCACCCTGCAGGGGTGTATATATTTATATAGGGTGTAAATATTATAGTGGGCCAAGTTACAAAGCCTAACTCCGACAGCAAGAAAAAAGGTTGCCTTAAAAATTCCGGAGAGGCCGGGAGGGAAGGTTATGGTCCACTCAACTGGTCATCCAACCAAAAAAAAAAAACAATCGAAAGAAAATAGTACCTATTCTATACATTTCGAGATTTCTAAGGGATAATTCAGCATATTTAAGAATACTTTAGACCCCTACGCCTATGTCTGTGTGTCTGTTTATTTCGTCAATTATTGTCTATTCCCTTCCCACACAATAATTGTATATTAGAGAATGGAAACTTCGCATTACTAGACAAAGAGACAATCTAATGTTTGTAATTTTAGAATTTTTCATTGTGATACCTTGTAGAGAAATTAGCGAGTGAAGATCACAAAATTTCCCATAGAAAACATTAAAAGCACAACAATGAATTTCTATAGACGTCTAACAATGGTCAGCCTTTTACCACTACACTTGTAATACATTACAATTAATACGATTTAGACAACTTAAATATTTACAGACTTAATTGATTTCCAACAACAAAATCTGAAAGGTACTATTTCAATTTGGAAGCAAAAATAATTTATTTACAAATTACTATAAACACTCGGAGACACTTCTTTGGTTTCACAACAGTAAAAAAACAAACAAACAAGAAATATATAACATTTTACAAACGAAATTAGTTTTTAAGAAACTTGAGAAACTTTACCGGAAATTTTCTTATATTTTTTATTTGATAAAAGCCTCAATATCAATTACATTTTTACCTCTTAATAAATTGCCCTTATATTAATTTTATGATTATTTTTTTATCGTATACCTCATCACTAATAATATAGCGGTATATTGAAAAAAAAAACCAGCGTGCGCGCATTAAGTCAGCAACAATTCACTTTCGCGGGCTGCCAAGCAACAGGAGTATGATGGTCAACTCAACTGCGCAAATTTCTGACTGTTACAAATGGATTCAACATTTTATTACATGTAATTTTAGAATTTAAACTTTAATTTATTTGTAGTTTTAGTTTTTTAATTTATTTAATTAATTTGTTTTTGTTTTATTTTATGTTTTTGAATGAATAAAAAGTTTTTTGTTTGGTTTTGTTTTTTCCCCCGTTACATATGCGAGGCTTCCAGAACGACGTGCGGGTAGCCATCTAGTATTTTTGTAAATGCAATACAGTATGTGCATTATCAGTATACCAAATCCCATACTGTAATTGAATTCACATTTTCATTAACTTTTTTTCTATATTGTTCTGTGTGTCTAATAATAGGGATTTCTGATTAGATATTAATCTAATTTGGAAAAGATTTTCAATTTTTTTTCTAAGTTCTAAACAAATTAAGACAAAAATTTAAATTTGTGTATACCCATATACAAAAGAAAACTTTTATTGTTTTTCTGTTTACACTTATTCGAGTAATAATTAATGTAAATTTGTATAATGAATTAGACCAGACATTTTTTATATAATAATGTTTAGATCTTCAAACATCCACTGGGTCCGTTTCGACTTGATCGAAAAAATGTTGTTTCTCATATTCATATGCCTCTCAAAAACTGTGACGTCTTCAAAAATTTTTGGTTATGATTTTGTCCAGGTTTATGATTATGTCTTGATAAAAAGGTCCTCTATATTAAATGTAAGGACATCTTCAATTCATTTTTAAGTCAATAACGGTTGTGCAGGACAGAAGAACATGACACTGAAATTATTGCTTTCCCATTTGTAATGTGTACCACTTTTTCACAAGAAGAGAAGAAGTAATAGTTGTATTAAATGCTTTCTACTAAACAAATAATAATAATAATAATAATAATAATAATAATAATAATAATAATATCAAAGTAATAAATAAATATAAATATTTAATAATAAGCAATAGATAAAATAAATCAAGAAACAAAACTCATCTATTTAGCAGTACCTTTAGATAACAAAATAAATAAAACCATAGCCAAAAGATTAAAGAAATATGCAGATTTATTTGATGAACTGAAAAACATACGGAAACTGAAAGCAGTTAGGATTGTCTCATTTGTAATCTCCACTAATGGACCAATTCCGTATCACTTCACAGAACCCTACAAAGATCTGGAAATATCTAAAATATTCTGTAAATATTACTAATTTACAGAAGAATGTCATTCTAGAAACCTGCCGTACAGTTCGAAAAATACTTAATAATATTGAAATTTAAGTTGTATTTGATTAAAGCTATAACCACAATTAAGTGGTTGTATCATGGTGTTTGATCATAATGATTCACATCATGAATTTATTCCGATAGGCTGTCTAAATCAATATAATAATAATAATAGTTACATATATTGAGCTGCAAAGAAATAACTACTTAATATTTGAACAGTTAAGTAAATTTATTCATGCCACTGGCGAAAGTGAACTAGAGTAAACAATCTGATTCAATTTTTAGTCCATTCATCAACACTTCCTTTCGGAATAACCAACTATAGGGATTCTTTGACTGAAGTTATTTGCCTGCCTCAAGTACAGCTAATAAAATGAAATGGTTATTATTTGGTTTATTCCCTACAGCTGAATATTCCATGTTTTAACTGAGACAAATAAATAATAATAATATCATATGAAAACTTATAAAAGATTTGTTTCCTTTTTAAAGAACTTATAATATTCCAAAAGTGTCTTAATAAAATGACACTTGAACGAGCTCAAACAACTGCTTTGATGACATCGCTGTCAAATTCGTTACGACTTGATATCTACGTAACCTGTTAAAGGAGTGATCTGGAAACTTTCGTAAGATGCCATCAACAAGGCTTAAAAAGTGTCCATTCATCATCAGCACAAGCAAATCCAAGAATGCTGTGCACTTTTCTGCAGAAAGAGCGCCTTATGACCAGAAGCATGGCTGTGATTGTTCTTTGGCTTTGAATGTAACGGAATGGTCTCATCCGTTACACAAGGACGCTTTTATCACAATCAAAGGACATTCGAAGTCGTCCGTCCTCTGTGAATGCACTGTTACCAACTGAGAAATTGCCCGACCTCCAACACAACAATTGCGGAAGTTATTTTCCAAGAACAAGTAAAAGTATAACCGATAACGTCACAGTCTGAGAAGTCACGCACTCGGGTTTAGAAACTCCTGAATACTTTAACTCTGGAAATGCTTCAGTTTCGTAAAGAAAAACTCTTACACTTGTTGCAGTTGTGCAATTACTCAATCAGCTGAAAATACCTGCTGATCATTGGTGTAACAGCTACGCAGTTAACCCAAATCAATAGCTCTCTGTTCATTGGCTAACGTTAAGTTTAAATTAACGAAAGTCTGTATCAAAAACAGAGAAAAATATTAAAAAAATTACTTAAAATACATAACATAAAACCGTTTCGCTTCCTGTGAGCATCATTTTTCGTAAAAGTATTATTAAAAATCTCTATATAGGTACATTTCGTAAATCCACGAAAAAGGACTGAAAAATTCTGAAAAATGCTTTTTGTTTTCAATCTCATATTTTTTTTTCCTTATTGCTGCGAATCGCTGAAGCCTATACCTCTAAGCCTTAGAATAAGACTGAATGGCATAGCAGAGGATCCTTTACCTATTAAATTACATTTACAATACATTACAATATTTTAGCTTATCTTCTTATATATTTCATATAAGAATTACATATATATATATATATATATATATATATATATATATATATATATATACATACAGTGGAGCACCGTTTATACGTTTTTCAAGGGACTGAGAAAAAAAACGTATAAATGAAAAAACGTATAAACGAAATTCACTAAAGTTACGAACAATTTCGTAATAACTAACAATAAAAGAGGTAAATTAAAATATTACATGAAAATGAAATACAAGCGGATTTAATGTACAACTAGTACTACTATTCATATTTAGTCAGCATTTACAAATTTTTTTTATTATTTTAGGTTGTAGGGCTTTTTTGGAATGCACAGAAAAAAGTTCATTGTGCACAGTTAAAAGTGACATCTTAACTTTATCATTTAAATCACTGCTAATGAGGTATTTTTGCATGGTGTTAAAACCCGCCAAAGCTTTTTGAAAACTTGGCAGAGGTTTTTCAGTGTAATTTTCTAAGACTGGACAATCGGCAGGTGGGAATCTGAGGTTGAAATGTGCATTTTCTCTCTTCTTGAGTTCTTGAAAAAAACGTATAAATGAAATTTGCGATTTCATGAAAACGTATAAATGAAATTATTTAACGTTAATATGCATTGGATTTTGCCGGGACCGTTCAAAAAAACGTATAAATGATAAAAACGTATAAACGAGAAACGTATAAACGGTGCTCCACTGTATATCAATAACTTATAAGTTATTGATAACAATAACGTATCAATAACTTATAAGTCAATACTTTTACACGTTACTTTTTTTTTAATTATACTTATTTTTTGATGATAATAATATTGAATTCAAAGAAGGAATTATTATCTCAACCCTTAGCTTTCTCTTAACTACATTTAAATATATTATTTTACCAGTTTTTCTCAATATATTCTTGCATGAATTATTTCGTACTTATATTTTTTTCTTTTTTTTCCCCTAACCGTTATATTCGTTTATCAATATTTGTCTATCGATATTATGTCAATTTCGTACCATAATATAATTATATTAATTCATCGTTAATTGTATCAAAGCAAATGCTTCTGGTGAAATCAACAATAACAATAAATTGCCAGGAATTCTGTGTTTAATTTTCATAATTTTACAGATTTAATATGAAATTATTTCAACATATAAAACGAATTTTCTCTTTGAGACTTGAAAAGGCCAATTATTGGCTAGAATACTTTAATGTCCTATTTTCCCTTGCATGTTTCTTATGTTATTATTCACCCTAAATTACATGTATGAGCTGAATTACGAAATTCCGTATAAGGTAGTGTTTAAAAGCCCTCATTGTTTAATCCCCCCCCCCCCCCTACCATTTAGCGACATCTCCAAAACACTCTTCTCGCCTCGCAATCTGATTGGTTCGTTTTCTCCAACCATAATTAGTATTGGTGCCAAATAAAACCGAGGAGGCTTCGATAGGCTCAAGGTCACAGTTATTACCTTGAAAGAAAGGGGTAAAAGAATGAACAGGAGGGGGGAAATGAATAATGCGAAATTTCAAGTATTTGGCAAGGAAAAAGGTGAAAAAAAAAAACAAACAAAAAAAAACCAGCAATCAATAACTGAAGAATACCAGTAGGTAATTGATAAGTCTGAGTCTACACAGGAAACATTCAATGGAAGTAATTGACAGTTAGACAGAAAAAAAAAAAACAGTTAAAAAATGAAAACAAACTACGTGGAACAAGCAGTAAATTACAGCTCTTTCTAACCATCGCCTGTTAATCTGTCTATCTTCAGGTGGGGAAACACAGATAACTCAAGGTAAAAGATGTTTTTATTTATTAATAAACAAGAAACAAGAAGGAGGAAAATAAGAAGACCTCAAAAGGTTGAGAAAGTTAAAATAAAATAAATAAATAAATAAAAACAATACAGAATGAAAAGTCTCACCTGTCAGAAAAATGAACTCTTAACTATTATTTATAATTATACATTTATACTATAGTTATATTGTAAACATAATATTATTTTTATAATGATAATAAAAACATAACTTATTATTTAATTAAACTATATTTTTTTAACTATATAAAACAAAAATTTCGTTTAAATTCAAGCACACTCAAATATACTAACCAGTACTTGTAAGCAAAGGTGAATAACCAAACCCTTTCCTTCCATGTATTTTTTTAAAACTCGTTTTCTGTGACTTATTTCAGTTCGAGGAACTCTTTAAAACACACCTACGCTAAAAGTAATAATAATAATAAATAAAAAGTGTATGTGTTTAGGAAGACAATTATACTTCTCTGAAGATGCTTTTTTTTTTCTCTTTTATATTTCCGTCAAAGGCATTTTCAATAAAATATCTCTTCTCTTCTTAATTAAATTTCAAATATCTTATACTACTATTATAAAGCAGAAGAGTTTGTGTGTTTGAACCCGTTAATCTCAGGAACTGCCAGTCCGATTTGAAAAATTCTTTTTGCCTTACATAGCCCGTTTATTGAGAAAGGTTATAGGCTATATAACATCACGCTACGACCAATAGGAGCGGAGAAGTAAACATAAACGTCACCAACGGTGCAGCGGCGGTGGCGACTTGGCCGCATGACGAGAACCGAACATTACCGAAAAGGGCCGATTTAACGCGGGTAGGACCGCAAGGCACAGATTATTAATATATATATTTTATTCTTTATATTTTGAATGTTATTTATTTATTCTCTTATTCAAATAGCATGGATGTGGCAACATCTTTTTGAAACTAAATTTTCAATCTCTAGATGGCAACTGTCTTTTTTTTTGGGGGGGGGGGGTTCTAATGTGAGGAACATTTCATTTATAGGACAGCGATTCCCAAACTATGGGGCGCAACATCGACAGTAAGGAGAGAAGTAATTTTGCTGTACAATATTTTGTCACTGTTGCAAGAATACATACACAAGACAAGCACACCTACTTGTATATATGCTCTCTTCCGTGAAAATAGTGAGAGTGCCTGACTGTTAAAAATTTGAGAACCAATGAAACAAATGTAATATATAAATTTAAAAGCCTATACATTTAATAAATACTAAAAAAATCAGCTTCGATTTGCTATTGAATCCAAATAAGATGGAGAAGCAGGTCGATACTCCGCAGTAGTTTTTCTTTTTCCCCTACTTGTCCTCCAAATGATCTCTTAACCTCTTGGGTACCGATTTTCCATAGATTCGATTTTCTTCCTTAAGGCAGGCGAGCGTCGAACTGGCCCTCCACGTCCCACTTTGGTTCATTAAAACCTCTACCCCTTATACTAAATTAAGAAAACAGGTGTAAGTTTGTTGTTTTGTTTTGTTTTTAAGAAACAGCTGAGATTTTTCTATTTACAATGGAGTTGAATACAGCAGTCTGACTTCGACTGGTCTCAGCTACTGAGCGCCATCTAGCGAATAACAACTGTACTAAGATGTCACTTTTACATACGAAGTTTCGTTTTATTAACATCTGCTTTCGAACTTGTACTTCCACTTCAGTTTCATCAATCACAGAAAGATTATAATAATTCTGCGGCTTCACTGTCAATATTCGCTTCACGTTTAATATTCCACCTTTCTTTCTTTTATTACTATGTATTTATTGAACTGTATTGATTTCTGAGATTCGTCACTGCACGACTCGTCTTGTAATAATCGATTTCATTTTCCATGTGTTTGCCAGTGGTGGTCACGCTTTGTAATTCGAATCTTATTCACTGTGGCTACGTGAGTGGGATAAGTCCACCCTCGTCCAAGGGGATACGTCTGGGCCTCAGTTCAACGACCATCTCCGGCGCATCTTCAACCAGCGAGCTTCTCCTCCCACCAAAAATTCATCGAAGATATTGTGTCCACACGAGTGGGAAAACACGTTTTCAGGGACATGGGATGTATCAGGAAAAGAAAGAGAGATAAGAGGTCGACTGCAAAACGATTACATATCTCCTTTTCAGTTTTTCCTCGAACTGTTTCGTATGTAACATAATAGTGTTACAACAACAACAAGTACGAATACAATCAGTACCAATTTTGCCCTTTCTCCAAAAAATTCATAAAATCCCAATTACGTACTTCAGTTGTGGAAATATAGGATTAACTTTAAACATATCAAACTGCGCGTTTATTAACGGATTAGCAAAACAAAAACTCATTGTTTAAAAGCAATGAAGAAGAATTGAAATAGGATAGAAATCCACTGTTTAAGATTCGAATGGGAATTTTTGCAGCCCTACTCGTAATTTCTTGTCGACGATCCACTTGGTAAATATTTCAAATGCAAAACTCTAGTCCTTGGATATATACTGTATAGCAAGTTTCAAATAATCCATCTAGAGGTTCGAACGTTATTACGAAACACACATACAGACAGACCAAGTGAGCTAATAAACTTCACTTTCCTAATAAAATTTAGACTAAAAAATTATTACAACAATTTTTTTATTTACTTAAAAAAATATATATTTCAAGTGCCGCTAAAATTGAAATCACACAGCTACTGGACAAATAATACTACTGTCTAACAGATGGATGTTGACGATCGCGTTTGCGCGAGAATTATAAAAAAACACGAGATCTCGCCATTAGCCTCTTCAGCAGGTCTCAAGGAATTTTTAATGTCTGTCACTAGGAAAATGCTACATAATGAATTTATTGCTTGTTTATTGACTGTTTTCAATTTATTAAAACTATATTAAAATGTAGTAAAAGTCTCAAATTTCAATATTTTGTGAGAAGACATGGATAGAGAAATCACGAAAATACGGGATCGTCAACATCCATCTGTTAGACATTAACTTCAACAATGGATGAGACCAAATTATTTACAAGTGATATCCTGGAACAGCTGTTTCACGCTCGTTGGCTATCATCAGCCAGGAGAAGTCACAGTAAATAACAAGGTCTCCGTACTGAGGCTAGTATGAACAATACAACTGTTCCAGGATGTCACTTGTGAATAATTTGGTCTCATCCATTGTTGTTTTTTAACATTTCAAAGATTGAAGTCTTATGGTTTAAAATTCATTGAGACCGCTCTCGCTGGCACATGGATTTTCTCTCTGGTTTTTTTCATTAGTGAGTTTTTAATTGTGTATTTTTTCCTTTGAGGCACCACTGCGCTTCCGATATGTTGTTCATACTAACTTCACGTTACGAAAATTGTTGTAATTTGTAGTAATCTTGATTCTAAAATAAAGACATAACAAACTTCAAATCCCCATTAATTTCTTTTCACAAAATTACTATTACGCATCTAAAATCTAACTACATAATTTAGATACTGTGTTTAAATTACCAGCTTTCAAATACACTGGAATGGAATCCACTATTCTTAGGGGAAGTACTTAGATCACTCAGTCTGTGTGTGCATCACCTTTAACAATTTTCCACAGCTCGATCAATCTGCTTGAAGCTTGGCTTGAATATTTAAGAACAAAAGACAATTTAACTCTAGATTTAATTGTTTTTTCTTTCTGTGTGGGTTTTTGTTGAGAAATTAGCGCGTGAATGTAACAAAAAGTGTAATGGAAAGGCTTTAGGCTACGCGAACACCATCCGATTTTGCACCAACTTAGTTGGCCGACTTCAAGTTGGTCCAATTTTGTCAGCCACGAACACAATCCAAATCGCAAGTGAAGACGGCCGCGATAGCGGCAATCCCATAATTCCATGCGTTTCCCCCAGCTGCTGTGGAAAATCAGAAAAAATCGAGGTTTTGAAACCTCTCTGATAAATTCTGCCGCATACAACTGCTGCATTTCAGTATCAACTTTATTTATGCGTGAAAGAAACTCGCAATACTCTGATATTCGTTGTGCACTCGCTCGCCGTCGATTTGAATCGGTGAACATCGTTTTAGACGCCATTTCTTTCCATGGGCGTGACGTCATGACTGACGTGTTTCAACGCTGCCCTGTGATTGGGCATTCCGACCAACGTTCCCGAGTTGTTCCCGCACCACCAAATCGAGTCGGCCAACTAAATTGGTGCAGAGTCTCTGCAAAAAGTGCTCAAAGATGGGCTCTAGCAACTCGAAAACTGAAAGTTGGCCAACGAAGTTGGTGCAAAATCGGATGGTGTTCGCGGGGCTTTAGAACGGGGACACTGTTGTCTAACCGTGGATTAACTTATTAACTAGGCCGCGCGGTTGGCGTTGTTGCTAAGACATCGGCCTCTCACCTCTGAGTCCCGAGTTCGGTTCTCATGTGGGTTTTGTGATGGTGGACGATCCGCGCTGGGCAGGTTTTCTCGGGGTTCTCCCGTTTCCCCTGCACTTCTCCCACTTTCTCAGTCTTTCTCTCCATCTGTCCATATTTCCGTGGGATAGTACAATAGACCTCTGGCCGCAGTGCTTGGCTTCTGCCACCCACCTTCACTACATACATACATACATACATATATACATACAACTTATTAATTTGCATGAGCTGTGATACGATTAAAAAAAAATCGTAAAAATTGATTTTAATCTCAAAATAAAATTATTCTAATATGCAATCTCAATATATTATAGATAATGTGATTACAATTTAAGGAATCTTTTGGGTTTTTTTTTTCTTCAATGTATTATATGGATATAAACTTTACTGTGTATATGACTATAGGTTTACAACATCTAATTTCATCTCACTGTGATGGAATTAAACTGTCGTTCCGAAAGCAACTCCTCCAGCATCATTGGAGTGTCGAGGGGATTGGTGAGAGCTTAGTTACCGAAAAATCAAAAACTCCAGCATCTTTTATCTTTTCTTTTGGTTGGAGGGCCATCGTTTCTTTGAACTCCCCCCCCCCTCATTCAGAATGCAACTTTTTTTGCGTCGAAAGGCGAGGACCCATCGTAGCCTTCCCCCATCCCAAATTCTGGGCACCCCTCTGTCCAGCCTACAAGGTTACATGTTGCTGAACTGTCCTCTGAGCTCGAGTTGTGTCGTGTTATTCTTGTTGTTGGAACCAGTAGCTGTTGCATCTGCTGTAGCACCCTTGGCGCATTTATACGCTTAAAAAGTTAGAGATCTGACTTTACATGTAGGCTCCTTAGGAGCGTTGGAGGTCTAGCCCCAACGATTCTCGACCATTAGGATGAAGTTAGGTTCGGTATTCAGATCAAGGGCCCTCCCGCCTGTAACCCTGGGATAGAAACCCACTTCCTATTCTACAGAGGACTAAGTGAAGGACGAGAAACATCCCAGGGGAAAATCCCCAGCCTCACTTGAAACTGAACCCGTCTCCTTCAGCCCACAGCCCAGTGCCTAGTAGTTCACTATAAAATGATTAGCAAACTATAACTTCTATTAGATTAAAAATAAATCATTTAGGCTATTTAGTTAAAACAAACAGAAATCCATTGGAGAGATGCTGGTAGAATCACTTTTGGGATATGGAAGGGAAATATAGGTAAGGAATGAAGCTCTGAAAAGGAGACTTAATGGCAGTAGAAACGGACTTCATTCGTAGAAGCTCAAGGATCTCTAGATTGGATTATATTAAAAAAGAAGAAATTAGAAATAGAGTGCATGCTTCTGAAAATATTATTTGTAGAATAATAAAAAACAAAACAAAAAGGATTAAATTGGTTCGTGCTTCGAATGGAGGAGAAAAGAAGGCCCAGCAATTACATCTATGGAAACCACCAGGAAAACATAAAAGAGGAAGACCGAAAAAAAAATAACGGTTTGAGGAAATTAAAGAAAGTATGGAGCTCACAGGATTAAAGGTCCAAGATGCACAGAACAGATTGATTTGGAAGATAAGCAGGGAGAAGATGGCAAGCTGCTGTATAACCCGATGATGATGATAATGATATGTTAAAAACATAAAAATGAGAAAATTTATGAGGATACAGACGTTGAAAGCTATATTTTGGCAAAGTGTTTAAAATTTTAGGTATTAATGGTCTTACGACCTTATGGAAGCCGCATGGGTGCCGTCCGATTGGGTCTAATTTACGCAAATAACGATAGAGGTGTAGACATCTAAAAATATAGTTACTCGGTCTTTTCTCGTCTCGTCCAGTGTGAAATGCACCATTTGCGCGTAAAGTAATAATGTAACACTGTCAACTGACAAAATAACGAGAATTTACTGGTTTGGGAAGCCTAAATAGGTCTACTTTCGTCATCGGTTTATATCTAGTATTTTCTGATCCTGCTCAAATAAATTTATTTATGCAATAGAACGAATTCCTGTTTTTAAGTCAGCGCTTTAAAGATCTCGTGTTAAAACAAGATAATTAATGTTTTTAGATAGTGTCAAAAGCAAAGCGGCCCCATAATATGCACAATTTTATAAACTAAGTCGAGTGAACCTAACCAGCGGTTACAATGAATCTAATGGACGCTTACAGCAAACCGGAAGTTGGGGGTCGCTTCCGATAAAGAGGAAAACGGCGATAGACGTCCCCCTAATATCGACCCTTCTGAACACATTGGTGTCGTGGTCACGTTTTGCCAGACAAACGGTTGCTGAAATATGATAAAAGCAATACGTATTGAAGCATCGACTTTTGACCACCACCCCCACATCCGGTCAGGGAGGGGTCCTAGAGGTCTGATTTTTTTTGGACGTGGTCACCTATTTTTTGATGCTGAACACAATGGTGAAGGTTTCATTCTAATATCTCTAACCGTTTGGCCACTACAGTGCGTGACATCTAGCAAGCATATTAGCAAGAGCGGTCCCTAATGTTTTACAGGCAAGCTGTAACCTAGGGACAGCTAGTGATAAAGAAATATTTGGAATCCTTTTTATTCTTAGTCTGAGAAAAACAAATTACTCACAAACGCTCCAATGAGTGAGAATGATGGTAAACTCTGGAAATATAACAATCATATGTAACACTTACACGACCAGAGCAAACTTGGCTCGTCCAAACGACTTTTTCATTTCCCACGTTCTCATTTTATTTTGATTACTATAGTAGACGCGACGAGTTTCGAAACTCCCAGAATTCAACGCAGTTTATAGATTGTCCTTTCCTGGCCGTTCGCTAACATTCAAATAGAAGAGGTCGCTTCTCTTCTGTTTGAATGTTAGCGAACGGCCAGGAAAGGAAAATCTATAATCTGCGTTGCATTCTGGGAGTTTCAAAACTCGTCGCGTCTACTAGAAACAATATTATTTTTTATTTAGTTTTTTATTTAGCTTTGTGGACGTTTTCCGGGTATTCGACTATACATTGTTTCTTTTTTCCTTTCATTAACCATATCTAAGCGTCTTATTGATAAAAGAAGTTGATTCTGAATTGGATTCACTGAAAGACAGACAATGACGAATTCTCGTTAAGGAATTCGGGTCATTTCGAAACATGATTAGAAAAAAATAACCAGTAAAATCTTAAGTTTCACTGAAGCAAAGCATTTTCTTCAGATTGAAGAGATAAGAAATTATTCAGTTGAAAAGAAAACAGGATAGAGTTATCGTGCCAACGTTCGAATACCCGATTTATACGGAGCGCATATAAAATGATACTAAAATGCTTATTTTAAGAAAAACTTGATTTGGACAGTTTTGTTTTTTTTTGCACCTACCTCCTTACACTTAGGTCCGATCTGTAACACAACCAATAAAGATTTTCTTCATTACAACCTACAACTAACTCTAAAATTTCAGCTATCTAGGATATATAGTTTTGAATTATCATAAATAAATAAAGCACAGGCATGCATAAACTTTTTGTTCTAATTCTGTTTTCTTTTGCACATTAAGAGATGTTACAAACGTTTGACAAAATCTATAATATCCCATATTTATAGAGTAATATAATTTATTACCCAGTGTCCATTTTTAAACCTTGCAATCGCTTTTTGTATTTCATTTTGGACAAATATATTTCAAACAGTTAAATAGTTTAGCTTTAAAAAGCTCAATTAAGAAATATATATAAAAAAATGTTATTTCCATAAATTTTTATAACGTAGTAAACTTATTATTTTCATAATAATGTAACCAATACCGCACAATACATATAAAAAACTATTTAATAAAATGACATGTTTCAAGAAACCAAAAGTAACTTTCTTCTTCAGTTACAAATGTCCAACATCTGAGGAAGAGAGCCGTTTACTTCGGGCTTCTCGAAACATGTCATTTTATTAAATAGTTTTTTTTTTTTTTTTATATATGTATTGTGCGGTATTGGTCATTTTATTATTGTTATTTCCCGCACGTTAATAATCTTCATTGCTATTTTCATTTTTGTTTTCTGAATTTTCTTTAATTTTTCTTTTGTTATTGTAATTCATGTAAGAAAGCATTAAGGAATTATAAAATCAATGCGTTATTTCATATCATAGGATAACGTAGGATAGGATAAGAAAATCATCAACAGATCTCGAAGTTGAAGCGAATTTCTGTAGGGAATCAAAGGGCGGGAAAGTTTCGGAGATTGATAAGATCGTGGGAGCAGCAGAATTATTCAAAAACAATTTTTATCGATAAAAAAATAAAATAAATAAATAAATAAAATATCAACTTTCAATAAATACGATGTAGCTTAGTGCTTATTATTAAGAAGAATGAATCTTAATTATTCTCTTCCTGATTCTTCGACCAATAATTTATCGAGTATCTATAGCTGCTGAGATGGAACAGAATCACTATCATTCAAGGCACTAAAAAATGACTGGAAAATCCTTCACATTTTGGATTGGGCTCGACGATATTTGCTTCGTGCTTACTGGCACTCATCTGCTAGGACTACCCAATATATAATGGCGCAGAAGATGTGACGAAGGTTTAAAATTGTTAAAAAATATACAAACTTACCAAAAATTCAAAAATTTAAATTACCAAAATCATAGAAAGGAAATTGAATATCGTTAATAGATGTTAATGTAAGAACTGTGTACTGTTTCTACTGTATAACCCACCTCTGGATATTATGAATATAATTTCATGTTATTGTTTAGCTGTAATTTAAAACTAAATTTATTTAAAATACATATTCCAACTATCCTTTGCACAAAATCCTTCATATTTCCACAACAAACACCATTGCTCTAGTTCATACCGACGCCACCAGATGGCAAGATAGTGCTTAGCGTTACATTCTTTGCCAAATCTACAGCAATAACTCAATTGCCTGGCAACCTACATCTTAACATCTGCATCAGAGATTTCCCCAGAAATTTGGAATGAGGGGGCTGACGACTGTGCTTGTTCAACCAAAAAACAAATAAACAAAAACCGGCCAAAATGCCAGTTTTATTCCATTTTCGGATGTAGAATGGGATGTTACAGCCTCTACCAATACCCCTCCGAAAACGCCAATGAACTTTATGGATTTTTCAATTATGTTAACAACGCGTTTGCTATTTAAAAAACAAAAAAACAAAACTGCATGCTCAGACTACAGGAAAAGACTTGTGACGAATCTAAAAATGAGAAAAACAGATTCAGGAAAATTAACTTAAAAATGATTTCCTTTTTTTGTTTTGTTGCTTCTTTCCTTCTTTCGTTTAGAGGAAACTTTTAACACCTGGTTTTAAACAATGCTAACTGAGTCTATGTGACGGATCCTTCCAGCAAATTCAATACTTTTAAAGCCTAACACAACTGAAATTTTGGAATGACTGATTTTGTCCTATTTCTCCTTATTAACAAAATATATTCAATTAAACTACAAAGGTTACATCTCATTTCCAAAGTTATTGTGAAAATTCCCTATCTCGAGAATAACTGATTGCAAACCAGAGCCATCCCTACCGTCCGCGAGTTTCCGGGCAAGTATTCTTTGCGAAGAACTTTATTAGAGTATGTTCTGATTCCTAATTTCCTAAAGCCTAAAGGGTTTCAAATTCTTCTTTTACATTATTGCTACGATGACAAAAACTGCAGAGGTATTTGCGTATTTTTCTCAAGATTTTTCTGATTTTATTATTATTTTTTTACAAGCTCGTGGCCCAAATGGTGCGAGGCTTCGGACAAGATCCCTCTTTCTCGTCCAACTGTATATAAAGCAAGATTTCCAAATCACACCAAATCAACCCTATTTATCATCAGATTGCTTATGAATAAGAATTATAAGCTTAAATAAAACCAGAGTCGTATTTTTGTTTTCTTGAATGATGGGGATTAGAAACCAAAATGCTCGTATTTTAAATTAGCCCAAATAATAATTATACGATGTTCTAAGAAAGTTGGTCCGCTGTTTTAATGTAGGAGGGCGGCTGGAGTTAAGTTTTGAGAGATGCTGTCGGTGAAGACAAAAATAATGTTATATTGTGCAATGTTGGACTATCAGCACTGTACCAAGTTTTAAGGAATTCGGTCAAGCCGTTTCACCATGGGTTGGAGAGTGGGAGACCAAACTGCAGTGCTCGTGTTTTTAAGTTGTGCTATCAATAAATGTCTTACAAAATTTTATGAAAATCTGTCCAGACGTTTTAAGAGTTATGGGCATATAAAGAGACAAGCAGAATAATAAGACAAGAAGCAATCAGTAACTTAGATAACGTAGAACACAGGAAAATTGTAGATGGGATATCAACTTTCTTACAGCCAAGTGTAACATCGACAAAAATTTGTTCAAACAGTGGACAGACTATTTATTACCAGTAAACTTTCGCCATTCTTAGATAGTTAATGTTGCATTATCGTGATTACAGTGTCTTAACGATAGTTATTTAACGTTGGTTTCTTGGTCCAAGTTCCTCACACACATATATGATCTATTGTATGGTGAAATGGAAGATTGATATGTTGTATAAATCCGCGTCAATCAAAGATTTCCTATAGCACTGATATCAACAGATTTGTTAAATGGATAAAAAAACCGTTCCATAGGCAAAATGTGTATGGTAGCTTATTCAGATTACAGAATGTTTACATCAGACATTGGCAAATGACATCAGATTAAAGGCATCAATCTAGGATCACAAATGGCGCCATTTTATGTAGACTAGGGATATGCTCAGGTATCCACTGCATAGTGGGGGACTGCGCATGCAGTGATGGGGAGATCAACTGTGAGCGATAAGCATTTTAAGGAAATCAGTCTAGCTGTTTTAGCGTGATGCGCGTATAACCAGACAAACAAACACGAAAAATTCTCGTGTTGACGTGCGCAGAAATCTAGAAAAGGAGGGTGGGGGAGCCATTCAACCAAATATATATATAAATATAAAATATATATCTTTTTTTACAAACAAAAGAGCTGGTTTTCTAACCAAAGAAAACAAAAAGTCATGTCCTCGAGCCCGATTTTTTTTCCATTTTCGGATGTAATAGTGGGGGGTCGGGGAGGTTAGAACCCCACCGGTACGCCAATTTGTATGATACTGTGAGACAATACTTTTCTATTTAATTTGTAGCTTATAGAATTATATTTCTCGAGCTCTGCATGTAAGTCGTTTCAAATCGCATATGTAAATTCAATTAGCAAGCTCGGGGCTGAATGCCTCCTAAGAATAAATTTAACCTCATTTGAATATCGGTGATTACCTGAAGTTAATTACAAGCCAGGAAGCTGAAAGTTTTCAGCACTGAATTACCTTTGCCTGTTGTTATTGAGGAGAAATTATACCGGAGAAGAGTCAAAGGTATAGACCACTGCGACCTTGACACATTTCAATGAATGCTTTCTAGCAGTCAAAGATATGTTTACGATTTCTCCCAGTAGATGGCGCTAAGTGAAAGGACTTCCATATTAACCATATTTGCTGTGCAAATCGGTTGTAAAAATGCTGGAAAACTTTACACAGATCTTTGAAATTAATTCCTATTTCTTGATTACTTATATAAAATTATAAGAATTTTCGATTAAATGAAAAGTTTTCTCTGGAAAGGATAAAAAGTGATTAAAATGTTGTCGTTTTTTTAAAAAAAGGCTAAAAAATAATATCTAATGTCTATATAATTCATGATACGGTTTATTTGTTCACGATATAACACGGTATAAAAAGTTAAAATGTTGTAAAATCACTGAGGTAAGAATTTTCATTTTTCAGCGTACTTTTTTAAGCAAAAATATGTGGCGAAAAACGTATATTAACTTTTATGTTTTAATCATTTTTCTTTTATCATCATCTCTTTTTACTTCATCATTGCAATACGAAATGAAACCAATTTTGTAAATCTCCTCTAAACAAAGATTGATATTATTCTATCTTTCAGTATTTCACATTTTTTTTACAACAATAACAGAAAATGCTTCTTTAAAATTCTTTATTTTTACTTACAATTCAAAAAACTACTTTCTAACATTACATCATTCTCTTTTCTAAGTATTGTAAATTAATTAGGTTTTTCCTATTTTTCCTATTCTACTTTGACTTTTCCTTCATAGACTAATCTATGTAAACAAAAACTTAAATGAAATTTATAATATCAATTTTATTTATATTCTATCTAATGAAAAATGGAGACAAAAAAGAAAAAGAAAAGGCCATACATTTATCAAATAATATTTAAAGTGTTCTATTCACTTTCCATTTTTCATTTCATTTTACGGTGTAATTCATATTCGAAGATATAAAAAAACGACAAAAAACTTGAACATAAGTTTTGCAGTCCTGATTTCGCACCAACAAAGTATTAACAGAAAACCTACTTTCGAAAATTCAATTTAAGTTTTTTACTTTGTAATTGCTTCGACACAAATAAAATGTACTTTTTCCGTCAATTCGTTCTTATCCTAAACAAATCATAGTGTTCACTGGTCTTTATAACTATTTAGGTGGGGGCTTCTGTATTTATTTGCTTTCTTTCATTGGAAAGGCACCTTTATTTCCCACTTACCTTTAATAAGTCATATTGGAGATGTTAACCAACGGATGGTGCTAGCTGATGAATAATAATGAACTCGAAACAGCTGTCCTAGAGAAGCAGCCACAGTTGTATGCGCAGAAATGCATCTTCTAGCCGTCTTATTCTTTCTAAAAGAAAATAACGGAAATTTGTCTTAATAGAATTCTCATGCGAGATTATTATGATTATAAGAAATGATAATTATAATGAAAAACATAATATATTACTAAATATCCTCAAATAACATTAACAAATTTTTCTGATTGAATAATAATAAAAATAACTTAATATTTATAGATGTAAATGAGTTTGTGGCTTAAAGGTTTGTATATTTATAATGACAGTTTAATTACATTTATATATATAGCATATTTATTTTTATATATTTATATATATAGCA
>JAFIDM010001028.1:46258689-46284164 GCA_023159025.1 Thereuonema tuberculata | reverse complement strand
ATTTATATATATAGCATATTTATTTTTATATATTTATATATATAGCATATTTATTTTTATATATTTATATATTAGCTTATATTTATGTATATATTAGCTTACGTATAGTTCATAAGACTAATTATGTTTACCTCCTTTATCTAAATATTTAATCAATTATAAATTCATTTTATAACATGAACGTTGTACGTAAAGACAAATTTTAAACATCATTTTATCACTTAAAAGGAATAGGTAAGAAATCATGGTCCGACATAAATTTTTTTCCTTTCTTGAACGCCGACAAAACGAGAGAAATATATAAGCAATCATCGTTTGGGACTGTTGCCCAAATTCAGAGCCGCTGGCAATAAGCAGAAGGGCGAGCCCAAGTAGCCGCCAGTGTCTTCGTACCGGCATCTCGGATCAATGAACTGCTACGCCACAGGCGTCGAAGCAGACACTTGGACGACCACTGCTTCAGTTGGTGGGAAGCCATCTTTATGGAACGTCATAACTTCTGTGAAGAAACGACGGACACCTTTCCCGCCTTTTTTGTATTAACTACCTATGGCTAATGGCTAAGTGAAAATATGTAAAGTTAATACGAAGTACGAAAGAACTTGACATCTACTGTCCTTACAATGCTATTCTTAAAATTTCTTTCTTTTTCTTTTTTTTTTTTTTAAAGTCCTGAAAACGACAAAAATAAAAATAATACATATATACTCAAATTTTAATATCTATTGAATGTAGATAATTTTCTGGAAAAAAAATGAATGAAATCAGCATTATTGTCTAAATAGGATTGATTTTAATAGGATCAAATCGAGATCAATGGATTAGCAAAGATTTAATATTCATTGTATAAACAATGAAATATTAACTGAAATAGGTTAAGAATCCATCATTTAAATAATGCTTTTCAACTGGAATTGTAATTTCAACAGGCTAACAATTGCTACAGTGTTCGTTAGAAGTACTGTTCGTTTTCGAAAGCCAGAATAGACACTCGCGGATGATTCTACTCCGCAGAGGGGTGATACGCTGAGATGGGCACTTTCCTAAGACCTGTTGGCTGCATCTGGAACTTTCAGCCCCCACAAAAACACAATAATTTTCCGTAATTCTTTCCCGAAAAGCGCAAATAAAACGCAGCTACTAGTAAACTAACACTGATAAAAAGTGAAAATCCTCTCTATTTCTCCTTACCCCTATTTTGATGAAATCGAAGGAGACCTGACATATGCCCAAAAGCGCTGAAGGGTCTCGTAAACAAAAACGAACAGTTACTGTCGATCATATATTTTGAAAATTATATAACAACTTTTCTTACATTTCATTCCACAAATTTTGGACAGCCATTTTATAGATAAATTAGATCCATCAGATCAATTTGTGGTGTGTGTGTATGATCCCTAATAACTTTTCAACTGTTCATACGTCTTTTTGAAGCTTGGCGTACATATTTAAGGACAAGTGACAGTCCGACTCTATATTTTAATTATTTTTTTTGTGTGTAGATCCTTAGAAATCAGCGCAGTAAGATATAATAATAATAATAATAATAATAATAATAATAATAATAATAATATAATATTATAATATAATCTAACAGTGAATGGTTCGTTTTGAGCGCACTTTGATGTGATTAAAATGAATATTACATGATTATCATTCAAGGAATCTTATGTCTTTTCCAATCGACTGAATGGAGATAAACTTCAAAAAAAAAAAAAGAAAAAAAAAAATTTTTTTTTTTTATATATGTCTGCAAATATCTGCCATATCTTCCTTTGATAAAATATATTAAACCATATTTTTTTATGAAATACAAACCGGTTTGACCCGGAGACTCCGGGTTTCAGTGAGTTATCTCCGGGCTCCGGATTTTATTATTATTTCTCAGGGTTGTGTAAGTAAAATTGAATATGTACATATAAATAGTAAATTTATAAAACAATACTCAAATTTATTATAGTTAGAACACGGTAGCGCGTTGAAAAGTAAAAATTCAGATGTTTCCGACGTTGTTTGAAATTATGGCAAGTCATGGATCCAAATGTTAAAATTATGTTTAAAGAAAAAGATTTAAAATTACGGGAAATCCTAGAAAGCTGTATTATTAAAAACACTAACAACTACTCTATAATCATTATAATTGTATTTAATTTGTAGGAATGTGAGTTTTGAATTTGTTAATTTATATAAACAAAAACATTGCGTATGTATGCATGTGTGTTTTGTTTTGTTTTTTTTGAGGGAGGGGTTAGTCATCGTCTCTGGGCGAGACTTAGTTCTGAGGTGGCAACCCTAGTGGGTGATTTGGAGTAAAAATATAATACAGAATTTGGCATCCGCTAGAATAATGCAGGTGTGGAAACATCGATTCTCAATAATCTATATCAGTGGTTCTCAACCTTTTCACAGACTACCGAAACCAAAACTTCAAAAACTTCGGTACCACTCAATAATATACAGGGTATACCTGAAATGTGCTGCCAAACTTAAAGGTTGTATTCAATCATGCAAAACAAGGAATAAATGTCATATAAACATGGGTCTGACTGTACGGTGTTGGCCGTACAGTCGCTCAGTTTCACAGAAAGTGCTCGAAATGTCCTCCACCAGCCGCAATGCACGCAACACAGCGTCGTTCCATCGACTGCCGAACATGGTCGAAGATTCCAGGTGCACGTCGAATTGTGTTGCACCCATCCACTATGGGATCATGCAGTGCGTGGGCGTCAGGAGCCCGTGTGGTGTACACTAATGCTTTAAGATAACCCGTACGAAAAAGTGCAGAGGGTTTAAATCAGGGGAACGAGTAGGCCATGCTGTTGGACCCCCTCTTCTAATCCAAAGGTCAAGATAACTTTGGTTCAGAAGTCGTCCGGTTATATCGTTTCATCGTTCGTATCTTGGAAATAACGCATTTTGAGACCCATGTTTATATGACATTTATTCGTTGTTTTGCATGATTGAATACAACCTTTAAGTTTGGCAATACAATTGAGATACACCCTGTATAAATATATTAAAAACACATGCCTTTAAATGTGGAAATTTTTGTGCTTTTATTTTTTAATAATGTCGTAAATCAATAAGATCATCCATCTGTTATTCACATACGACTACGTCTTCTTTCAAGTAAATTCCTACAAGTTATTGGGAAGTGAAAAGGAAGAAAGTTTTTTATTACAAAGAAAGTAATTGCCGTTGATTAAAAAGAGCAACCAGATAGCAATGCTTCTTCTCAAAGTAATATGGATTGAGATCCGGAAAGAATGAAGGCCAATGTTTTTGTTGTTCATTATCAAACTATCACTATTGCTGGTAATGGTATCTTGTTTGTGTGGAAAAGTTTTTATCATCATATAAGATGAAATTGTATGTACTTATATTAACATAGTTTCGTATAGGGATCCATTATCTTGTTCTGCTGTCTTCCTAATAAGACCTCCATTTAAACTTATAATTCAATGAGTCCATCTACTAAACAGAAAGCACATACTACAACCTTTACAAGCACTATTTACAGACGTTTTCTACGTGTTAATTAGCTAACTAAAGGTGAATTGACAGATTACAGACAGCTTAAACTGAAGGGGACATTACTGTCTGCTATCAGACGATCTTTTCAAGCTATAGTTGCTGCCACGAAAGAAAATGTGTTGTATATAAGGAAATCACCATAACAGTTATTCATGCATGAAAGGCCGCGTGACAGTATTTATTCAACTTATGAATAAAAAACAAATCCGATAATTAGTGAAATTGATACTTAAAAATATAAACTATTTGAATTTACAATAATATACAGAATTGCATCCGCTTTGCGTTAATTCGCTTTCTTACGCTTCGTTCAAAAGACAGTTTCAATAGTCACCATTCCCCGATACGACACTTTTGCTACAGTACCGTCTTAATGCATGAACACACTGGGCCGTTGTGTTTCATCTGTGATGAATATGAAACTGTTTCTAATTTTCATGTTCTTTTTTCTAGTGATTGCCGCTTTTCTTAAAATAAGTTGAAGATGAATTTAAAATTCAAGACCATGCCTGTGAAATAATAACGAAGCATTTTTCTTTTTTTTTTTTTGTATTCATTCTTTAACAGTTTACAAAAGTTCAGTTTTTAATAACAGCTGTCAATGAGATACATGGATTAATCCATTACCAATTGTCACACCCCTTTTACAAACTTTCGTGAAGTCAACTTACTCACTCTTAACCTAGCGATTAAAGACACAGACTTCATTCGATGAACAATTCAACCTTCTGAAACATTCAATAACTGAGACAGATGTCCGCCTTCCTGTGGCTCCAGTGACTATATTATTGCAAAGATAACAATTTTCTATTCTTTTGTGTTCTTTTTTTAATGTAATCTTAGACTTCAGGATCGTCAAGTATGCTAGAGGGCGCTGTTTGGCAGCACATTAGTTGGGCAGTGTGAGCCATCGTCATTTGAAACGTTGACTTTGTAAGAATAAAATGTATCGCTTCACTAATGCTGAGAAGGCAGATAGATGTGCACCTAGCCTATGGGGCAGCGTACGGAAACGAACAAGCCACTGTCCTTTGATTGTATGTGAACGGCTCCTCAATAAACGTGTGCCCAATCATCACATGTTTGCGCCTTTGCACCAGATTGAGTGAAACTGGATCATTCTAGAAAACATGCATGATAGGCCTTACTGTCACATTGTAAACCATACGGCTAATAAACATGTTGTCTACCTTACTTGTCTTTTATTTCTGAACCTTAGTAGATCTTCTAGAACATTCCGGCGGCGTTTGCGGACATACGTCACTATGAATACGGTTTGTATTTGTATTCCTGACCTATCTTTAAAGTTTGTACAGGGAATCATCCTGTATAAATATTTCGGTTGATATAATACTCATTATATGTAGATAAACAATTATCGTCTCATAATTATTCGTCCACCATCACGATCTCTTTAATAATCGGGCATTCATCTATTTCTTTAATTAAATACTACTAAATGGACTCCTACAAAACTTAAAAAAAAAAAAAAAAATTCTATTACAAAATCTCAGGAAACTGGAATTGTCTTTTTCCTTTTTAATTATTTTTACTCAAAAGTTAAAACTACATGCAAATGAGATGGCCGTATCTAGCGTTCAAACTTAGAAACATATACCTAACTACGAAAGAAAGTAATTGTATTCTTCACATATATTTCCTATTCTTCTGCGTTGCAATCAATTTATATCCAATGAGGCATTCTCTTTAATCTATTAAATTTCCTTTAACTATTAACAAATTAGCTCCATGAATCGTACAATAAATCTTCAAAGGTATTGTTAGCCTAAATACTAGCTTTTGTTTTTTATTCGGCATCAGGTATTTCCAAAACACCTGAGTAAATTATTTTCCATGATATTGAGTTAAATCTTATGCCTGAAGAAAAAAAAAATTCGATATAAAATTCGTTCTTCCATCGTGAAGACATTTGGCGACATCTATTGAGCAAAAAGCGAAACTTAACAGCGCACAAAATAAATAAATTTCGATAAAATTTTCAATAAAAACTAAAAAGAACTGAAAATCTACAATATAAAAAATATAATTCTTTACCTTCATTTTTTTTTTTTTACAAAAATTAATAATCGGCGCAGGTTACATATGAAATTCAAACTCATTCTCTTGAAGAGCCATTGCAAGATATGTGGCGACATCTATTGAACAAAAAGCAAAATATAACAAAGCACAACATAAATAATTTTTCAAGAAAAACTGAAAGAACAAATTTACAAATCATAAAAGTTAAAATACAAAGGAAAAATTTTCAGAAGCAATAACCGGAGTTTTTTACTTTAGTTTATTTTTTAAGCAAGTTGCTTAGCAACTTCAAAAGATATATTCAGCTACAATTAACTGATTATTTCCATCTTTAATTTCACTGTCGTGGAAAATAGCTAAAATCATGATAATGATATGTGGTAATCGCGAGGTGAGGACTGGATATAATTAATACACTGATTGATTGTCACATGTCCGTTCTTAAGATTAGGCTTATCTGGTTTTAATATTTGAAGTTTATTTTGACTTTATCTTTTGTTATTATTGATGTGATCTTAGCTTAAAAACACACATATGCACAGAAATGAGAAAAGATAATTTATAAAGCGAATATATAATACATTGAACCTCATGAAAAATAGAAAAATAATTGGTGAAAGCTTCGTAAGAAATCCAAACTATCAACAGAAAGCAATTGCAAGACAAGTGGCGACATCTATTGACAACCACGCGAAACTTTGCAGAATACAACAAAAATTGTAAACTTCGTTTAGAACTTTCAGTAAATTTTGAATAAATCGAAAACGTATAAAACATATAAGCCCTAATATACATTTCTGATCGAAAGTTAAATTACAATAGTGGTATCAACATAGTCCTATTTAAGAGATGATATCAACAATAAAGATTGCGACCTCGATTTGGATAGAATTCCTTCATCGAACAGAATCTAATCCTGATGGTCTATTTTACTAAAAATTATCACTCAAGCATGGGCGGATTTACGGGGGTGCTAGGGGGTGCGCCGCACCCCCAGATTTTTGGGATGATAATTTTTTTTACAGATAAATAAAAATGTTTTCTATTATAATAATTTTATTAATTATTAATTTAGGCCTAAAAACGGAACATTTAAATTGGGTTTTGGTGTTTGAATTTGGTTTACAAATACCTCATACCTTCCGGTGAGCTCGCACCCCCAGATATCAGCCCACATCTACGTCTCATAGAATCCATTTCCCTTTTCAACATATCTTTAAACAAGGAATTATGACTTCTGTTTTATGCATAACTTCCCAATCGGAGTCACAGTAATAATAAAAATATGTATCTCTCCCAGAAAAAAAAAGAAAAAAAAGATTAGCTTTTTAAATGAACTTAATTATCCAATATTCCCACAATATTCATAATATTCTCTACGAAACTTTCATTTTAGTAAGAAAAGGCTTATATTACCTGCATTCTTAGAAGTACTATTTGCTCTCAGGATTAATTTTCCAAAGTTTAAAGAATTCGGATTTTCAGCAATTTTAACTTTCGATAATTGCAGATATTCGTGTGTAATTCTCAATTTATAATTTGAGGCAAACATTCAGAGCTTATTGTGTAAACCAGGGGTCGGCAACCTTTTGTTGTAAGAGGGTCAAATATTTTATGTGGGGATTACTGCGGGCCGCACTTGGGCCAAAAAGGGCCAAAATCTTATTTTAACAACCAAAAAAAAAAGAAAGGAAAATCGTAAGATGCCCGTGGGCCGCACCAAAACGCTTCGCGGGCCGCGGGTTGCCGACCCCTGGTTTAAACTATAGAATATTCTGGTCAATACCATTTTTTATCATTTGTCTCGTTTTAGTCGAGATTCAACGTGATTTCCTTTCTCGTTCCAGCGGAAAACACTAGCTTAAAATATTTATTACTAATACAAATCCCACAGCGTTAAAAAATTACGAAAAGCAATCTTTCTTTTTTAATTTTTATATCTAAAGATTTGTGTATGTTTAAGATATTCGTTTACATAACCATTTTTTTTTATAATGAAAAGAAATCTCAAAATTAAGAGAAAATCCTACAATTATTTCTCAAGTAAAATTATAAGAAATCGTAATTATTTAGGCAAATATATATTTATTTTAAAAAAGTCTTAAAAAACACACAAATTGACTAAAATAAAATTAAAAGAAAGTAAAGTTATTCTTTAATTGGACTTAAATGACTTAACGTAAGGATTTGTTTAATATTTAACAAATGGAAAATATAAAGAGAGATTAATTATTTATTTCGATAGATGATGTAATTTATAAATACTATGACTCCGTATTCTTTTCAGGACTTATAAGAACAAAGAAAAATAAAAAAAATAGCAACATTTTAAATTACGAATAAACTTTAAATTCTTTCAAAAGCTTCTTTTTTCTTTTCTTTCTTTCTTTCTTCCTTCCTTTTTTTTTTCTTTTTTTTTTGGTCGTGTTTACAGTAAATCAAACATTTTCCATCTTTAAACGGGTTGCAGCATAACGAATTAAGCAAATAATAAATAAGTAAATAAATAAGTAAATAAATAAATAAATAAATAAATAGGATTTCTTTATAACCCCATATTATCTAAAATAAATCAAATCAAATCAAATTTTGATTTATCTTAGGGAACCATATTATCTTTATTATGAGGATAGTTTATTTATTTATTTATTTATTTATTTATTTACTGAATCTGATCAAAGAAGTTTTCACAAAAGCAATTTAATACAGTTATTTCTTAATACCTTTAGCCGTATTGTAATAGAAATTTAATGTAATTTTGTGACAATTTTTTTCCTTGAAGGAAATACTCAGGTAACTAATTTCATGAAGTCATTTTAACAAGAAACCTGACTTCAGGTAATTTATTTTATTTGTTTTAATTGTTAGTATGTTTTATAATCTTCATTTTATAAAGTTAAGTTTATTTGTAGTTAATGATTAGTGTTGTGATTTGTATGGAACATCGTCT
Organism: Thereuonema tuberculata; assembly: GCA_023159025.1. Lineage (NCBI taxonomy): Eukaryota > Metazoa > Arthropoda > Chilopoda > Scutigeromorpha > Scutigeridae > Thereuonema > Thereuonema tuberculata. The sequence continues at coordinate 46,275,640 of JAFIDM010001028.1, read as the reverse complement.
TATAAACACTAAGTAAATTAAAACTACTTTAAATTATTAAAAATAACACATTAATTTTGTTACAATGAATACAGCGCCACACTGCGGTAACGCTCTATAAATTCGTAATAACAAGCGTCTTTGGATGATAACGTCGTATGGCACAATAATTCGATGTTCTTTAATATTCACAATAAAAAGATTTCAAAAATTAATTAACTTTCTTTTTTGTTTTTGAGGATATAAAAAGAACTTGTTATCGTGAGTCGAAAATTTTATGATTATAATTTGACACTATTTATTTAAGAAATATTTTTTCGTGATTATCCAATGTTGTTCGAATACACGGAGGAAAAATCTCCTTGTTTCTCGTTTTAAACGAGAGTAAAAGTAAACTGCATCTTAAGCTGCGTTGAAGATGGAACAGATTTATAATATCATCCAAGTGAAATTTCCACACTTAACGGAAGCCCTTAAAGACAAATTCAAAGAGATTGGATTGGTAAAGCCTGAATTCGTGCCAAATCTAAAAGCCGAAGACCTCAACCCGCCTCTTAAAACATTGGAAGCAAGAAATTTAGTCCATGAAATTCGAAAATGGTGGTTCAGTGAGGGTAATAAGCGTTTTTTTTAAAGTTTTCTTAAGATTTTTAAAATTTAATCTCAGAATTAGAAGAATTCAGGTAAATCCTAAATGTCGTTTTAATCTTTTAGTGTTTTATGATTGGTAATTTATTAGATATAAACCCTTTCGGCTTTTTCTGCTTGCATTGGACGAAAGGAGGTAGGCTCGGAATTTGGAATTCCACTTTTGACTGTTAATTTTTGAGGAAATTTGAAAATGCTCTTCCATTTACGTATCCTGCTATTTGTTTAATCTAAGCCTTTTTTTTTTTCTAGATGATATTTAGACGATATCGTTTGCTTTTGAAAAACTTGAAATTAATTTGAGAAGCTTGCAAATCTGCGCTGGGATAGGCCTAGTGGTTGTTCTATATTAGATAACTCCCGTCTATTGTATGATCCCATGGTCGTAATTCTTAAATCTTGGTAAATCAAGACGTAAAGATGTCATTTTAGAACCAAACGATACTTTTTCTCTAAAAACGTAGCTATTTCATTTTTAACAAAAATACAAGAATTAGCGAAATTGAAGAGGAAATTCCATGTCGACGAAGTAGCGACAAATTTTGGCTGATGTTCCGTTTGATTAGGTTTGCGTGTAGAATTGCAGAACATAAGACGAATATTCATTATTTAGCAACGAAATGATTGAATATATTCATAGAAAACCATTTTCCTTTTTTCTAATTCTTTAAGAAATTTACAAATTTAGTTGGGACTCTTTGGTGATGAACATGGCGGAGTTTATTCTTCATTACAAAACATGGAGGACAAAATATAAATCGATAACGCACTATCGTAATTTTTTTTTTTCAGTTGTCAGTCTTTATTGTTGTAGGGGTGAGAATGAGTTGTCACTGCCAAGATGTTTAGTTTATATTGGTTGTGAGGAGGGCGGACGATGAACCCCACTCACCCACACACAATTTTAAAATGATAAATTTCGATCATCCTCAATTTCAACTGCATTTTTCTTCCATTTTGTGTTCATCCACTGTTTCGCGAAAGAGTCGCACCTACATTTGTAAATTATTTAAAATTTAGATAAAATAACACGAGTTTTCATAGTAATAAGATAGTAATTGGGGCTTCCGAATTATTCGTTACTAAAGAACGAATTGGCCGCCTCGTCTTAATTTCAGTATTTCGGTGTTCTTCATAAACCCCAGTTTAACTTTATTGGAAGGTGAATAAAATGCATTTGACAACAACTATCAGCTGTTTTACGAAGGAAAATCACTTTTCTATGGATAAGTTGTTTTATTTATGTTTTCTATTATTTGGTTTTAAAATGACATTATCGTCGTGATTTGCCAATATACTAACAAATTGCCCAGCCCATAGTTACGACCGATTTAGGAATAGGGGATTTAGAAGTTTAGTAAGGTGACCATTATTTCTAAAATGAAGAGGAGGACGCAAATAATTTGAAGAAAAAAAAATATTATCAGGGGTTTCAGGGGTTTAAACATATCTGTTCAACCAAAAAACACTCTAACCCTCTCGGTTCAACCAATAATAATAATAAAAAAAAGCTTTAAACTTCACATATCAAAAAGGAGGACATATTACTCTTCAAACATCAAAAAGGATATTTTGGAGGACACTTCTCAAGGGAGGACAGAGCTTCAAAAAGGAGGACGGTTGGTCATTTTAATTTTAGAGATCGTCAATTTCCTGAAAATTAAAGCGTATGTAAAAAATTTCAATTTTGATTAGGATGGTATGTAAAAAAGTTATAGTATTTCAATTTTCTTTATCCGAGTTTCCATTGTGTTTATACGGATCTGTGCAGTCGGAGTTGGGAGGAAAAAAAAGTGTTATATCTCCATAGCCCGGTTTTTTATCTTTTTTTTTCCCTTTGAATAAATGCAATAGATAGTCTAGACAAATGAAAATACTTTTTTAATGGGCGAGCGGAGGCAAGGTGATTGACCTAGGGCGCAAAGTACCATCGCGCCGGCCCTGTCATTAGTTCCGTGACAAAAAGAGGTTTCTGTACAGACCACGAATAGATACAATGGCAACTGACAGTCCTTACATTTTGATTCCAGATTATTAAGGAAAAACTTAATAGATACTTTGTATTATGGAAAATCAAAATGCATTCCCATATCTTTGCAATTATTGATAAGAAGCCTTCTATATAAAAAAAAAAAGTTAAAACTGTTCAGCATTGAAGGTAACACTAATGATAAAATTTGATTTCGGAGATTATTAACATCTGTCCTTTTATAAGTGAACCAATACTGTATACGGGTAGATTAAACTTCGTACTTAAGAGCAGTCTTAACAGCATTATAGCTCCTGGGCAAAGCAGTGCATTCGGGCCTCTACCTACACAAACTGTCATGCTTTTTAATTTTTTTATATTAAAACACATGCAAATATGCATATTCCAGTTACAAATTTTTATAGAATAGTATATTATTTATTTACTGACCAAGTCACAATATGCATAGATTAGCATTTGGCCCTGTGCTCCCATGCGTTGACAGCCCAGCTTAAGCGTAGTTAAGCTGCAGAGAGTAGGTTACATTTATGTATGTATTGAGGGGCAAACATTTTAAACATAATTAACAATTACCGTATAAATTGCTTTACCGTATATATTCTGAAATTGCTTTAAATTACTTATGGAGAGGATTTTAAAATGGTTACAGTGCTATTATTTTTATTTTCAAGATCATGCAATTTTCAGTTTATTTGCTATAAATTATTTGGTAGTTGAAGAAGTCTTGATATAAAATTATTGACTAATATTGTAAAATGTGTAATTAAAATTTTCGATAATATAAGCACCTTGACAATTTTTAATATTTATTTACTTAGCTTTTTGCCGATGTCATTTGGAATTTTTTTTTTGTAGCATTAATATTTATTGAACTTAGTTACAAAAATTTCAGTTAAATAAGGGAATTAAATAAGTCAGTTTTTTGCGATCAAATTCCTTGTGTCCCATAACCAAGAAGCTATATATAGGTCTTACTATGCACAACTGGATAGTAATTTTTTGTATCCATTTATAAATAACAAATTGATGTTATAAATTAATACCCTTTATTTTCTTTAAAAAAATACTTATACATTTTTATAACTGCTTTTCTCACACATTTTCATATAATTTGTTTGGACATCTTAAAAAAGAAACTGTATGACTTTGTATGCTTTTTAAATTGTTGTGCTGATGCTAAATTTTAATGTTGGTTTTTGTTTGCAGAAAATGATGCACAAAAAGCTTCTACCCAACTCGACAACACAATGGAAGCATCGACTTCGAATACTGAAGAGTACCGTCCATGGTACAGTTGCTATAAGATCCCGTGGACACAGATGCCTGAAGAGCTGAAGTTCTACTGCATTAAGGGGCACCGTCCGAGTCTCATTTCGTATCGAAAAATGGTGCGGATCCTGTGCGATGATATAATGAAATTTGATAAGAACCCTGACAAGCTAGTGCTAAGGATAGTGGCGGCTAAGATCGTGAACACATATCCACAGTCATTTCGTTCTTCCAACGATGATCAAGACCTCCCTCCGGAAGATGAGGTGGAAATCATGGCAATGCAAATGAAGCGAAGAATTGCGTATGTAACAAAACAGAGGCCAAAGGCGGAGGAAAACCGAAATATGCTAAAGCGAAAACTAGATGCCAAGCACAAGGAAAGACAAAAGAAGGAGTTTAGCGATTCTGGATTTTTGGATCAACCAATGACGTCGGATGACGATGACGACGTAGGACTGACAGACAATACACCGAAAAGGATGCAACGGGAACTGAAGAGGTTATTCCTCCAGGATGAGGCCGTCCTTGAAAGGGTCGAGTTCTTGATGGCAGAGACATTCGATGCTCAGAGAGCGACTATAACTTGTAACCCACCGTTATTGTTTGTGAAAATTCAAAAAGAGTGGCCTTTCCTTTTCAGTTCTAAGTTTCTGTTTCAGCATTTCGAGAAATTGATGAAGTTTGACATAAAGGAAAGAGTAAAGAAAAACTTGTCAATCCTTTCTCCTGCCATATTGCAACATGCGGAGGCGCTAATAAAAAGCGATGACAGGGACTATGGTAACATCAAGCATTGGCTGCAGAAAATTGAAGATGCCGGAGAAAGCTGCGACGATGCTGAAGAAATGAACAAGAAGCCCATTTATCTGTATGGTAGCTTGCTGATCTTGGTGTCCATCCTTGGGGAAAATGATAACCATTTGATAGACCGCACTACAGAGTCAGTAAGTGATTTTTTTTTAATATTAAAAGTTATAAATAAAAAATTTCTTGTATAAACATTAAAAATACCTCATTTATATCTTGAATTTCGTTGGTTTGGATTCGTGCTGTTGCCTATAAAGACTGAATCTTGTAATACATTCATCACCAGATGATGATTGGTAGTGATCCGGCGAAATCGGTCGTGAATTTTTTTTTTTTTAATTGTGTGGGGCAGAATTGACTTAATCAAATTATGATTAATATTTATTACTCTTACAGTAAATTAAATACACAATTGAAATTGTGGAGTTTGTTAAGTTCCAGAATAAATATTGCTGAATTTTAAATGATGTGAGTTGTCAGTTAGCATGAATGCATCAGTATACTATATCTTGATTACATTTTTGATGTTTGTACAACCATTGGATGGACCGCTTTATTTAATAGCCTTCCACTTTGTTTCTAGGTATCACGGGGTCATGTCTTGACATCAGTTTCCTTTCATATTTACTCGATTTACATTGTTGCATAAATTAATGCATAAATTCAGTGATTTATCATTTCAAAATGGCTTTATAAATTGCGTATGTTGCAGCGGACGTTTTGCAAAATTGACCTGTTAATGGTATGTTAAGCATTTGCCGATTCATAAGAAATGTTGAATCATTTAACAATATTAAGGTAAATTACGAGATATGCCGATCTAATGACATACAAAATAATTTCAGTATTAGAGCGCTCTTTATTTTGTTTTGATTATCGTTAGTGCAACAATAAATAAAGAATTCTAGTTTACAAGAAAAATAATTTAAAATGGACGAATTTTTTTAATAATGCAATTCGCCCTTTATAAATTTAAAATAAAAATAGATAACAAAGAGTGTCTTATTTTGCAGTGAATTTAAATGGCTTCTACTAGCATTTACTTGCCTTGAAGTAATTGGTGTAATTACATGAAATTTATAGTAGGTTTCTAATACTAAAATTAATTCCACATAGTAGGTTAGCCTAAGAATGTTAACGTTAAATTAGGATTCCCCCACAACCAGTGTAGTAAAGGAATTGTAATAATTTTATTAGATATCCAATGTTAACAAACGGGCTTCAGTCTGCTCTTGATTACAAAGTTTTAAACTCAACTACAGTTTTTTTTCAACATTGGTGGATAAGTTTTTGTAAAAATATGCTAAACAAACTGGTAATGATACCAGAGTAAGCATATGGTAAATATTGAAACAGCAAGGTTTTTTTTTCAGAGTTTTAGGAGATCTAACACTTTGATCAGAAGGAAGTCCTAGATGTTGTAACATACAAGACTGAACCGAGGCTGTAAGTTACTTTAGATGTATAAGATTGACAGAAGGTGAGAGGAATGTGCGGAGGCGCAACATAGTATAAACTGGTTTAACCAACAATGGTACAGGTGCTTCCAAATAGTTTGTACGTAGCACGGTTTCAGGTTTCCTATTGGTATACAGGGTGTACCTGAAATATGCTGCCAAACTTAAAGGTTGTCATGCAAACCAACGAATAAATGTCATATAAACATGGGTTTGGAAATGCGTTATTTCCAACACATGAACGATGAAACGATACAGAGGTGTTGGCGTTATCCTGACCATTTGGATTGGTAGAGGGGGAACAACGGCATGGCCTGCTCGTTCCCCTGATTTAAATCCTGTGGACGTTTTCGTATGGGTTATCTTAAAGCATTAGTGTACAGCATACCGGTTCCTGATGCCCATGAACTGCATGATCGCATAGTGGATGGGTGCAACACAATTCGACGTGCACCTGGCATCTTCAACCATGTTCGGCAGTCGATGGAATGACGCTGTGTTGCGTGCATTGCAGTCGGTGGAGGACATTTCGAGTACTTTCTGTGAAACTGAGCGACTGTACGGCCAACACCGTACAGTCAGACCCATGTTTATATGACATTTATTCCTTGTTTTGCATGATTGAATACAATCTTTAAGTTTGGCAGCACATTTCAGATACACCCTGGTTATTATTGAGTGGTACCGAAGTTGTGAAGTTTTGGTTTCGGTGGTATGTGAAAAGGTTGAGAACCACTGATATAGAACATTGCGAATCGATGTTTTGTATTGTTGCGTCGTTCGTATCTTGGAAATAAAGCATTTCCAGACCCATGTTTATAATTATGACATTTATTCATTGTTTTGCATGATTGAGTTTGGCAGCACATTTCAGGTACACCCTGTATAACTAACAGCAATCTTTGAGGACTAAAGAGTTAAAATCGATTTAGTTTTAAATGACTAGTTTAAGGGCCTTCTTCTTATCCTACCTTCGGATTATCTATAATTAAAAAACAATGTTTATAAATATAGAAAAAACCAAATGTTATACTGTATGTAGTCATACCTCGCTTTCCGACGCTTCATTCATACGATAATTTTTTAATGCCACCATGCCCCGATTCCGCGACACGATACGCACTGCTGCATCCCTTTTCGTTATCATCTGTGTTAAAGGAAATATTATTAAGCTGCTTTATATCGTTTATTTTTCTTGCGATTACCATCTTTCACAAAATAAGTTAAAAATGAATTTAAAACGAAATTGTGAGAATGGCGAAAGTGAATGCGTACAGTGTTTATTTTAGTTACAAGTATTGCTCTAGATACATTGGTGAGATTTAATCGTATAATACTGATTGCAATGCAAAATATATATCGAGAAATGGAAAATAAAATATGCAGTCTTTTTACTTCGACAGTTGTCTGATTCTAATATATCATAATAACAGAGTATAACATTTTTTGACATTTTACAAAAAATTTGCTTTAAATATCATATTAAAAAAGCTAAGTTTTTATTTTTATTTATTTACCATCTTTATTTTATAGTTGGATGCCCCATACGAAACAGACGATCCTTTTCCAAAAATCATATGTTCAGGTATTCGGAGATTTTGTATGGTATGAAAATGAAATGTGCTGATCATTTTAAATAAAATTATTAAAAAAAGTTTATATATATATATATATATATATACTATGTATATTTTTATTTGTCAGATGGGAAATATCACTTGTTCGTAGAATCAGAAGTCGCTGTTTTGAACAGCCTGGAAAAGGCCCTGTTAATGCTCATTGCGTCATTTTTCGTTTTCAACTTAGAATATCCATCCGGGTTAAGCGGAACCTATGAATTTATTGAAAGGTAAGAACATTCCCACATTCTTAAATTATTCCAGTATTTATTATCTTGTACATTGGTTATTCTTTTAAGTTCGTCTAGATCCACCTGTGAATTACATTGAAAAATGAGGGATTTCATGTGTTTTAATAGAAATTCTTAAAAATAGTGTTTCTTGATTTTTCGTATGCTTTTATGTTTTCCGGAAGAAGAGCACATTTTCTGGTAAATGCCCCAAAACAATGTTCATCTGAGCTTTTTTTTATTTATTTTTTGGTTGAAAGGTTATATACTCTGCATGGCATGGTAACCGACATTTTTTAAGACTCTGTTACACTTCTCTTTAGATATAATTACGATATTGAACTATCGATTGCAATTAATGTATTTGGAAGGCGCCCTAGACCTTGCAATCATACATTCTTGATAGTGTCTTGGAAATTTCTAAAGAACTAGCAGAAAGGTCCGTTCTTCCCTCGGGTTACAAAAAAAGGTTGTTGTGATGTGAGTGACGAAGAAATTGAGAGATCACTTAGAAACTTTTCCAATTGGTAAAAAAGTCCAAAGATAGTTAAAATTAATGTTGTATTCCTATTTTGTAACTCGATAAGCCCTAGATATGAAATTAATATCGAAAGATCTTTCTATTCCATGTAAATCTTTGAAACCTATTTTGTTACTAAAATTACTTAAATTAATGATAAGGCTTAACTTAGGATAACATAATGAAGATTACTAGATTCTAATTATTAAATGAAGCTTCTTAATACTTTAAAAGAAATATTTTAAGTTTAAAAACGTTTTATTAGGAATAAAAAAAAAAAGAAAATTATCCTGACCACTCAGCTTGATTTTATCCCTATTGAGTTGTTTCTATAAATATATTTCTCATTTCCAGTGCTTAGTTTTGGTTGTTGCAAAGAAAATATCCATATTAAAAGAGCTGTTTGATCGAATCAAGTTGTTATAATTGCAAATTTAGCTTTTGTCGTCATCAGGACAATGTAGCGATACTGTCAATGTAATGAATGCTTTTGTCTGTCAGATTGGAGGGGATGGCGGGTAATCTTGTAATGCAGAGACTTATTCCATATGGACGCCATCTGTATACTCTATTCTGCTGGCAAGATGGCGGCGTTCTCATATAATTAGGGATTAATTAATTAAATTATTTTTAAACAAATATACTTTTTCAATAAACCACGTTTTTATGACGGACTAAAAAGTATAAAATAATTAGTACACTGAAGCTCGGTTATTACGCGATCTTTCGGATCCAAGATTTCGAAGATCGCGATATAACCGAACTTTTATTACTTTGCGATGTCAAATGTCGTAAATCACACCCTTTATCGGCCACGCGATTCCAAATCGATTTAAAATGGTCATTTCGCGATTACCTACATCATTCAGAGCTATGTGAGAGAATTTTATATTTATAAATACATAAATACATTACCTTTTCAACACTTTGATGGGTTATATTAGCCAAAATCGATTTGGCGCCGCCATCTTAGCATCTTGTACAAACGACGAGTGACGTGGATCGAAACTTTGTATTCATACGCCTATTAGATTACATGGGCCTCTTTACTGGTTGTCCTTGGCTAGAAAAATAATCTCGATATTCATTTTGGTTAAACGAAAAAGTCCGTGATTCTGGTATTTTTTTAAAAAATATATTGTATTTGACGCATTTTCGTGACATTAGGGTGGGTATAGAGTCTCAATTACTGTAAATAATAATGGAACAAGAATATTATTTTATACCTCTGATTTGATTTTAGACGAAAAAACGGTAAATTTTGCAATTTTACATTTATACACCTTTTTCAAATAGAAGGGGTCCAAGACCAAATCGCGTTATATCCGAATTCGCGATATAAACGACCGCGTTATAATCGAGCTTTCAGTGTATAAAAAATGTAACGAAAAACGTGGGCGCTTGCAATGGATAATTGCGATGGGATGGATGGAGTGTATATTATCTTGCACCCCACGTTTTTCGTTATACTTTTTAGTCCGTAGGTATATTAAAAAAAAAAAAAATTTAAAATTATTTTCTGCTTTTTATTCTTGTGTATGCAATTTTTCAATCGATTTTAAACATTTAACACGAATTTAAATTTTAAACACGATAATTAAAAGAAAAAAAAAAGCCGCTGCCTTGCGATGCACGGCAATTCAGAGCAGACGATCCGTGCGGCACCGACTTATTATCTGAAGAATTAGGGTTCCCTAACGAACAGACAGACATGAAACCGAGTTAATATTGGATTGTCATACAGTTCTGAGCTATGTATAAAGTTTCAAGTCTCTAGCTCATCGGGAAGTTAGTTTAAAATCAAATGCAAAATTTGTACCGAACAAACAGGCATCGAAGAAACCGAGCTAATAAAAATGTGTAGTATGTAACAAGTGATACATTGTGCTTCAGATCTAAGATAATTGCAATATTGACCAAAATATTTTATCCCAAAGTTTTCCATAACTTAAATTTATGGTCTTGACACTGTTTAAGAACCACTCTTCTAGCTCAACGGGAAGGGAGAGGCTGAATTCAAAACGACCATTCTTCGTATAATAGAAAGAATTAATTAATTGCTGTAAAATTTGAGGGTTTGTAGGAAAATGAATAAAAAATTAGGGGCTTATTCACAGTTGTATAACTTTCTCTTTTTACAGAAAGTTGCTTTTTGATGGCGACGACGACGTTTCCTTCAAGAACCCAAAAGTAGAGGCACTTGTAAAAGCCTTGGAGGATATCTTGGATAACAAAGATTCTGAACCACCTGCAGAAATCATTAAAATCGACACTTCAGAGAGGAGTGATGAAGAAACCATTAGAGATGATGAAATGGATAAAGATGAAGAAATAAGGAAAGATGAAGTGAATGTGTTGCCGAAAAATATATAGGGGGACAATTTTTAGGATTTGGCTTAAATCAAAAAGCTTAATTTTTATTTTGTCATTATCATTAATATATTTTAAATGTTTTTATTAGAAAAAATATGTTCATATATTTAGATTTTCTAAGGATTCGTATTTTACAATTTAAGGACTATTTAAAAAATCATCAAAAAAAAATTTCATAGAATATATATATATTTTTTTTTAGATTAAAGTCTATAGTGAATTGCAGTCATTTGAATTCGGTCGTTAAGTGCTTAAATTTTGAACTAGCTAATTTGTACAGATTTATAGTTGGCCTTGCGACAATTCGTAATGATATCATTCATTTATGAAACTTGTTAGTTTTACTAACATGAAATCCATTAATTACGAGCTGTAGAAATGAAATTTCATCAATCAAACCACGATACTAACTTTGCTCTGTATTTCTTACCGAATGGGCGAAAAAAGTAAAATTTTCAATAATGATTATTGTCCTTTTTTTTGACGCCTGTACACTTAGACTAGACTAATAGACTAGACTAATTTAATAGAAATTAAAACTTAAGAATTAAAACATTAAAAGGTCACAACCAAGGTTTCCTCCCCGAGGGGAGAATTTTTGAAGTGATGAAATGTTACTTCAACAAGACTTGTTGCAACCATAGTTCAGTTCTCGTTAAGTTTTTTGATATTCTAATAAATACTTTATAAAATTAACTGTTATTAGGTTTTTACTGTGTTCCTATTTGGTTAAAATATCTAGAGAGCCTTGACTTCTAGCATCATTTCTTTGTTTTAATAGGGTTAATATTTTGTAACATCTACATTTGTGAATAACTGTTTATGAAAAACATTTTCTAATTTCGTTTTATTTTTGTCAATTGTATTTCATTGTATTTCAGTTCTAAAATAATACTACAGTTCATTTCATGAAAGAAGAGCTTTCATGACGTAATTTCCTTATGGATTGATGTTTCCAGGACGTAACAGCGCCATCTATTGCTAAGATTCTTTACTGAAATCTTAAAACAATACGTAACCATTCTGATGTTTGTAGTTTCTACAATTACGAATACATTTCCATTATTGTTATTATTAGTTTAAGAATCTTATGGATTAAGATTATTTTATTGAAAATTGTTTTTTTTTTTCATTAATTGTTGGGTTGATGACGTCATGACTGGTGACATTTATTCCAGACAACATCGATCGCTACGTAAGGACCACATATGGCAAACCCCCCCCCCCCCTTTTTCTGCAAAATATTGTTACTCTTCAAAAATGTTGAGCTACTATTTCATTACTGGCAAATCTGAAATACATTGAGACCACTACAGCTTTTGTATTTTCTGTCCGTCTCACCTTTTAGTCTGTTACAAAACCATTCATCTTATTCAATACCTATGACTGGTTTCAATTCGGGGAAACTTTTAACAGTTTTATTTTTTTATTTAAATAAATTTGTAGTTTCAGTCCTACGAGATCCTATATTACTAAGATCTGTGTGTAGGTTCTGTATTTATCCTTAAGGTTTTACAGATAATAATATTAAAATACTATTTGTATAATTATATAAAAAATTATTATAATATTGCGCTATTAATGTAAATACAGTCGGGCCTCTATTTAATAAAAAGATAAATCCCGAGCAATTGTTCGTTATATGGAAAATTTGTTATATAGAGATTCACCTTTTAAAATTATTTTAAACTACATAAAACAAATTTAAAATATATAGACAATAAATATTAAAAAAAGTAATAATTATAATGACATAAAGCATACATTACCACAAGCGTACTTCAATTTTACTAATAAAATCTGTTAATTTGGTCTTTTTTTGAAAAAGTGTTTTCGCTCATAGTATGTCTCGCAACTTTCTAATACACCAAAAACCCCTTCAGGCATATTTTCTTCAAATTACAATCGGCGTCGGATTGTTTCAAACGATTTTAGCAGTTCATCATACGAAGGTTTTTTTTTATTTCTGCATGATGATCATTTCCATTTTCAGCATTATATTGGGATATGGGTTGGACTTGGAATTGCAGTTCCTGGTTGAAATGCAAAGAATAACAGCGATTGGCGCTTTGTAAAACCATTTCAAGGAGGAAACAAAAATTAGATACCACGAAAAAGTTCGTTAAATAGAAAATGCACTTCGCTATTTGGAGGTTATTTTACGAAGAAATTAGCAAAATGTTTTCTTGGTTCCAAAGAAAAATTCGCAAAATAGAGGTTCGTTAAATGGAGGTCCGACTGTATAATAGTATTCATGTAAATATGTGTTAATGTTATTAAATTAATAACAATTCTAAAAATTTTTTTAATATTTATTCTTAAACCATTGCAATCTAAAAAAGAAAATATTTTTTTTAACATTATAATATTTTCAATGTACAATTAAAAAAGATAACAGTTCTAAATTTCTTTAATGGTTATATTTACATTACAATCACAAAAACAAAATTACTTTTTTTTTTTTTTAATATTACAGAATGCTATGTTAATTAAATTGCTTTTATATAACTATTAAAATCCAACCAATTTTTTTTTTTTTTAACAGTGTGTGGTGTGTTAAATTAAACAATAAAACAATATCATTTTTAGTCTTAGTAAATAATTATAATTATTAAGCAAACTTTTGACTTAAACTATTAAAATATTAAAAAAAAAAGTTATCCTATTAATGTCAGAAAATCAAAACCCTACATCATCCCCAAACCTACTCCATTTTAAAATAATAATTTCCGGTGGCACTCAAACACATTGAAAAAAAACCCGTCCTTATAAGATAGTCCTTAATTATTCTGTAGCAGTGAAGATAAAAATAAATGTATTCAGGTTTATTTATTAAATCAGAAATAGGTGAGATGACAATTAAAAGCAAGACAAAACCTCATATAGTTCTCTCTACGTTCACCTTCCTACAATGGAAATCTATTACTTTCCGCTAAGTGTCTGATTGCTTTCATGGAAGGGTATAGTATAAAAGTGTAGCCTCCAAAAATTTATATAAAACCTTTTCATTAACAGCAGTTCATAAATAATACTTTTAATCTGTCCAGTCTTCGATTTACCATCACCAATTAAAAAATATTGCTGTGAAAAATTTTTTTTGAAAGAACAGAACTTTCTAAAATGCATTGTAATTTTTTTTAAAAAATTGTATATTCAGATAACACTCATTTTTTAATTAAATATTTAATATAAATTTTGGCAGTTTACCCTCAACTTTTTTTTTTGTGTGCCAAAGCATAAACTTGGAATAAAAAAAAAGTAAATTGTTCATTTTCTATTGACTGTTATCTCAGCCCCGTAAATTATTTATTATAATGGATCTTACAAATATTTAGAAAATACAATTAGTACCTACCATTGCCCCTCTATTATTCCATACATAGAACTGACATTGTGGGGAGCAAAAAATAAATAATATATATTTAAATATATTATATCGCCTTATAGGTAGAGGCGGTTGAGTAACAACTTACAAAAATTATTAAAGTAATATTAGTTTCTTGCGGGCCCGGTGACTGAGCGGTCTTGATGAAGGGCGCTTGACTGCGGGTTGGAGGTGGCGGGTTCGATTCTCGGCGGAGGGCGGGAATTTTTCTACGCTCCATTCTCCTCCAAACGGGTCTTAGGGTCTACCCCCCCAGGATCTAACTTGGTCCCGTATATCCACCGTGCTGGGAGCCTTACCTCCAACTGTCCCAAAGGCCTATTCGTGGGAATCTTTAACTTTATAGATTCTTAACAGTGTGATATTTAAAGGATTCGGAATTTAGCTATCTGCTGAATAATTAAGTGACGTTACTTTTCAATTCTTTTTCCGGAAATGTGAATATTGACATTACGAAAACATGAATGGTAGGGAAATAAAAATACAATGATCGTCCCATAATTATTCGTCCACCATCACGATCTCTCTAATATCGGGCATTCATCTGTTTATTTAATTAAATACAGTACTCGTAAACGGCCTGCTTCAAAACTTTAAAAAAAAAAAATCTATTACAAAATCGCAGGAAACTGGGATTGTCTTTTTCCTTTTAATTATTTTTACTCAAAAGTTAAAACTATTGGGTGAGTGCAAAAGTTCTACCCGTTTTTGAATATGAAAATTTGCAATGGAATTGCCCTCACACATGACATTGTAATGACGCAAATCGTCTGCCAATCAAACGTGTGGATGCCTCACATATAAATGCATCGTGTCTCACAAAGATAATCATCTCAAAAAAAATATCAGAGGGTGTAACATGGAAAGCGAGAAAGAGCATATAAGACATTGTTTGTTATACGAGTTCGATAAAAAGAGTACGGCAGCCGCAGCATGTCGCAATGTTTGTCAAGTTTATGGGGAGGATGCAATAGACGAAAGCACATGTCGTCGATGGTTTCGTAAATTTAGGGAAGGAGACAGAAGCTGCCAAGATCAGGCTAGGAGTGGACGGCATCACACGTTGGAGAGGACGATATTGACCAAGCCATAAGGAACAGCCCGAACCCAACCGTGCAAGAATTAGCGGAGACCTTCAACGTACACCGGACAACGGTGGAGAGACGGCTGGTTCAGTTGGGTTTTACGAGAATGTTGAATCGTTGGGTCCCACATAACCTGACAGCTAATCAACGGGATGACCGAATCGCCTCCTGTGGTTTCTTGCTTTCCCGGTACAAAAATGACCCATTCTTGACACAAATTGTGACAGAAGATGAGAAGGGGGTTATGTACCGTAACGTAAAGCGTCGTAAGATTGTGTGTCGCCCTTCTGATCCGCCTGCACCGACTTCGAAAGCTGAACTTCAAGCAGGTGTTATTGAGTATGTGGTGGGATATGCAGGGAATAATTCATTGGGAGGAACAATTCCTTAAGTCAAAACATCTTTGATGATCATGATGCTGTGAAAACTGCCATCCAAGACTTTTTTGACTCGAAACCGCTGTAATTTTACCGCCGTGGGATTCATCTCCTACCAGAAAGATGACAAGAGGTCCTACATTCTTCACATGTATTTCCTATTCTTCTATGTATAACCAATGAGGCATTCTCTTTAATCTATTAAATTGTCTTTAACTATTTATTAACAATTAGTCCCATGAATGGTACAATAAATCTTCGATGGAATTGTTAGCCAAAATATTAGCTTTTGTTTTTTTTATTCTGCATCAGGTATTTCCCAAAAAAATAGAGAAAATTATTTTTCATGATATTGGTTAAATCTTATGTCAAAAAAAAAAAAAAAAATTCGATATAAAATTCGTTCTTCTATCGTTAAGATATGTGGCGACATCTATTGAGCAAAAAGCACAACTAACAGAGAACAAAGTACATAAATTTAGATAAAATTTTCAATAAAAACTGTAAAAAACTGAAAATCTACAATATAAAAAATATAATTCTTTACCTTCATTTTTAAAAAATAAATAAATAAATAATCGGTGCAGGTTACATATGAAATTCAAACTCATTCTACTTAACAGCCATTGCACTCAGGCGACATCTACTTAACAAAAAGCAAAATATAACAAAGCACAACATAAATAATATTTCAAGAAAAACTGAAAGAACGAATTTACAAATCATAAAAGTTAAAATACAAAGTAGAAATTTTAAGAAGCAACAACCAAATTTATTTTTTTTAAAAAATTTGAGTTTTTTTACTTTAGTTTATTTTTTGCACAGTTGCTTAATAACTTTAAAACACACATTCAGCTGCAATTAACTAATTATTTACATTAAAAGGTGGACCTATTGTTTATTAGTGCAGTAGTGACATCTCCAAACAACTATTTCTAGGTATATTGGCGATCATCATTGGAGAGTAGTCACTGTAAACACCTAGGTCCAATTACGGAGGTTAGTATTAGGATAAAAAGGGAAAAGAATGGGACCTCCAAATATAAATTAAAAAACTAGAAATACACAATAAAAATAAAAGAATAGAAATTCATATGCCAGTCTCCGTTGGCTGCAATGAATTTTCTAAGGCATCAAATAAGAAAAAAGCCCCCCAAAAGTGGTTAAACACATTAAAAGGTGTTTAAAATGTGTCACAATAAAAAAAGC
>JAFIDM010001028.1:46191390-46227957 GCA_023159025.1 Thereuonema tuberculata | reverse complement strand
TCTTCAGTATATTCATGCTGACTGAATTGTACTCAATAAAACAAAAACTATTCATGGTGACTGAGTTGTACTGAATAAAACAAAAACTATTCATGCTGACTGAGTTGTACTCAATAAAACAAAAACTATTCATGCTGACTGAATTCTACTCAATAAAACAAAAACAATGTTGATTGTTGCTCTTTTGTTTGGCGCAACTTATGCATCAATATTTAATTTTTAGCTTTTAGGAGCTATTGCGTTAGACTGTCTAACAAGAGCATATCCAAATTTCAAGTCGATCGAGTCAGTAGTTGTCCAGGAAAAAGTTCTGATGGATAATCGGCTGTCGTTGCGAGTCTCCAATGCTCCTTAGGTTAATTTCAGGTTTTTAATGGGTCGCCCTTAATTTTATGCTTAGCACAAATTTATTTTTATTTTTTCCATGTTTTGTTGCGACATCAATATATGAGGAGTAAAAAAAAATGCAATTAAAATGTGATAATAGATATAATTTATAAATGAAAATAAGCTGTAAGATATGAAGCTCAAGTTATTGCCATTAAATTTCATTGAGTTGATAACAAAGCTTAACCAGTAATAATAGAATAATAATTAAATCAGCATTCGAAACGATTTAATGGTAATGAGTTCGTTTTCACGATATTTTTAATACCATGACAATTAAAAATACCTGTGCGACACAGACATATCAATTAAAAAATTTTAAAACAACATGGAGAGACCCGACCCTCCAATCTAAAAAAAAAAAATGCATGTACGATCACTTGTAAAAGAAATGTCAGCCAATAAATTTTCCTTAGTTTGTATCAAATATTTTAATTTTTTTTAAGATTATATTCTTTTTAATCGATGCTGATGCTAAAAAATAATAATAAAATGATTCTCTCTCCCTCACTTTTTCTTAAAAACTATCATGTTTTCTTTTTACCCGAAAGCTAGAAAGATACAAAGATTATACAAAGACGCTACAATCTATGGAATATAAAACTAAGGCGCCACGTTTAAATAAATATTTCAATTTTAAGGTATTGTTCAGTTTCACGTTATGTTAGAATTTTTAAAAAACCGTTTGTTAATAATCTCTCTAATATTAACAGTTTAGATAAACTTCCAAAGTACTTTTTATAATATTTGTTATGTTTATGGTAACGTTGTTGTTGTGTTTTTATTCTTGTTAATGTTGTATTTTTTTCATGGGTGTTTTTGTCATTGTTAATGTTACAAATATTCAGTTTTTTATGTCCTCTTTTTCTCATTGAAAATAATAATATTTCATCGTAACAGAATTACTATTCAATAATTTAGTATTTTGACTATATAAAAAGTATGGATGGTAATGTTTAAAAAAACGTAAATAAATGAAGTTTTTGAGGAAAATATAATTTTGTTGAGTGTCTGATTGTGTATGTAATTTTCCCTCTTATCAGTTAAGACATATGTCATTATTAAAGGATATCCAGAGCAGGAGGTAAGGCTCCTGCGATCACCAACCCAACTGAACATGAATAAGTTTAGTCTAACGATTGCCCGCTTTAACTCCACCGCTTAGGTAAGAAACTTAGTTTCATTTAACATAGGACCTGTCGGGAAAAGACATAACCAAGGAAAATCTCCGATTGGTCATTGAACCCTATCTCCTCCAGTCTGGAGATACCGGTCATATAAAGTCAGGAAACGACGGGAGCCCTTAACTCCCACAACCAAAAGGGACACATAGGCATATAGTGGGATAGTTTAATCAGAATATACTTTTCTTAATATACGTATTGTTGTTATGAAATAACATTTCTCCAGTGCTGACAAAGTATTTGCTAATACTACGTAATAACTTAACCACTTGTGAACAATTCTTTCACATTTTAAAATGCTTTATAATAGTAATAAAATAATTTGTCAGCATTTAACTGTATGAGATAGTTTAATGTATCCCTAGGTTGGGAAAACATGACTGGCTGAATAATAGTATAAAATTATCTTACTGAATCACACTGAACGTCACATGGGAGGGCATTACATCAACTTCTGTCTACACAAGCTATAATCTTTATTTTTTTTTGAGAAAATATTACAAAATTACAAGTTCTGTGAAAGTGAGAGGTCTTAACTCCAAAACCAACACACACTATTTCTCCCTTAAAATTCGTAATAACTCACAAAGCCTAAAGCCCCGCCAACACCATCCAACTTTCCACTAACGTAGTCGGCCGATTTTGACGTCACGAGTTGGTAGAGACAGTCTTGAGCCAGATTTTCACGAACTTCCAACCAACTTTATGAGACAAATGGCGTCTAAAATCAATGTTTGCCGATTCGAGTCGAAGACAAGCTCATACACAATGATTGCGAGTTTCTTTCATGCATAAATAAAGTTTATACTGAAATGCAGTAATTGCATGCGGCAGAATTTATCAGAGAGGTTTCAAAACCTCGATTTTTTCGGATTTTCCACAGCTGCTGGGGGAAACGCATTGCATTATGGGATTCCTTCTATCACGGCCGACTCATTTGCGAGTTGGATGGTGTGACGGCTGACTAAAAGTTGGCGGACTCGAAGTCGGCCGACTACAGTTGGTGAAAAGTTGGATGGTGTTCGCGGGGCTTAAGACTTCACAACTGAGTCAACAATCCCCTGACTTGTAAAGATGGAGGTGGGGGAAGGATTTCAGCCCCTTATCCTTCCAATACCAATACAAGCAATCAGAAATACACAGTTGCCACATTGTAAATTTAGCTACGGAAACTTAAATCTCTAACGTTAAGTATCAACTTACTAACGGTAACTTACACAAGATAGTTCCTAATAATCTTACAAAACGGAATGCACACTTACCAGGAATGTTTGATATTTCACTTCTAATTTCCTTTGTTTAATGTTTCCTTTAACTTCCCATGATAAGTTGGTAACTGTAATGTGGTGGATATTTAATTCTCCTTCTTCTGGCCAAAAGATTGGCGATGACTAAAAAAAAAATACGAGAACTAATTATAAATTAAAACCTAAAAACAAAATCAATATTTAAATTTCACTGAATTAACATTTTCTAAATTAGTATTAATGACCAATGAGATTAAAAGAAGCTTCGAACCTGATTCTCGTCGTCAATTTCATTCAGAACAACAATTATGGATACAGGATAATCCACAACTAATCTCCAGAAATCGAAAATCGTTGCAGGCAGAGGAAACTGGGTGACAACAAAAGCATCGGCCTTTTTATAACCCTAAAAGGAAAAAATTGAAATTGAAAAAAAGGCCAGAAATCTTATTTTTTAATTATAATAGAAAAAAATTACAACTGGACAGTAAATATGCCTTCGCACACTGAGCCAACATCAACGGAAATCCTGAACATCCTCATTAGGAATCATCAGCAGAATTTACCCTTGATGTTTGGCTCAGTCTGCGCGAAAACTTAAATTTTATTTTTCATTAAATTATAAGGCAAGGAAGGAAAATTGACGCATTAGATTAAGGATTGTTTATGAATTGGATAAGATATCCCCTCTTCTATTGGTAAATGAAAATTAGGAAACATAAACCAGTACATTATGTACTGTTTACTATCAACTTAAGGTAAAACAGAAATAGTACACTGTATAGACATTTAGAGATATAGGTGATGGGAAGTTGATGTTGGCACTCCCAAAACATAGTGGAACATACTCGAACCTATCGTACAATTCTTGACCTCCGTATTGAGACCTCATTGTTTACTGATGACTACTATCAGTTGACAAGCCCCCCCCCCCCCCCCGAAAGAGCATGAAACAGCTGTCTTGGGATATCATTTAGTTAACACTTGGTCTCAACCATTGTTTATATATGATGTTATTACTACATTAAAATAATTCCAAATAAAAAAATATTTCTTCCAGGAATGTAATTATTACATTCAGTCAATTTCTGTGACTGAATTGAATATTGAATTGAATATTTTCAATGGCCAAGTATTTGGCGGGATTGTAGACGGTAACATAACTAAAAAAAACCTACTGAAAACTTACATTAACAAAAACTGCATTGATGTAATCGGACGGTGTTGCACAAGTCACTTGAAGAAATGGACGTGCCCTTTCTGCTACAAAAATTAAAAGATTAAATTAATATTCACTTAAACATGTTGATCTGCTGCTAAAAATTTATTCTTTTACAATTTTTTGTAAATTCGGATGTTTTTATTGAAAAAAATTTGAGGGGGGGGGGGGGAAAGAGGTTTGTATGGAAAATAAATTCAAAAAATTAATTTAAAATAAATGAAACATTAAATAAACATTTGTGATGAATTAGTTATGATTACATGTGTTACAAACGTTAATATGCAAACTAACTAACTACGGAAATAACGAATATTGAAAGAAATACGTTTCACTTACAGCATAGAATATGTTGGAACCTGTTTTTGTAGCTGTTTAGGGGTTCCATAGACATTCGACAATCTGTGGATGAGAGTACAGGACGATACAAATCCAATCGCTAATAGAAAGAATAGAAAAAGAGAACTATAAATATTATTATAAATAAACTAGTAATTAGAAATTTTTATAGGAAATCGGTTAATTGAAATAGAGCAAGATTCGCGATATGAAAACACAGTGGATGTGAAGACAACTTAGGATAGATTTAGAAAAAACGCTTCATGGAATAACGCATTAATTTTAAAGTTGTAAAAATTGATTAACAACAAAATCAGAGTAATATGTTTAAACTAAAACTGTTATAAATTGTTAAAGTTGAATGAAAAAAAAAGCTTGTATAAAGTAAAATTGTTTAAAACAAAGTAGGCATGAAAATGCCTGTAAATTGTTTTAAAACAAAGTCGTATGGAAATATTTGTAATTATTAGAAATTTGAATCTATGAATTAATTTTCAAAAAGAAGCCTGAAGATGCATCGACCCTACTCATGCGCAATATGGGTTACCTTCAGATAACCGAAAAGTGCCAAATTTTTGTTTTAAATAACAATAATCCCACCCAAAACACTTCGTGTAAAATAAGTTGCCAAGACTCACATGTCATAATGCTTTCACTGTTAAAAAGATACGAGATCTCATGTAGAGCCAAGCCCCTAACTCAACGAGGCCTAACTCTACAAGCCCCAACTCTAAAAACCCTATATCTTGGTCAAAAAGTATGCCTTGGCCGTTTCGTGGCTGTCACACAGACAATCCCATGGAGTTATGTAAAGGATATGGAGTATGCCAAGGCACACTTTTTGACCAAGATAGTAGGGTTTTTAGAGTTAGGCCCCCTTGTAGAGTAGCTCTAGATGAGATCTGATAACTTTTTAACAGTGAAAGCGTTATGAGCATCTTGGCAACGTATTTTACATGAAATGTTTTGGGTGAGATGAAATAGTTCCATGAAACGGCCAAGCCATACTTTTTGACCAAGATATAGGGTTTTTAGAGTTGGGGCTTGTAGAGTTAGGCCTCGTTGAGTTAGGGGCTTGGCTCTACATGAGATCTCATATCTTTTTAACAGTGAAAGCATTATGACATGTGAGTCTTGACAACTTATTTTACACGAAGTGTTT
Source organism: Thereuonema tuberculata (assembly GCA_023159025.1). Taxonomy (NCBI): domain Eukaryota; kingdom Metazoa; phylum Arthropoda; class Chilopoda; order Scutigeromorpha; family Scutigeridae; genus Thereuonema; species Thereuonema tuberculata. The sequence goes on along the minus strand of JAFIDM010001028.1, from coordinate 46,222,419 downwards.
TGGGTGGGATTTCATTTCTTTTTGTAGGATGAGATCTGATAACTTTTTAACAGTGAAAGCGTTATGAGCATGCGAGTCTTGGCAACCCCTTATTTTACATGAAATGTTTTGGGTGGGATTTCATTTCTTTTTGTAAGATGAGATCTGATAACTTTTTAACAGTGAAAGCGTTATGAGCATGTGAATCTTGACAACTTATTTTACATGAAATGTTTTGGGTGGGATTATCTATTACAACTAAATTTAGTTTTAAGATTATTTAAAAAATGGATTTTTTTTCAATACCCTGCTTTTCTGTTTTTCTATTGGTCAACTTGTATATACAAGCTGTTTGCACTTTGGAAGAAATCACATTATTACACAGTATTATTTCGGCCGAAGCATTGAGGGTACGACGTATTTCAGATCTTAATAAAATCTAAAGTATAAAAGCTAGATAAATGAAACTTAGCGTATTTCATTAGTATGGTAACTGCATCTTATTCTGAAAATTTGAGCTCTCTAGTATTATCCAGGCCGCAGCTATGAGGGTTCGATAATACATAACCAGACCCCCCCTTTATGAGGGGTTGGAATGTGAAAGTTACGGATTTCTTAATTTTGTTGTTGTTTGTGTGCTAATCCTAACCTGCATACCAAATTTCAGCTTTCTAGGACTTCAGGAAGTACCCTAGAGGTTTTGATGATCATGAGTCAGTCAGTCAGTGAGTGAGTGACGGAATCGACGTATTTTAGGTATTAATAAAATCCAAAGTATAAAAGCTAAATAAATGAAACTTAGTGTATTTCATTAGTCTGGTAACTGCATCATATCCTGAAAATTTGAGCTCTCTAGTATTATCTAGGCCGAAGCTAGGAGGGTTCGAAAATACGACGAAACACTTCCAGAAAAGGTACGTAGTGCCCTTCCTGCCTTCGGCTCGTCTTGGCGGGGTCACTGCCGTGCCCCCAGATACATAAATAAATTTTACTGAGTACAATTTATGCCCAAGTGCACCAAACTTCAATTAACTTTGACGGCTGCATTGTGGACGTAACTAAAATTATTGGGGGTGCTGCTGCAGAAAAATTTCAGACTTTGTTTTAAAATTGTGTGAAAGGAAGCAAAATGTATAAAAAGAAATTTATCAAGTTTATAAATAAATTTTCTTTTTATACATGTTTGTTTTCTTTAATACAATTTTAAAGCAAAGGCTAAAATTTTTCTGCAGCAGCTTCCCCCACTAATTTTAGCTACGTCCACAATGCAGCCGTCAAAGTTAATTGAAGTTTGGTGCACTTGGGCATAGTCTTGCGAACTAACTAATCATTGAAATAAGATGGATCTCAAAATAAAACCCTTCCATTTCTTTACACCAGTGGATTATTCCATCAACCCATTCGTTAAGGGAGGGGGATGTTCAAGAACTAATGCAGAACTTGTCTGTAAGCTTTCACCATTACCTTCTGATATTTATAATACCAATTTTTTAATTTAAAACTAATGTAAAGAAATTTGTTAAAAAGGCTTCATTCCAGATCCTCCTTAAGAAAACGTATTTATTGTACCTATAATGTTTAACTTACAGATCTGTATCTCTCTAACAAACATCCAATTATGTCAGAGGAAGTGTACTTTGAATTTGAAATCGAAAAATCCAATTTTATTTTTCTTAAAACAGAAAGGTTTACTTATTTGAATTACACAGCATTCTATTTATTTGTATTTAAATAACTATTGTTATTTAAACACTCTATAAAATCAGATAGGCATGTGCTTATATTGCTGCATTTCAAAATATTTCTGCTGCTATGTAGTTAAATATGTTGTGAATGATTTCAAATGAGGATGTCTTAGATGAACCTTCAAATAAATATTTATAAAGAGAAAAAAGTGTTAATGATTATTTTCTAATAAGGAAAATGGATGAGTAATAATTGATCCCACCCAAAATATTTCATGTAAAATAAGTTGCCAAGACTCACATGCTCATAACGCTTTCAGTGTTAAAAAGATATGAGATCTCATGTAGAGCCAAGCCCCTAACTCTACAAGGCCTAACTCTAAAAACCCAATGATCTTGGTCATAAAGTATGGCTTGGCCGTTTCGTGGCTGTCGTACAGACAATCCCATGGAGTATGCCAAGGCATACTTTTTGACCAAGATAGTAGGGTTTTTAGAGTTAGGCCTTGTAGAGTGAGGGGCTTGGCTCTACATAGAGATCTGATAACTTTTTAACAGTGAAAGCGTTATGAGCATCTTGGCAACGTATTTTACATGAAATGTTTTGGGTGGGATGAAATAGTTCCATGAAACGGCCAAGCCATACTTTATGACCAAGATATTGGGTTTTTAGAGTTAGGGCTTGTAGAGTTAGGCCTCGTAGAGTTAGGGGCTTGGCTCTACATGAGATCTCATATCTTTTTAACAGTGAAAGCGTTATGAGCATGTGAGTCTTGGCAACTTATTTTACATGAAATGTTTTGGATGGGATATCATTTCTTTTTGTAAGATTTGAAAATTTGAGCTCTCTAGTATTATCCAGGCCGAAGCTTGAGGGTTCGAAAATACATAACCAGACCCCCCCCCTTTATAAGGGGTTGGAGGATGAAAGTTACGGATTTCTTAATTTTTTTGTTGTTTGTGTGTTAATCCTAGCCTGCATACCAAATTTCAGCTTTCTAGGACTTCAGGAAGTACCCTAGAGGTTTTGATGATCATGAGTCAGTCAGTCAGTCAGTGACGGAATCGACATATTTTAGGTTTTAATAAAATCCAAAGTATAAAAGCTAAATAAATGAAACTTAGCGGATTTCATTAGTCTGCTAACTGCATCTTATCCTGAAAATTTGAGCTCTCTAGTATTATCCAGGCCGAAGCTATGAGGGTTCGAAAATACGACGAAACACTTCGAGAAAAGGTACGTGGTGCCCTTCCTGCCTTCGGCTCGTCTTGGCGGGGTCACTGCCGTGCCCCCAGATCATCATTAAGTTGATTTCTGTATTTCATTAATTATTCTGTATCGTGAATTAGAAGTTTAAATTTATTTCAATAAGACTAGCAACCCGGGAAAAAGTGGATTCTCCAACGCGCGACCGCTTTCTCACAACCACCAGGTAAGTGAATTCTCCCAACCCTCGACTGCTTTCAGAACCAGCGAGTGTGCCTATGACACCGTCGCAGGGGGACTCGGGATTGTTCGGGTCGTTCTGGGACATCTGGTTGACCCACCTCGAAAAAAATGAAAATGTGAGCATCCTCAATACTATACTTAACATTTATATCTTTTTTGCATTTCTGTGTCTTATGGTTTCGAAGCAGATAGCGCCAGAAAAAAAATTAACTTTTCTTTTTTATAGATTGATTAATTAGGAAAGCAACTTCCACGTAAATTAAAATCTGATATTAAAATATATATATATATATATATATATATTTTAATTCATTCTTTTACCTTGAATTCTCTTTTGAGATGAAGTAATCCTTCATCCTTTGTGGTGATATTTTCAAAATATCCCGAAAATTCTGAAGATGGGATCACTGTGTTTTCCCCTGTAAGTTCTTCAACCAAAGCAAAATATACGAATACGTACTGTTCCTAAAAAAAAAAAAAAATAGAGTAATGGAATTACCACATTTTATACAGGGTGTTGCAAAATTCGTGTGTAATATTCAAACAACGTGTAGGGGCATGGCTAAGTATGAATATATTCCTAATGAACCCATGTCCGGAAACGCCCCATTAAGGCGCTAATTGGTCCTAAAGGGAGCCTTTCCGATAGAACATATCCTTTGCTACACCATAAGAAATGTTTTGCAGGCGAGCCCACACATTGATCTGGTGGTGCTAATTTTGTTTATTTCAATTGAGAATAGTTGGGAGAATGTTCAAATATTGTCTGAAGTTAATAATCGGTTTCGTTTATCAGTAAAGGAAGCTTTATTAATTAATAAATTACGAAATTGTTTAGTTAACAAAAGACATGAAATTTCTTTCCTTACTGTCTTGAATGGGAAAGCAACAGGAGTTGATGGAATACACATTGAGTAGTTAAATGCTTGGGTGAAGACAAGAAGCAAATACTATCATTATGCAATGAAATATATGAGAAAGGTGAATGGCCTGATGATTTCATGGAAACAGTATTGCTACCAATACCGAAGAAAAATAATGCAAAGAAGTGCAGTGAGTTCAGGACTATCAGCCTTATATCGCACTCAGCGAAGATTCTTCTGCGAATACTGAACAGACGTTTATATTCTAAGGTGGAAGGAGAGTTGGAAGAAGAGCAGTTTGGTTTTAGGAAAGGAAAAGGTACGAGAGAGGCAATTGGACTGCTGCGAACAATCGGCGAAAGATATCTAGAAAAAAATAAACACGTATATGCAGTATTTGTGGACCTGGAAAAGGCTTTTGATAGAGTGGATTGGAATAAACTTATGGAAATCTTGAAGAAAATTGGTGTGGATTGGAAAGAGAGAAGGCTAATAACTAATCTTTATATGAAACAACGAGTCAAAGTCAGGATAGGAGAAAAATTGTCAGAGGGAAGTGGAATAGGGAGAGGGGTGCGACAAGGATGCCCTCTATCACCTACGCTGTTCAACATCTACTTAGAGGAGTTAGTGAAGAATTGTTTTCAGAACATGGGAGGGGTGATAGTAGGAGGAAGAAGAATAAAGTGCATAAGATTTGCTGATGATATGGCATTGTTAGCTGAAGAGGAGATGATACTAAGGGATATGCTACTGCAGCTGAATGACAGCTGTGAACAATATGGAATGAAGATAAATGTAAACAAGACAAAGACTATGGTTATCGGAAGAAAGACAAAGAAGATAAACATAAGTATTCGGAATGAGACATTGGAACAAGTGAACAACTTTAAATGCTTAGGGTGTACTATAAGTGGTGATATGAACTGCTGCCAAGAAGTCAAGAGGAGGATAGCAATAGCAAAGGAGGCTTTTAATAGGAAAAGGAGCATCTTCTGCGGACCTCTGGAAAAAGAACTAAGGAAGAGACTAGTGAAGTGCTTTGTGTGGAGTGTGGCATTGTATGGGGCAGAAACATGGACATTACGACCCAGTGAAGAGAAACGACTAGAAGCATTTGAAATGTGGATATGGAGAAGAATGGAGCATGTGAAATGGACAGACAAAATAAGAAATGAAGCTGTGCTAGAAAGAGTGGGTGAAGAAAGAATAATGCTGAAACTGATCAGGAAGAGAAAAAGAAACTGGTTGGGTCACTGGCTGAGAAGAAACTCCTTAATGAAGGATGCACTGGAAGGAATGGTGAACGGTAAAAAAGTTCGAGGCAGAAGAAGATTTCAGATGATCAACAACATTATGGTATATGGATCTTATGTGGAGACGAAGAGGAAGGCAGAAAATAGGAAAGATTGGAGAATGCTGGGTTTGAAGTGAAGGACCTGCCCTTGGCAGAGAACTATGTATGTATATATGTACTGTCTTGTTAAATATTGAATTGGTGTAATTGAATAGTGATATCATAATTAGCGAATGATTTTGCTATCACTCTCTCTTTGAATGTAACAAAATTTACAAAATTCCAAAATTTTCGTAACAGTAAATTACTTTGGAACGTAATTAAATTATATTAAAAAGTAATAATAAAGAAGGGGAATATTTCTTACCCAATTCTCTACTATGTTGGCCTTTTCATGTCTCATCTGAGACAAGTAATATGGTACGTCTACTTTTCCTTCTGCTATAGCCATATCGAGCATCATATCCAGTAGAATCACTGTACCAGTCCTTCCTATCCCTGCGCTAAAAAACAAAACAAAATAAAAACATTTAATAGGAACGAATGCAAACACTGCAGATCTTTAAGAGCACAAAGTTCAGAAGAAAACTTCGAACTACAGCTAATGCTAAAAGTACAAGAAAAAATGAACAGAACAGTGGGTGGCAGACACAATATCCCTTAAAATCACATAAAAATAAAGGATAAGAGCATTCTTAATGGAGACAGATAAGAACTACTGTATATCTGCCATCTTCCTAGATTTGAGTATTTTGGTAGTTGTTGTTATTATTATTATTAATGTAAATATTAAATATTTAAGTGAAAGTAATGATATTTGTGTCAATTTTAGGCCTATAAGTGCATTTTCATACTGAATCCATTGCATAGTTTTTCTTCCATTTAAATTTTAATGGGTAACTTCTATGATGCAAGAAACATAGTCAGACAGCTTAAAAACAAAAGGCTTAATTACCTGCAATGTACGAGGATGAGTGATTTGACGTTACCATAACGCTTCATTTTCTTGAGAACGTTTAGCAGAACTCGTGGATAGTTTGGAACTCCGTGATCAGGCCAACTAGTAAAATGGAATTGATGAACCAGATGAATATCTTCAACTCCTTCCTAGAATATTAGAAGTTGTTACCATTACTGGATACAATCGCAGTTATTAATTTAATGTCAATACTAATGGAAGAAGAAAAAAATTTATTAGGTAATTTCGACAAACCTTGGTGACAGAAAAACTTCGAATAGCGTAATCTGCTAGTATTTCTGTATGCTCTGAATGCACTGTGAGATCGCCGTATTCTTCGCAAGAATCGGGCCAATATTTTTCACATCGTTCCTAAATTGATTAGAAATAAATCAATCATAATTTCATAAAATACACAAATAAATAAATAGCATAATTCTCTAGATGAGTACATCACAATAACTATCGCTATTTAATTGATCAATTAAAGTATTTAAGAATTCACATTGTTGGCATAGTAGTTTCGTGACAGTCGTCAAATTCAGAACTTCAATTAGGAATACACCTTGTTGCGCAAGGTTGGAAGATAGTTGATCCCTGTCACTATTCATACGTTAACCGTCAAATTGAGATTCTGACGCGGGAAAAATTGATTCTTTCGTTATCAATTTTAAATTCCACATTCACCATTGCATTTTTGACAGGCCTATACGCAAGCATAACCTGAGCCCTTGCCGGTACTCTATTATTGTTGCTTAGGCTAATATTTCATTTATATAATGTTTCGAGCATCGAGAAATAACTTATCTTTTTAGCGGCCCCTAGGTTACAGCTTGCCTGTAAAACATAGGGGACTGCTCTTGCTTTTATGCTTGCTGGATATCACACTCCGTAGTGGCCAAACGGTTAGAGATATTAGAATGAAACCTTCACCATTGTGTTCAGCATCAAAACGTAGATGACCACGTACAAAAACTCAGACCTCTAGGACAACTCCCTGACCGGATGTGGGGGGGGAGGGTTAAAAGTGGTCGCTTCCGATAACTGTGTGCATATTATGATCCGCTTTGCTTGACACTGTCTAAAAGCCTTAATTTATCTTGTTAATTAGAAAAACATCGTAAAGATAGCGAAAAATAAGTTCCAAATAATATTATTTAAACATCAAAAATTCATCTTTGCAATAAACAGTAGTATTCATTTTTGCAATGAATGAAAAAAGATATACGGCTGCTGTATCTTTCTTGTAAAGACAATAGAAAAAAAAAATCAGTTCATAATTTTTTTTTCAGATAGATTTTAGTGCCTTTACATTTTTTTTTTTTTTATAAGTTATTACAGTTTTTATCTTTTTTGAACTTTAAAGTGCTTTTAATGTTGATCTTTAAATATTAATCCTTATTTTTAAAAATGTCGTTCAAATTCTTCAATTTATATTGGGTCCGTTGGCCAAGTGCAAAGGCACTAGACTGTTGGCGAGAGTAATGATTCTAACCACGGCGGAGGTGAGAGCTATTTTTCTCGGATGAATTTTCCTCCAGGCGGGTCGCAGGATCCATCCTGACCTCTGTAGAATGGGTAACGGCGTACAGGCGGGCGTGTGTTGAGCTGACCATCCAACATGATCTTGTTCCCGGATTGGGAGCCATACATCCAGCGCCCTCCCATTGGCTCCGTGCGATATAGCCACTTATAGGCGTTAACCGGAATGACAGTTTTAGCAACTCAATGTTGAATTAGTAAATCTAATATAAAGAGTATAAGACACCATGACACTTGGATGTAGTTAAAACTTCACACGCCGGCTGTAACTTTCTTGTTATTATTCGTAAGTATTTTAGATTGCTTTTTCTTTTTCTCTTTGTCCAGTTTTTATTAGTGGCCCCGAGGTTACAGCTTGCCTGTAAAACCGCTAGGGGACCGCTCTTGCTTTTATCCTGTCTGGATGTCACACTCTGTAGCGGCCAAACGGTTAGAGATATTCGAATGAAATCTTCACCATTGTGTTCAGCGTCAAAATGTAGGACCACGTCCAAAAAATCAGACCTCTAGGACCAGACCTCCCAAGGCGTTTTCTGTTGTTTAAAGGCGTTTTTAAAAGAAAGAAAACGCTTTGGGGAGTCAGGGAGTGGTCCTAGAGGTCTGATTTTTTACATGTGGTCACCTACTTTTTGATGCTGAACACATTGGTGGAGGTTTCATTCGAATATATCTAACCGTTTGGCCACTACAGAGTGTGACATCAAGCAAGCATAAAATCAATGTTAGCGTTCCCTAGATTACAGCTTGCCTGTAAAACGTAGGGGAACGCTCTTGCTTTTATGCTTGCTGGATGTCACACTCTGTAGTGGCCAAACGGTTAGAGATATTAGAATGAAACCTTCACCATTGTGTTCAGCATCAAAACGTAGGTGACCACGTGTAAAAAATCAGGCCTCTAGGACCACTCCCTGACCAATGGGGGGGGGGGGTCAAAAGTAGTCGCTTCCGATAAAGTTTTGCTTATAAAACTTTGTTTAGAAATTTGTGCATATTATGCGGCCGCTTTGCTTTTGACACTGTCTAAAAGCATTAATTATCTTGTTAACTTTAATTCTGTCATTGTGTACTTTTTATCTTATTACCATTTAGTAAATATTGAACTTCGACTCGATTAGAAACAAAAAATTATATCCAAAAATGTAAAGTTTTATCTCAAATTTTGCCTTTTAAGTTAATTAAAATTGTATTCTGAATTTTAATACTCGTTTGATAGTAGATTAAAAAAAAATCAATTTATTCCTTACCATTCCGTCTTTTGTTACATTCACAAGATTCACGATTTTACCAACTTTTTCTTGATAAACCATTCTCCAAAAATCATTAACTGTTGTGCTTTTGGGTCCTGGAATAAAAAAGAAAAGTAATTAATTAATTAATTTACAACGAATTGAAGATATATTAAAATTATTAAAGATTAATGAAATTTTTTTCGAAAATTAATTTTATATTTCTAAAATATTAGCAATGATATCGTAACGAAAACTTCAGAATTATGTGCTTACAAAGAGATAAACGTATAGGGAAGTTTAACGTGCAAAAAATGAAGAAAGAAAAAAAGGATAAAGAAAATGCACATTTTATTCACGCCTTGAGTTATCGTGAAACGGGAATCTGGGACAGCTGCTTCGTCCTTAGTAGTACTCCTCAGCCGGATTTACCCATATCAACGATCAAATCGAAGGCATGAAAATGCTATTGTGATTGTTTCCACTCCCGGGAGTGGGACCCACACAAACAAACAACAACAGGAAATTCGCTGTAACTAGTAAAGTGTCAAAACCTTGGCCAATCAAAGCTAGGCACAAGACAAGGACAAACGGGTGTTGTTTGTTTGTGGTGGCATCCCACTCCCTGAAGCGGAAACAATCCCTTTCACGCCTTCGAGTTGATCGTCAAAAGAGTAATTCTGGCTGATGAGTCCAAATAAGGCGAAACAGCTGTCCAGATTCCAGTTTGATGATAACTCAAGACGTGAATGAAACGTGCATTTTCTTTATCCTTTTTTCATATTAGAAGGATAAACCTTAAATTTCCCCTGTCTGTAACCGGAATATAGACTAGCATTTTTTTTTTCCGAGACAGTAAATAAACAAACAAAAAAAGTTTTCCTTTTTTTTTTTTTTTTTTTTGTATCCCTTAGGAAAGATGGTTGCATGTGCTCTCTGTAGAGGAATTACTATACATAAAGAAATAAACAAAATATATATATAAATAAAATATAAAAAACATTATTAGAGAACTCACCTTGTGTAGCAATATATAATTGATTGGCTCCATAGCCCTGAAAGAAGTAATAAAAAAAGTAAATAATAAATTTAACGTGCTGTGAAATATTTTACAAAATGAAAATAAAGCAGCACTTTCATTTTGTAAAAAAAGTAAAATTTATGAAATTTTTTAAAGTTACTTTAGAATCATTTTTTTTACAAAAAGATACCTTCAAAATACAGTTGATTAAATTGTAGACCATTTTTATTCATTTGTTCTTAAATTCTTGAGGTTTCGAGAAACAAAAAAATATAAACCGAAAAATAACATGTTTTGTTAATTTCGGTTCAGAGATGCCTGAAACACATATTTACTTTGAAATCTCGATTATTTTTCTTTACTTATTTATTTGATCATCATATTTTCTCTTATTAAAAAATACTGAAAAATAGCAGGAAAAAATTAATTAAGGTGTTTAATGTTTTAAGGAATATATAGTGCAAAACTTAGGAAGAAGATATTTTTGTTTTTTCGGGGAAAAAAAAAAAGCAAAAAAAAATACAAGAATTTCCTATTTTCTGTAAATTTTGAGTTGTAATAAAACAACAGCAACATCCAAAAATCTAGAAAAAAGTATACTATATGTGTACGTTTCATAGAAATGCGATTCATTTGCGAAATTTCTCAAAAATAAATCAAGTTCATTTGGTTTTCCTTATTGTGAATTATATGTTCATTTGTTTGTAGTGACTGGACGCACCTCTGCTAACCGGAAGTAGAGGAAGTAACTTCCGGTGTCATGGCTTCACTATGCACTTTGGGCGAATTGGAAGCGTAGTCACCTTTGCGTCTCAATTTTAGTAAGTTAACAGAAATGCCTGTATATGAATAAAAGCGCGCGACTTTTACTTAAAACTGTTCAGTGAGTTTTTCTGCAGCTTTTTGGTAATTCTCAAAATGGTGGTTCCGAGAAAAATATAATTTAGAGAAAATGGATGAAAAGGTGATGTTTTTGAAGTGAATTGTAGGTCGATATAAATTAAAAAAAAAAGATCAAAATTCAAAGAAAATTTCAGTGGTCAGTAATTTTTTTTATCTATGTGTCTGTAAAACATTTAGTAAGCTTAAAAATGGATGATATTAGCCATCATCAGTAAGCTTTCTGTAGCTTGGTATATTTTCGTAATCATAACACAAAAAATTAAAGTGTTTTTAATCTGATTTCTCTAATTATTTTATTTCAACTCATATTAAAAACCTTGAAGATTATAATTACATTGCGAAATGAATAGTACTTTTACTTCACCAGAAACTAGCCAAGAAAGAAAATAAACGTTAAAGGGATGCTAATAAATTCTTGTTGCGTGCCATTAAAACCTCGCGTGTCATTTGGTGGCACGCGTGCTATTGGTCGGCTCCGATTTCTGCTCTAGGCTCTTAAAGTATCTCTGTTGCTAAGAGGATCTATAGATACTAAGTTGGAAAGAAAAGGTGTATTTTGTAAATATTTAGAATTGTTTTTAAATTAAATTATTTTTGTTTTGTTTTGCAAGATTGCATTGGTTTTATGTGGCTGCTTATAAACGCAATCTACATCCTTGGGCACAGATAGTTTAATTGGTTTACATTTAGAGTGTAAAACCGATTAAATAATAATATAACCATCCCATTTTAATTAGTGAGTAGATACGAGTGAACGTTTTTGCGAGTTGTTGGTTTCGTTACTTGTTGATGAGGAAGCACATACGTTACATAGAGATCACACCCAAAATTTTTAAAACTTCACCATCGTCATTTTATTTGGGGGGGGGGGGTTCGAATTAATAAAGGTTGTTATATTAATAATCTACCATTTTTAATTGTTTTACCTTGGCACATTGCCCACGAATTCAAAATCGGCAAGCCACTAGATGGAATTTTATTTGTTTTTGTTTAGCTTAAACATTTGTTTTGTCGTAAGTTAATTTGTTTTGCATGTAAGCCTCAGACTGCTTTGAATAAATACAGTACATTTCAATAAACATATTTCGTGGAGCCCTACTAAAATTCATTATTACATTTTGTGATTACGGCCGATATCATGGTCATACCATTACAAAATGCATGTAAATGTAAAAGCAAATCTCAGATGATGAGGAAAGATTGATCACTTTTTTAATATTGTTATCAATTTTTAATAGATAAGCTTATTTAAAAACTCATAAATAATGTGATAATTTGAACTATTTTTCTGATCACCGTATCTAAACAATAAATGCAAACTTATATTTATCATAATTGTTTAGAAGCTTTTCTCGTTTCCTTTAATTATTTTAATAGCAAAATTTATGATATTAATATATATATTTTTTTTTATTAATTTCAGATAATGAATTTATCTACACAACAAACAATAAGAAACAATTTCAAGATCTTTGGATATGATTGAAGCATTTACAGATATTCAATGATGGATGCCGATATAAAACAAGGTGATTTACTATAGCATTAAAAATGTTAATACTGCTCTGTTATTAAAACAATTCACATAACCTATATAATACTTACTCATCATGTTACGAAAGAAAAGGGCAGTTGTTGATGAGAATAGAACATTTAAAGAAGAATGGACCTATAAATATGCATTTATTGAAAAACATGGAGTGCCCTATTGTTTAATATGCAAGCATTCCTTATCTCAGAATAAGAAATGGAACATTGAGCGTCATTTTGTGACAAAGCATATCGCCTTCTCTATAAGGTTTCCTGAAGGTGAAACAAGAAAAGCAGAATGCCTCAGGCTTTTAAATGAACTTAAAGAACAGGATGGCAGTTCCAACAACAGAGGGATTGAAGGGGTGGCATCTGCAAGTTTAACTTTGATTCAAGAGATACTGCAAAGGGGAAGACCTTTTTCAGATGGCGAATATATCAAGACATGTATGCTAGAAGCCAGTCAGTATCTCTTTGCTAGTTTTCCTAATAAAGACAAAATAATAAAGCAGATCCAGGATATGCAGCTTTCAGCAAAACAAGTGCAGCAGAAAGCCATTAAAATGGCTGAAGACATTGAAAGACAACAGTTAGGTGACATTGAATCTTCTGTGGCATTTTCTCTTGCTCTCAGTGAAATAACGACACCAAAGTCATCGTCTCAATGTGTGATTTTAGCAAGATATGTTGGTAGCACAGGGATCAAGGAAGAAATTCTCTGTATTATACCATTGAAATCACAGAACCTGGATGAATATGTCTTCAATGCAGTTTGTAACTATTTTATGAGGAAACATCAGTTGCATTTAGGAAATTTAGTTGCGGTATGTACCGATGGAAGTAAAGATATCATGACAGGCTTTATGACGTTATTTCTCCAAAGTCTGAATCGCTCTGTCATTTCATTTCACTGTATCACAATTCATGAGAACTTTTGTGTGCAATCATTACCTGATGACTTACAAAATGTGCTCAGTACCATCTCAAAGATCATTAGTTTTGTAGTGACCCAAAGAATCAACTGCCCTTCATTGGTGAATGAAGTACAGAATCATTTTTCTAGTTTTCCTTTGCACAATAGTGTTCACTGGATTTTTAAAGGAAAAATTCTTGTTTACTTTGTCAATAATCTGAAGTCTATAAAGAATTTCTTAGAACAGAAGCAGCCTGGACTTTATACAGAATTACGTGATTGTGCTTGGCTGCAAAAACTCTACTACATCATGGATGTAGTTACACATTTCTGTGAACTTAATTTGAATTTAAAGCGAAGAGGATTACCTGTTTATTTCCTTCAGCAACATGTTATTGCCTTTGAGTCGAGACTTAAATTATACATTAGTGACATGCGCAATGGAACACTACGACATTTCCATTTCCTTAAGGAATATCAGGATAGTTCCAAACACATGAACCAATATTTGAAGTTAGATACAGATTTGTTTGGCAGTTACACTGAGAAAATCCTGGACTCCTATGTGTTAAGAATTGCAGATTTGCGAAAGCTGGCTGACCTGTCTGAATTTATAATTCGGCCTCATGAAATGGATCTGAACACATTAAATTTAGAAATGTTTGACATATCTCTTGGAGACTTTGAAATTCAAATGCTTGAATTCAAAGAGGCAAAGCTTTGGGTGGACAAGTTTCGCGAACTGAATAGGCAGATTGAGGAACTGGAACGTCGTAAAGCCCAGCTACACCAAGAAAACAAATGGACGGAAATTGATAAACTCCCTGCTATCGATCTGATGGTTACTGCAATTTGGCAACAAATCCCTGATGACTATTATGCCCTTAAGAAACTAGCTTACTCCTTGTTGACAGTTTTTGGTTCCACTTATTTATTGGAACAGCTTTGCTCCAATGCTGCTTTTACAAAAACTAAAGCACATATGAATGAAATAAGTTTTGAAGCTTGCATGCGATTGCAGTTTAGTAGCTATACACCAGATCTGCAGGTTTTATCGCAAGAAGTGCAATATGATAGTTTATAACAGCTGCAAAATCACACTATTTTTATAACGGGATATTTTATCAATCTTTTATAGAAGCCTGTAAACAATGTAAATAAAGGATTGTTACGTTTTTATAAATGAACATTAGTCATAAAAGTCTCTTTCTAGACAGATATAAAAAGAGATCATGTTAAGAGAGTAATTTAACGAAACACTTAAAATCATCATCATCAAAATGAAAATGATCGACGTGGCATGAGTATAAATATCACGTTACTGTTCCATGTATTTCTAAAAGCAATACAAACATTATCTCTTGTTTGTTTGTTTTTTTGTTGTGCTTAAGATGAATATCCTACCATTTTTACATAATCACAGTAACACAGTTTAAAAGCCAATTTTCAAGAAGACTATGGGAAGGTGACTTGCAATTACAAATGTATGAGTAAGATCAGAAAAAAAAAGGCATATCTTTTCTAGGAAAACTTCATGAAAATATTTCTAAAATAATTGTTACAGGATGAGTTTGTGAATGATCAGCAACATTAAAAAGGTTTTTATTATTTTCTTTTGACTTTTGTAATCTTGATTAGGAAGTTTGAAAAGTAGTTAGTAATTATAGTAAGTTCTCATTTAAGTCATTTCATTACAGTGCAATCTAGTATTGAATGAAGATCAGTATCGCACTACATAAAATTGTCACAGATTTAAGTAACTTGACCAAGCAATACATTTTTTGTTGCTAGGCAACTGTTGCTCGAGGTTATTGTGTTGAGCTCTCATTAACGTCGATCTCATGCCATTATTCCATTAGACTATGCCAAGCAATTCATATTAGTAGCTCGTTACTAATGCATATGACTCCCAAATGCACAATGGCTATATTTTTTATGTGCATTGTGTATTGTATTATATAAATAAATATTTTTATGTTGGAAAGGGCATGTTATGTATTTGCTGCTTATTATTTCAGTGGGATAGGATGAATTCACTTATCATTATTTCAACTTCAAATTTAAAAAGTGTAAGGCATTGAAAGAGTACTGAATTGAAATTAATTATTTAAAACAACAAGTATAATGATGATCATTGCTATTGTTGTTCTATTGTTAACTGAAAACAAATATTTTAAAAAAGATATTTTGTTGTGACTATTGCATAAAAATAAGCAATAGTCTAAAATCTTGGTAAAAATCTTACATTGTAACCAATGCTTGTTGCTCGGATTATTCATCCAGTGAAAATAGCATTAAAAGTGTATCTGTTTGGATTCAGTGTAGGAAGCTAATATATGAGAAGCTTAAGTTTGATTTTTAACTACAGTATATTAAAGAACTATCTTTAATTGTAATTTTTATAATATTCTTTCCAGTCAGGTTTTATTTACAATTGAAGACTTAAAGCAGTTCCAAATCAAAAACTGATAAAACTCTTGTTGTTAATACATCACCTACAATTAACACAAAAGCAAGCTTCAGAATAATATTTTTTTTTTTTTTTTTTTTTTTGTAGAATAGTGCAAACTATAACAAAACTGTACAGTATGATGAACATTAAATACTTAATCTTAACAAATTATTTGTTCATCTGAATGGGAAATAGAACAAATTTAACTTATAGTAGTATCCGGAGATCACTTACATCATAACACCAATCCCTCATAATCAAAAATATAGATTTTTTTTGTGAATTAAAAAGCTCTCTACTAGTAGGAAGCTTTTTAATTGTAAATAATTTTTCATTTTTTAATCAAGTAGGGTGGCTGATGTAACTTTTATCTAGAAGCAGATCATTTAGAGATATCTTAAAAAATTAGTTATGGTTATGATGTTATCTGTATATGCTACCATTCCATTCACTAGTAACCAATTCACAAAAATTCGGATCAGAATCATTTAAGATGGATTAGCGATGATTAAACATGGTGTCTATAATTTACGTATTAGTCAAGAATGAGATTTTTTTGTGATAATATCTTTTCAGAGAACAGTGAGATAATGATGGCGCTATTAATTAAAATTACTTGTAACAATTTTTTTTTTCTTGTTCAGAAACATCACTGCCATCATTAAATCCATCTCAAATACAATCTATTCTGTTAAGTGCTTCATTGCATCATATTGCTTCAATGCTGTGTTCTCATTAAACTATAAAAGCTACAATATAATTATAATTACTAAATAATGGACTTAATTTTACTTCATTCTAATTTATTTAAAACTAAATTAACAATAATTTGCAAATGAATTTTTCCTATATTTTTTAACAGCATTGTCATTTAAAATTGAAGTATTTTGTGCAGCAAACATACATTACTTTGACATTTCATTTAGTATTCATTTAGGCTGCTTTGATTAAGTGAATTTTTGATCAGAACAAGAATTACCCTAAGCAAAAAAAAAAATCTCTGTGAAGGTAATTTCCAATGATGAACCCAAATATTAAACGCTACAAATCTAATTCCAGTCGGTGGAATTTCACATTCAGGTTACTTTCTAATCACATGAATAATGAAATTTAATGAATCTTAGATTCATTCTTTCTGAAATTGCTGTAGTGTTGTTCTTTGTTCAAATATACTGTATGTGATATTTGAAAGGTTTATATTGTTCTCGTAGCACTAACAGTTTTTCTTTCTTTTTTTTTAAATTTTAACCTTTAATTTTTATACACAATACAACTCATATATGAAAGCTTTGCTGTGTTACATCCGGATATCATTTGAATTCAGTACAATATTATTTCCATTCCTTTACGAGTATTAAAAATGTTTATATATATGAATGAAAAATTGATTTTTCTTTTTCTGACCTTATCTCCTCCGAAATCATAAGACAGAGTGGCAAATGAAATAAAATGAGTGGCAAATGTTAGGTATTGTATTGAGGATGCTCACATTTTCATTTTTATCTACGTGTGTCAACTGGAAGTCACGTGACTTAAAATCAAACATGAGGTCTTTGAGACGCGCTCGTGCGTTGTGAGAAAATGGTCGCGGGTGGTGAGAAAATGATCTCAGAATCCAAGATCATGTGATTACAGATTTGCTAGTATCTTACTAAATGGATCTAGTGTCCTGAAGGTTTTTTAATATAATAATTGGAGAAAATTTTCTAAAAAAAAAAAAAATAGCCTCGCTAAACAGTTAATGCTTGTTTTCTAGTCTGATGGAAGGAAATGTTATTTTATTTTAAACTATTGTAAAAAGCAAACTTATTTAAAATAAAATAACATTTCCTTCCATCAGACTAGAAAACAAACATTAACTGTTTAGCGAGGCTTTTTTTTTTTTTTTAGAAAATTTTCGCCAATATTAAAAAAATTATTGTAAAAAGCAAACTTATTTCTCAAATGTATTATTATCCATTTGAATTATAGTTACTTTCTGATGACTGTAAATAATTCAAGTGTATTTTAAAATGTGCTAATTTTTAAAAGAATGGCAAAAAGAAAAAGAAAATTTTGATGAAATGATTCTTAAACTTTTATGTTTTTTAATTTTGTTATTTTGTTGTTGTAAAGAACGTCTACAAACTTAGAAACCTTACCGTTATAAAACTTGCGTTAATGTAGTCAGAGGAAGAATCTCCTGGTATTTCTTGCAACACTATCCTGTTATCATCATCTGCAGTGATACAAGAAAATATGAAAATGAAATTAAGTAAATAG
Source organism: Thereuonema tuberculata (assembly GCA_023159025.1). NCBI lineage: Eukaryota > Metazoa > Arthropoda > Chilopoda > Scutigeromorpha > Scutigeridae > Thereuonema > Thereuonema tuberculata. The sequence continues at coordinate 46,204,338 of JAFIDM010001028.1, read as the reverse complement.
CAGTGTCAAAACAGTAAGAATTGTGCTTTGCTAAAGAACAGTTATTGCTAATAAAAGATTTAATGTGCCAGAAATTAATATAAGAGCATACAGAAATGAAAACTATCTGAGGTTTCATCGGTGAGAGTCGGCGATGGCCATTTCATCCTTTTTGTGGACTCGTCAGCCGGACCCATTCACCAGATGAAATGCTCAGATAGTGCAAAAGTGATAAGGGAAAGCACTCCCACACCCGGCTTGAGGTTCCCTTTTAAGCAAATTTTAAAAAAATAAACCAAAAAGGCATAATTCAAATCCTGGCCTGTAGAAACTGTCAGGTGCAAAGGAATTTGAATGTAAAGATCCAAGCCTGAACCCAACCTGATTTAATATAAACAAAAATCCCCTTTTGGAAGGGACCACAGCAGGGTGAGGGAGTGATTTCCCTTATCATGTTTGCACTATCTGAGTATTTCATCTGGTGAGTGGGTCTGGTTAACGAGTCCACAAAATAAGGACGAAATGGCAGTCCCAGACTCTCACTGACGAAAGCTCAGATATTTGTCATTTCTTTCTGCTTTTATATTAATTTTCTGGCATGTTAATCTTTTGTTTACATTAAACATTGGGTTCAGTCTTGGTTTTTTACATTCAAATTCCTTTGTGTCTGACAGTTCTGTAGGCCAGGATTTGAAATTATGCCTGTTTTGGTTTATTTGTTTAAATTTAAAAAAAAAAAAATTTCTTTTGGAGGGGACGACAGCCGGGTGCGGGAGTGGTTTCCCTTAACACTTTTGCACTATGTGAGCATTTCATCTGGTGAGTGGGTCTGGCTGACGAGTCCACAAAAAAGGATGAAATGGCCAACCCCACCAATGAAAGCTCAGATATTTTTGATTTCTGTGTTATTTCTCTATGCTTTTATAACAGTTATTGCTATTTGAAAAGTCAAAGGAATACATATATTTCTGTTATTTAAAATTATCTTACCTAAAAATTAACACAAGTCGACAATAAATATTAGTTCTGGTTAGATGACATTTTCGAAATAATTTAGTCAAGAGGGATATTTTATTTTTTATTTTATTATGGCAGCTGGAATTCATGCAGTAAACAGTTAATTTAAAAACAGTTATTGTGGAAATTGAACAAAACGTTTTCTCTGAATTCCAAATTAGACATATTGACTTTTTTTTATAGTTGTTAACTAACATTTCTTTGAAGAAAATAAAAAATAAAAACTCTTGACATTTTAAAATTACTGTCTGTAAACAGAACCTAAGATATAATATTTCACTTTCATAGTATTGGAAGTAAAAGATCCTGATTTTTTTAAATTCCTAAAAAAATTGTTGAATACTAATTTTTTTTGGGTATTTTCAAAGAAAAATAACATCTTACATGGAAGAATATTTCCGTAACGGTTTTTAGCTTTTACATCAGCATCTCTTCCTCTGGAACAAGGTTTAAGTTCTCCTTGGGGAATTAACTAAAAAGTACAAAAAAAAAAATAAAATGATAGAGTGAATTATTGTCGCTAAAATTAGTTTTAGAAATGAAATAAAGTTAAGTTTTATTTTTTACTTCATTGTTCATCTACAGTAGTGTTTTAAGCTAATTTAAGAATTTTACTTTATTATTAATTGAAACTTGAATATAATAATCTTCAATTAATAAACATTTGATTAAATTAAAATTTATTTTGATAAATTTTTCTTTTTTTCTTTTTATCTTTTTGATACATTTAACAAAGTATCAATGAAATTGACCTTAAGGTTTGATCAATTGACAGTCAAATTTATACTTTAGGAAATAATTACATAATTTTTATTTTTTTTTTTATTTTTTTTTTCAGTTTTAAGAGATATTAAAACCAGTTATAAGGAATTTATAAATTGTTAGCCTAAATAATTCAACAATGATAATAAGGCTAAGTAAAAGGATTTCGCACCCCGGGGAGCAATATTTTTTGTATTATTGTATATTTTTGATTGGGGTTTCTTTTGGGGGAAGTCCTGCTTTCAGAAGCGAGGCCCGGTATCTTTAACCTTTCGCACCTTCCAGAGTTTGTCATCGATGGAGTTTGGCTGGCTGATGAGTCCTACAGAGGATGACATGGCAGTCCCAGTCTCTCCCTGGTGACAATTCGGGGTGCGAAATCCTATTACTTAGTCTTGTGCCTTTCTTGATTATCATATGTTAAAACCAGTTATTTTAATGTTAATTATAGATTGTATATAATGCCAAACTAATTTTAATTTTTTATTGCTTCTCTACAAATAAGTATATACACTGTTCTGTCAAATGTTTTCAAAATAAAAATAAAAATAAAGATTTTTTTTTTTTTTTTTTGAATTTGCAAATACAAATTTAAATCAAAGAAAAGGCTCAGTCATTGGCCAAAACAGAGAATATTGTAAATTATGGGAAGTATCAATTACTACTTGTTTTTGACTTCTTTTTGGAAATAACAGTTATGCATTCTTGAGATCTCAGAATAAAAAAAATAAATTCTCTGCAAACAAAGAAGATATACTAAATATCTAAATGGTACATTAAATAAATAAAGTCCAACTTTAGCAGTTGATATGCTTCAATGCAAACTTTTTATAGAAAATATGACCAAAGCAGGTCAATTTCTTCATATAATTCGAAGTGGACAGTCTGTGGAAGATTGTAGTTGGTGACAATCAACCATTCCAATGATTGCAAAAGAGATTTCATGAAAAGTACAACATTGAAAATACTGCTTGCTTTTCTTTGTCATCAGTGTATAGCTTATATGCTGTTCTGTTGAATGATCACCAAGGAGAAAACATGAAATCTCTTCCAAAATTCTTAGATATATTTGAATATATAATTTTCATATTGTCCAGCAACTTCAAATAGACTGAGTTAACTAGTAGTTAATGAAATTTGTAAAATCTCTTCGTATGAGATATACTGCCACAATTAGTAAACTGTTCAATCATAAAAAAATCTCAGATTTTCTTTTAAAGATATCAGGAATTTGTTCAAAAATGCCGCTTTATGAACAGCGATATAATAAACAGTTTTGTCCTTTTGCATTTTTCAGTGTTTTAATTTTTTAGGGGTAAGTTGAAAGTGGAAATAGAATTCAAAGTCCATTATACTCCCTTAATTTTGCTCGATTAATGAGGTTCTTTGAAACATTTGGCAACATCATTGTAAATCTTTTAAAATATTTGCATGTTAAAACATATTTTAGCACTATTTAAGTTTTATGGAAGATTTGTATTTTTTTTTTTTAATGACTTACATCAAATTGATCTTTTAATTCATCAGGCATTGAATGTCTTACATAATCACTTAACTCATCAATGGTTACTGGATTGGAGAAGTAAGGCACGGAAACACATCTACTAAATCTGTCTTTGCAAATATCTGAAAGCAGAAAAGAATGCAGCGTTTTAAATTAAAGTAAGTTGTAGAGTATAGGTTGCTTTTTAACATTTTTAATGAGTTAAGATATTGAAATAACCATAAAAAAAAGTTGATAGAAAACATTGCAGTTTCATAATCCTCTTAATTACAAGAAAAATTATTAGGTAAAAGCTTAATGTGTTAAAATTGCATTTAATAGAATATAAATCACCAAACTCACCAAAAATGTTAAAACATCTTTATAATAAAAATGTTTAAAAATACATTACAGAAAACTAAAAGAGCAGCTTTTGGAATCTTGTGCGATTCGCTTCTCAATCCTAATTTCAGAAGAAATTTTGTATCTTCAGTTAAGCAAGCAGTTTTTTACAATATTTTTGTTTTCGGTTCGATACAGGACAAACCTTTATCAAACTATTCTTTTGATGAAGGTTCGTCCTGTATCGAATCGAAACATAAAGGTTCCTTTCTCCTTTTTTATTGTTTGTAATCGTTCGGATAAGCGAACTGGTTCCCTTATTACTCAACGGGATAATTTCCACAGCACACGTTAAAAAATTACGAGTTTAGTTTTTTAGTTCCAAGGATTAGTTAGATAGAAAATCAGGTCCTACTTATACAGGGTGTTTGTTAAAAGTAGCCCAAAGATGATATTTAGATGAATGTTCTCGAAGCTTCTTTTAAAAAGCTCACCATGTATATTTCATCTAACGTTTTCATGCTTTTACTGTTAATTTGATCTTGCAGTTTAAAGGCCAAGTAATATCAAAATTTAAAAGGATAGATATAGTGTTTTGTTTAAAAGATACGTAATACTGATCCAGTTAATTTTCTGTGAAGTATAACTGCCTAATTGATTTGAAAAAAATGCTTGCAATATTACATTAAACATGTCCGTTAAGCTTTTGTTTTGAATCTAGAAGTATATTTTCATCTTGACACATTATTTTCATTTCTTTGATAATCAGATATATTCATTGCTGATCTTCAGTGTGAAAGCATTTATTATGTAGTGACAATTTTCAGTTTATTACATAATGTTATTTTGCTGATTTTCATATGTTATATTGATTTTTATCAGAATCATCTGTCTTTTAGAATTTAGTTTACTACCTACTTCTCTTCAGTAAATTTAGTAATCATTAATGAAAACAGACTTCGTTTAAGAGTTTTTATGAATTCATAAATACTTAGTGAATTTAATGTTTCAGTTAAAGTAAACCCTTACCAGGTTAGTGAGGACAGGAAAATCTTTTCCTCCTCCTCTCTAGAATTTGTTAATTCAACTTTAATCTCAAGAAGTTTCTTGTATTAAGAAATGAAATATTATATTAAAGAAGATATTTATTGGAGAAATAGTGTCGACTAAGTCTCTGTATATACAAGAAATATTATAGGAATTATGAAGTATCATAAAAAAAAAAAAAAAAAAATCAAGCTTTGTTTTTGTTTTGCTTTTTGTGAGGGTCCAGTGGTCCACTTGTCGCTGAGCTGGAATTTCAAACTTGACCCAAATTTCTTGTTCAGATAGATAGATCACTGTCAAATGGGGGCGAGGTTGTTTTCTGGATAAAAATGGATAAGAATCTGATTTGCCTCCTGGTTTCAACTTTATATTGACCATGAATTGATAAGAGCCTGACCTGACTTTTCTCAATCCAGTGTGTCTGGTATGACTTACTATAAGGGATCTTTTAACGTTCTAACATGATTTGAAAGTAAAAGGTTTATCCTTTGTCGAGAATGACTTATGTAAGTTTGTCCTATAGGAAGGTAGCTTTTTTGAATGAGACGAACAATACGATGCACTTAAATGGATTTTAATTGTCTGCTTTTAGCATAAACATTCATTCATACATTTCAATTTAATTGGATACAATTGTAAACATTGTGCTTAGAGTTAAAAAAAATAAAGTGTTATAAGCATCTAAAATAATGGGAAGCATGTATATTTATTAACGAAGCAACACAAGTAAAAATAGAAGAAATTAAACAATCATGGAGTGATATATAAATAAAATATTCTTAGACCATATTAAATCACTTCTTTTAATTACACATTAAAGCTCCTTACATCACATAGGCAATATTTCATAAGCCTAATCGGCCTTACTTTTTCAAGTGTTTTTTTAAAAACTTTCTGTTTTTAAAAAAAGGCTTGAAAAAATAAGGTCGATTAGGCTTACGAAATATTGCCTATGTGATGTAAGGAGCTTTAATGTGTTATTAAAAGAAGTTATTTAATCAAGCAGTGAATTTTATTATTGAAATTTCAGACAGGAATGACAAGACATATCTGCAGTATTGTATAGTTTATTTAAAAAAAAAAAAATTAAAGATCAGTTTATGTTATATATTGTTTAAATTAAACGGAAATATCGGCATTATAGAGACATCAAAGAAAGTAACAGTGTTGGCCTAAATTTTATGGCTTATTATCCCGATAAGCATGCTTTGCTTATTTGTTTTTCACAAGTATCTTAATAGTTTTATTTAGTATTTGTTGTCCAGAAAGATTAGATATTGATTTGTAGTGGTATTGTTTGCAATAAAGATTAGATAATGCTAAAAGTAGGACAGGAGATATATGACACCAGAAGGGTCTTGATAAGAAATTCATGTGTCAGATGAAAAGCTTAGTGAATAAAAAAAGCAGTCAAGAAAAATTAACAAAACTAGGAATTTTATAGTAAAAATAAATACAGTGAAAGCTGCTCAGTTGACCATCCAGTGGTTCCACGTTTTCGTGGTCAACTTAGACAGGTGGTCAACTTACCAAGGGTACAACACTTACTTTTTGATTTTCATATTTTCTCATCTACGTACTACTACTATACATATACATAGTATAATACTACAAAATTAAACAAAATATGAAATCAAAATGATACAAAATAGGAATAATATTGCTTATTAGGGTTAAACATTAATTATACATAGGCTACGTACTAATTATTGGATATAGTCATAGTTACTACTGTATGTACTACAGTAGTAGGTTGAAAAGAAACAAGTTAATTTAATTATGAAACTCAATTTATTATTACAGTAATACATTTTGCATAGGTATAATAAACTTAGTGTACGTATTAAGGGTTTTGTACTTCACATACTGTACATTTGTACTTTCCCCTAGTTGTCGGCGAAATTCAAAGTAGGTTTTGTCTGTGTATTGGACGTTAAAACGCTCCTTAACAATTCTTTCTTTAGAAAATTAGAAAAAAATACAGTATAAAAGTTGTTAGAAAGACATAGAAAACATTCTGGAAGAGGTCAACTTATAAAGGTTTTGAGCTATGCTTTGTGACAAATTCTACCTAATTACCTGGTCAACATACAAGTTAGACAGGTGGTCAACTTATAAAGGGTTCACTCAATGTTAAAGTAATTAAGCCATTCCGTTCCTGGTCAATTAGGTCAACTTAGACAGGTGGTCAACTTGACAGGTTTCACTGTATTAGCAAGTTAATGCTATAATTAGGAAGTGGAAATGGATAGGACATCAGAAAAGACGATGCAATTGAAAGGGGAAAGCTTTGAAATGGAACCCACAAGGTACTAGAAAGCGAGGGAGACCCAAGATAACTTGGAGGAGGAGTGTCGAAAATGAAAGGATAAGGATCAGAAAGTCATGGAATGAAATCAACATTCTGGCAAATAATCGTGTTAAATGGAGGAAATTTGTTGAGGCTCTTTTTTCCAGTTGGAGCCATAAGATATGACAATGATGATTCTTAAATAGATCACCTTATATTTTAGATGTTTTTTTTTTTTTAATTTTATTATCAACTAGCCGGATACCGTCGTTTCGCTCCGGAACCCTTCCATATATAGCTTTCAACAAACAAACTTTATTTATTTAGAAAATTAATGTTGAGATCGTCGGAGAATAGATGACTTCCCAGCCCGTTGTGGCTTCTCCGGATAACTGAGATGTATTGCAGGTTGGCGCCACACACCAATAATCTAAAGCGAAAAAGCACATTTTTGCATGTATCTTGCAAACGCAGAAACGTTTGTGAATGAGTGATATATCGTTCGATAGAACTTTCAAATACCAATATTTTCTCAATATAATGTTCTCTTCCATCTTTTATACTTTTCGTTTAAATTGAGAAAAAATCAAAATTTAATCCTTTAAAAGGCGACATCTTGGAAATTAAAAACTTTTTTCGAAAGATTTTTGTAGCATTTCGTTTGTCTTAAAAAGATCTACATTTTATCCATTTGCAAGACCAATCTATCTTATAGTTTGGTCACAAAATTGGAAAAACGTAAAGTCTTATGATAATGACAGACAGAATAATGCTTTTATAATATAAGAAGATAGCAATCCAATGTTAGTCAAAGCATAATGATTTTTTTTTTTTTTAAGCTAATGTATTTTTAAACTGTTTTAAATTACATTTCTCAAATATTTGATCACGGATGATGTAAAGTAATTAGAATTTTTGTTTCATTTGTGACATGTTTTCCAAAAAAAGTAAATTAAAATGAAGACTTAAAAAATGTAGAAATGAGGTTTAAAAAAAAAAAAAAAACAATCAAATGTATACATGAATTTTTTAAGGTATTTCTAAATTGTCAGTTATCATAACTCCTAATATAATTCAGGATTAATCACAATCATTTATGAAAATAAGCCAGCTACACTAGGATCAATTAGAATTGTTTACTCTTAACAGCTTTTTGTTGTGTGCCTCCCTCTGGAAGCAATTCTGTCTTAGAATCTCGTAAAAACAGAAATTCATTGTGATGTACTCAATAATTCTATGATAAGCAGATATGAGATTTCATATTTTAAACAAAAAGTAAAAGCTAGGCAAACTGGAAATATGTTATATTTTGATGATGATGATGATCAAAGATGATTTTAGCCATAGCAAACATAAGGCTTAGGACCTTAGCTTAGGACCTCACATTTTCACATAAGCGGTAAGTAGAACCTCACAATATATATATATAGTAAAAACTGATTTATACATAACTCAGTTGTGCATAGTTCTGGTTTGTGCGTAATTGTTTGTAGGTGCTGGCAAAAATTGTATTTAATTACATATAAGTTATTTCTGAGATATATGTAACTGAGTTACTCATAATTCGTCTTTATACATAGTATACTTTTGAAAACAAAATTGAATTGTATGTATTTTCAACTATAGATATTCCCCAGTTGCACTGATATACGTTTCGTATCAATATATAATTATTGCATTCATGAAGTTTCTGGGCGGCTTTTAATGAAAGATCGTTCAGCGAGACAAACTGAATGAATTTTCATATTGATGAAACATGTGTTCCCTTCATTTACTTCAGTCTCTCTCTTGCAGCCATAGATGATAGAAAGAGAAAAAGTTACTCTTTAGAAAAATGAAGTTTATTCAGGAAGGGAAAGACGACCGACTCAAATCAAAAGCAGAAATAGTGAGTAGCTTAAATCTAAGGAAGACTATATTATGTACAGACATTAGTAAGAAGGAGTCAATGTTAGAAGAATTTTCAAAGTTAGGTTCAGAAACTGTAAAGCACAGCCATCAAAAGAAGGAAAAATTTGCAGATATGGAAAATGATTGACAATTAGTGAAAATTTGGCGAATCTTTGCTTCTCATTTATCTTAGAACTATAATTGTGTAATGGATATATAGTATTTTATTCAATCTCTTAAAGTTTCTTAAAACACGAAATCAGAAAACCTCTATGAACATGAATACACTATTTTAAAATTGACAGTCGCGCATATCAGACATTGAAAAATATGTACCTAATAAACAGATATTAATTATGAGTGTTCTTATTAACTTTGATTAAACTTGAGTTGTAAGTAATTCTCAGTTACGCATAATTTAAAATTTTTTCCCTTGAAATACATGTAAACCAGTTTTTACTGTATATAAAAGTGTTTTTATAAGATTTTTTTATACATGTTTTTTTTTATATATATATATATGACACCTCACAAGCCCATTCTTGTCTTTTGCATCACCTGTGATATTCAGATAGTAACAGTTATTTAATTTATAAAATTAAGTATAAGATTTCATTATTTATTTTTATTTTTTTTAAATTATAAAAACAAAAATAATAGACATCCTGAATTAAGGAGTAGTTAGAAATAAAATCTTAGTAAGCGAATACAAAATTCTTAGCTACAGTTTTGTAAAAGTTTAAGTAAGAAACGATTTACATTAAAAATTCTAAAAAAAAAAAGAAAGTTCATTTGTAAAATATATTGGAAAAAAATACATAATTATTTAGAGCATATTGAATTTATGCTTTCTTATCGTTTGGTAATTATTTAAAAGTACTTACTGTTTGATTGTAACTCTTCATTGGCATTTGAAAGCATTTCTGTGGAGGGATATAGTACTGTAGTCTTCTTCCTTCTGCATTTTGCCGAAATTAAATGCTTGTTTCTAGAAATGCAAATGTAAAAGTGAGCAATTAAAAAAAATATTACAAAGAATTAATTAAATATAGAAAATATAATGATATACAGGAATGTATTAAATTTTTAAAGTGTGAAATCAAATGTTTTCCTATGATAGAGAGATTATTTTAACTAAGCTGTCATTATTACTTGGTCGATGAAACTTTCCCTTTTTCTATAAAGTATTTTTTTTTTATATATAATTTGGAAAAGCAGTAATGAAAGAAGCAATATTATTATAATAATTTTCAGAATATTATTGTTTTATATAAACTAGTTGATCCGTGCGAAAAATTCACAACAGAAAAACCACCTTTGAGAAATATTTTCTTTTATCGTGCATATTAGTTAAACACATTGTCAATAGATGGCACCTTCTCCATTTTTATAAAAAGGTTTTAAAATACAGTTTTTTTAACGTAATCATTAATTTTCAACACTTTGTTTATTTTTTGTCATCAGCGGTGAATGTAATCTTCAAAATGATGTCTCAATCATTGATTTTGATGAAGTATTAAGGGAGATATGGCATACCGACACAAAAACACCTTTGAGAAATAATATATAAGGATTATGAATAAAGATTGACCTCCTTACCTACAAATACATAAAATGACACAGAGTAGAAAAGTTACTCCTACCAATACAGACAGGATAATGATAACAACTGTGTACTTCAACATTTTTGATAGGATATAATCAAAGCTTCCATTAGTAATTCGTCTCCCTAAAGAATTCATACAAAAATGAAATAACATCAGATTGTTTCAGTTTTAAATATACAATTTAGACTTTGGCTGAAATCTTTGAGTTAGTTTTGACCTCTGGTACAAGAATTATTTTTACGCCATTTTTTTTTTTCAATATTAGTAAAGAAAAAAGTTTATTATAAAATAATTCTAAAATTATTTGTGTTCATTGATTAGTCATGGGTGCACGCACATACTTGAAACTTGACATTTATATTTAATATGATCAAACTTTCATTATTGAAGCTACTGTGTCTGTTTCTCGATTACTAATTGAATTGAAGTAATTATGGTAAAATCATTATCGAAGCGATTAGAAGTGATTGGTTGATAAGAAGTATGTGGATCTGCAACTTTATTCTTTGGACATTCCTTAACTCTTGGCAATATCTTAAGTGGATTTGATTCTCGACCTTTCTAAAAATAAATCCCAATTCTGAAGATCCAATGTAATTTTTTACATATAATCAGTATTACGAAAATATATCGTCTTGCAAAAAACTCTTATTTTACGCTCTTGATTAATCTGAAAGAAGGCTGTCTAAACCCGTATCTAACTCCAATGGCGTTTTGGTGATATTTATTCCTTCTTTTTCAGTGACTCTAGAAATATTTTGCACACATTCGAAGCTGCCATGTTGCTGTTTGTAGTGAATCAATTATTTATTTATAAGGAATAAATAAATATTATTATAATTTTGGTAAAGCTTTAATTGTATTTAAAATAAGTGGAACGATGGAAATTTAAATATTAAAATATTTTTGTGACGTCAGAATCTGATTGCATAAAATGAGTGGAGCGAGCCTCAATCTGGGTCTTCTTCTCTCTCTCTCTCTTTCACTCACAAACTAGCGTCTTGCATCTCTATCCGTTGGTCACGGAGTTCCGTTGTTCTCATTTTGGTTTGAGAAATTATTCTTGTTAGTATTAATGAAGTCAAGGTGACTTCGGAGCATTAAACAGTTTTTGTATTAACGTTGCGAATTACTAGAGGTCGTATCCATCGACTAATGAAGGAGTGACGTGGGATTCGTCAGCAAGCGGCGAACGTCATCATTACGTTGGAATGAACTGCGGCGGGAGGTTCGATTTGCCAGGCGAAGGATTCGTTGAGACGGCAGAGATGTCTTACCTTCAACAGCGTAGAAATTAAGCAACGCACTCAAATTTACTGTGAGTAACGAACTTTTATTTATTCATTGTCCATTGAGGGATACTGAAAGAAGAATTGAACTTATCTAATTGACAAGCCGAGAAGTTAGTGGAAAATACCACACGTTAACGAGAAAAGGCGGAACAGTGAACGGAACTTAATTATTAATTATCTAGTCAATATTTTGAGAGAACAGAAGTAGCGGAAATTATTATTAGTTACATTTATAAAGCAATTCAAGTTAAGAAGTGAAGTAATAGGCAACTATTTAAGAGACATATTATAGTAGATCAAATTATCTATTGAAGGGAAATTTAAAGATAATTTGAAATGGAACTTTAAGTTATTTTAATCCGAAGAAATTAGTTGACGTCATTTAGTGCAACGCAAGAAATTAAGTAACTAAAGGAAACTAGTTATGTACTTTATACTGATTATTATTCACACATGGAAAAGCCTTTTCGTGTAAATTCATATAAGTGAAATGGGAACATTATTCAATTAAGTCACACAAGTGAAAAAGGTGAACTATTGAAGTACAATACGGAAAGCAGTAATTGTGAACTTTTGTGGAACTGTTGTTTCCTGAATTGGAAGAACTATTATAATTAGGCGACGATTTCTAAACATGAAATCTTAGCATTATTTATTGCTCTGCTAAACCAGTAATTGGGATTTGGAATAACTTCAAGCTATTAGTAATTATTTTAATTGTTCAAATTAATCAACTACAATCAATTGGTTGATTGATTTATAGAAATAATTTCAAAGCTTAATAATATTAATTGTGGAAGTCACACTTCCTACATTTATTCCACCAAAATCCTACACTGTTGATTGTGAATAGACAGTTAACTCCCAATTGGGGAAGTGTTACGCATTTCTTACTAACCAATAAATCTTCCACTTTTTTGCACACTTGAATTCAACATTAGTTGTTAAGTCAGTCAGCTGAATTGATTCTGAGCTATTCTTTGGAATGACTCTACTTTTATTTCCAAATTTCAGGGAAATGTAGGATTTTCGGATTGAGCAATCGACACTAATGCTTGATAAACGAAATCTCTCGTGATTTTTAGACCCATTTGGCAGGTATTGTGATAATGACCAAATAGGTTAGCTATTGCGTCTGTCTTCCCCTAACCATTCCCAAACGGAAGGTCGGATCAGCTAATGGATTTCACTATCGTGTTCATTGGCCCAAACACCATAGGAATAGGATACTCCCCCCCC
>JAFIDM010001028.1:46177451-46191380 GCA_023159025.1 Thereuonema tuberculata | reverse complement strand
AAAAAAAGATAAATAGAACAACATCAAGGAAAGGAGAAAAAGAATGGAAAGAAAAGAAAGGGAAAATACGAGACAACTAAGAGACGTTTTGAATGTATAAAAATTTTTATTTGTGTTCATCATTAACTAAAGTTCATTTTCCCTTTTTAGCCAGTAAATACTAAAGAATTCGCTTGTGGTTGTTTGTGTGGCCACTGTAGAAATATATATTTGATTGGCAGATGGAAAACAGTTGCCATAACAAAAAACTAATAGCACGTATTGGAGTGACTCAGAGGCGGTCTGTGGAAACACAGGGAAATTGTTTAGATTAATATGTAAGCCACGTTCATGCGCAGTATAAACACTGTGGATTTTTTATTATTATTTTTATTTTGATAGAAGAAGTTCAAGTTTGATAGTTAATTTTTACTATTTTTCGCCAGTCAGAATATTGTTATTTATCATACATAGATAGGCTGTAGGTTATGAGCAAAATAATAATAATAGTAAATTTATGTAAATATATTTTACTTAAATTTGCTCTTTTTTTTTTTTTTTTTTTCGTTTTTAGCGACCCATTTGGTAGCTATTGTGAAAGCGACCAAAATCGTTTATTGCGTTTGTCCTGTCCCTCCGTCCGTGTGTGTCCACCCCTAACAGAAGGGGTTTGTCACTCCCGAACGGAAGGTCGATCGACAAACGGACTTCACCATCGTGTTCAGAGGTCCAAAGAACGTAGGAATAGGGTATTTTCAGGGGCCATGTTCGAGATATTTGGCATTGGTTTTCATTGGATTTCCATAATTAAATGTTAAAAATGCAACCCTATTATTTCAGTTATCAGCTATAGCTTGATGGTTAAGGTTTCGGAATTATATACTGAAGATCGCATCCGTATATATATATATATATATATATATATATATATATATATATATATATTTTCTCAATGTCCTCGTGGGTTTTTTGTTTGTTTTTCTTATTTTCCTAACTTTTTTTATTTATTTATTTTCCTTATGTTATTGTACTTTTTTTATTATTATGGGTCGCCTTTAAATTTATGCTTTAGCACAAAATTAAATTCACTTGTTTTTTTATGAGTAAATTAAAATTATCGCATGAGTGTTGTTTTTTTGTTTTTTTTTAATTTATTCAATAATTTTGTTAAAATATTAAGTTGGAAAAGGGAATGTTGACCCTGAAACCCTCCTTCCTCTTGCTGACACCATTGTATACAGATAAAAAGAATAGGAAAAAACAACAACAAAAAACCAATATACGTCTTCGCTATAAGTAAGCTTATTTATAACATATTTTAGGTAAGCACTTACTTCTGTATCACATCCGTTTGTCTATTTGCATGTAAACTTTATTAACTGGAGAAACGCTAATTGGTAATTCTGATAATTGGATTTTGATGAAATCTTATATATAATATCAGAATCAAAATGTTATCCAAGGAAGAAGACCTAATTTCACTTCAACTTTTCTATAGATGAAACATACATTTCATGAAAATTTATACGACGTAGACCATTAGAATAAAGGTCTAAACGCACGTCTCCGTCTTCCGTTGTGTTTCCGTAACGTAATTGCTTAAGTGATGTAGTTACGTATTCTGGGTCACCAGAATTGAGTCTCGTAAGACGTAACAGAGATCTTCAAATCGACGAACGTATGTTATATAAATATAACGGCTATGTTCGTCGATTTGAAGATCTCCGTTACGTCTTACGAGACTCAATTCTGGTGACCCTGAATAGTAACTACGTCACTAAAGCAATTACGTTACGGAAACATACGGAAGACGGAGAAGTGCATTTAGCCCTTAAAACAAATTTTGATGTTTTGTTGTTTTTTTTTTTTCCCGGCAGTTTCTATATTTATATTTCAATATCGTTAAAAAAAAAAAAAAAAAGTTTACATCCGATTGACTTAACGCTACCTCTCTAATGCGAACACATCTCAATTGTTACGTTTTATTTTCATTTCTTATCCGAGATACATGAAATTGCATCAACATTCACATATCGTGATTTGGTATAGCATACATTATTTACATTTTTATCTTTTCATATTTATAATCTCTTGGTAAAAGTTAAATATTCTATTCATGTTTTTCTTTATAACTATAAAAATTATTTCTATGTTTTGTTACAAAACCTTGCCTTTCTTTATTTTCCTTTCCCAAGTTGTTCGTTTCGTAAGAATTATTTCTGGATTTCAGAAAAAACAGTTCATTGACAATAAAAATTAATTGCAGCAATAACGAAAAGAGAGATAAGAGGAAAAAATATATATCATAACTATCTGGAAATTAAAGCAAGAACTATAGATGACAGATAACAGTTAATTAAGAAAAAAATATATGACCATCTCTTAAGCGAGTTTCTTTACTTTATTATTTGTATTTTTAATCTTCCTGCCACAAGTTTCAGCAAATTTATCATTTTGTTTCTGATTAAGTTGGATTGAAACGTATCCTTGAAACTTGGTTGTATTTCTTGTATTACGACTCAAAATGGAACTTGTACAAGATCTTGTGATACTTTTTATTGTGTTCTGGTGTCGATCCATATCAGTGGTTCGTAAATCCTGCATAGCCCAGTGAGCTAGTGCTGAAATAACTAGAACTCTTAAGCCTAATTTGAATCTTAGATGCTGAAGAAAAATACTTATTAAAAATAAAAACCTGCTTGAAATTTTTGCATACTTCGTTAATTCTCTTGCTATGTCTGCTTTAGACCAGTATTCGCAAACTTTTAGCAAGCATACACATGTTTTCACAGCTTTACATTGCAAAATAAAAGCATTTTGCGTTGTATATTGTTGTTAAAAAAAAAGGTAGGATGTTTTAACTATGTTTCATTGATAATAAAGCCCTTTAGCTAGTAGCGCTAATAAAATTGAATGAGTATAATGTCGTAATATTGTCGTAATTCGTAAAGTGAGTTATTACTTTCTCATCACTGCTAGGTGGACAGTATTATACGAAACAGTCATCTGTGAATTCACATGTTTGATTCTATTATATGAGTTCGTATAGTTCCATACGATGAAATTGATCCACGTGATATTGACTGGTATTTCTGGACAGAATAATGCAGATGAGACGAGCAAATGATTGGCCAAAGCTTTGTTGATGTCATCATCCTGACTTTATTAATCGAACATTTTGCTGAGGTCGTATTAAAAGTCTGTACTACAGACTGTATTAAATGTCTGTGGTCAGTCAATCTTACAAGAAATGTGCGTTACCTCGAACGCTGAGAACCGCGCGAAAATGTGCTTAGAGTATAAATCGCTCATGCCAAAAACAGTGGTATGAGTCATTCTCATGCAAAACTGCACGTCTTACCAACAGAGACATTTGAATGATCACCTATTGAATGTCCTAGAGAGGAACTTTGGTAACGCGTCTCGTGACTATATTGCTATATTTCGCTCTGCTTAAAATAATTATGCTATCTGAACAAAAAAATTTTCTTACTGATCTGATAGTGTTGCACAGCTATTCAGTCTTCAAAGTACAGGTGTGGGATTTCAATGAAATGGTCAAAGCAAAGTAGAACAGAACAATATGCACATCTGACTAAAGCCACTTTTTCACATTCAACATCACTTCCACATTCAAGCAGTCCAATATCAAAAGCCACACTAATTACATTTTCAAACGATGATATTGGTATGCCATAGCCTTGCACTTCGGTGCAGAAAGTTGATTGTACAGCACAGAGTGAAGTCCTTTGATGAAATGACGATCATGTAACTTTATCTGTGGTTTTTCACATTGTAGTCTTACAAAATCAACGATCCTTCTCATGGTGCTAGCAGACAATAGCTGAGTTTTGCATGGGAATGACTCATACCACTGTTTTAGGGATGAGCGATTTATATTCTAAGCACATTTTCGTGCGGTTCTCCGCGTTCGAGATCACGCACTTCCCTTGTTAGAAGAAATTGGATAGAATCAGCAAGAATTTTCAGTGAATCTGAAGAACATGGGGATGTTATGTAATGTAAGATCCAAAAATAGTGGTTAGATATTGAATTAATCTTAGTTAATCATCTGCTCGTAGCAAAATGACAAGGCTTTTTGGGACGTTCAAGTGTTATGTAAGCATTAAAAGCGGGGAGGGGATTCAAGCTTTGTTTATTTTTGCTGACAAGGGGGAAGGGGGGGGGGAAATCAGAGCAATACTTACATGACAGACAAACATGCACGCGAGAGAATGCGCTGTGCGACATAGATTTTCCTTAGTATTTCATGTACAATAATACCTTGAGATACGAGCATAATCCGTTCCAGGACCGAGCTCGTAACTCGAGGTGCTCGTATCTCAAATCATTTTTTCCCATAAGAAATAGCAGAAAACAAATTAATCCGCTCCGGCCCTCTAAAAAACTCCCTTATTAGTGCTAATAATAATGGAAAAAACATGTTTTTAATTGTTGTAGACATACACACACACAAAAAATTATAGTATATAAGGATTCCTGTGACATAAAATAAAATGTGGTTTTAATTATGAGTTCTTACTAACAGACGATACAGTAGCAGCTAATGGTGGGCATGTGCGGAGGAAAAGCGAGGGAGGAAGGGAGGGAAGAGAGTTGACCCGTACGTAGACACTTGATTCCGTACCGTACCTTACAAGTTCACTATGTAACTTACAGAAACTTAGAATTAACTTAGCTTACGTATTTTTTTTTACTTTTCTATTTCGTTTTTTTTTTTTTTTTTGCTTTTTTTTATTTGTATTCTTTATTTTTCTTCACTTTTCTTCACTTTTTTATCCTGACTACCCTCACTTTCACTTGGCGCAGGCCTTTAATGAAATACCTATCGAGGGAGATTTGTTTCTGTCTCCCTTTCAAAATGTTACGGAAATGAGTAAGGCACGTGTCGTGAAAAAGAGTGAGGTCACCTAGTGTCGGGCATCTGTAAATGTGCTCGTATCTCAAATCTTTACTCGTATCTCAAAGCAAAAATTTGCTCGAAGGCTTGCTCGTATCTCGGAATACTCGTATGTCGAGACGCTCGTATCTCAAGGTATTACTTATATTTTTATATTTAGTTTTGTTAAATAACAGGAGTGAATATTATGTAATTTTGGCTGTTTTAATTTATTATTCAGTGGTATTTACTGTTAATGATTTGGCAAATCTTACGAAAGCACAAGGGGGGGGGGGCATCTGCTTATTTTATGCTTAAAAAGGGAGGGGGGGGAATCTAAAATGACTAAAATTGTTTTTTCGTAAATTTTGGTAAAATGGTGTTTCCAGGATACGAAAAGAAAAAGGAATAGTCTACTATTCGTTCAGTGTTTCAGTCGCCATCTTGTTTTGCATACATTCACTAAAATCCATTGAAAGCTATCAATTGAATGTACATATTATTTATCATAAAAGTCATTGTTTTCGATATATGCTGCGATATTTTCAGAAACTATTGACTCCATACAATAATTTACGAAAATTAAATATTCTAAGGTAGTCGCTTCTGATAGCTATCTTCGAATTTACAAGTATGTTGGCTTATATCTAGTGATTGGGGCATTTGTCAAGCATTAGCACTGTACTTCGTTCTCATTGATTGATTGAGTTAATTCCTTCTTTTACCACTGAACCCAAAATGTTATCTCCCAAGAACAGGGGTCCAGGAAATAATATCAAAGGAAACGAAGGGGAAGCCTAAAATCACTAGCCCTATTAATCAGTTTCACTGGGGTCACGGGTTCAAAGTATAAGAGATATTTTGACAGCAGAAATAGTTGAGATAATTGGTTTTTCCAAGAATTTCTGTGATTCATAATTTATGAGTAAAAGTAATTGATTTTATGTCTTGTTTCATTAGCTATCAGCAGCAAAAAGAAAAGGAAGAAATATCGTCAGGAGACCTTCAGTTTTTTTTTTTTTTTTTTGGTGCTAATATTTTACGTATATGAAATGAAAAATTCCTTTACTATATTTATGATTTATTTTTCTTTATTCTTTTCCTCAAGGAGCTAGGTCTCCAAATATATTTTGAATTGACCCTATATTTATAATGCCTCTATAACAGAAGAAAATTCTATCATCTTAGGCTTTAAAATTCAATTTAAAAAATAAGTCTAATCAACCTAAATCGTCGGCCACCTCATTCAAGAGAGATTTATTTATTTTGTTTGTTTGTTTGTTTGTTTATTTGTTTATTTCGATTATTTCGTTGTGTCTTATGCCTTAAATGTAATTAAATATTAATTCTAAGTATTTATATGTAAATTAAGAATCAATTAATCAAATCAAATTTATAAAGCGAGCAATTCTTGTAAAATTTATCTTGAAAACGGGCCTAAGGTTTTTGATGAAATGAGGGGTGCGAGAAAGCGATTTAGCTAGGTATCGATTTCGGAAAACTCATTTAGGGAGTAAAAATGATGAATCTGGATACACGGTTATTATCTACAGTGTTCTTACTTTATTTTCGTTTTATTTTATTCTTAATAAATTCGTGTTCGTTGCATTTTTACGTGTAATATTGATAAAATAATAATTTTACTTAATAATAATTTTTAAAGCTTTTTTCTTTCAACGTCGCGTGTATTCACTGCGGAGCTGTCCATTTCCCCAAAAGGGGGTTAAATAACCAGGCAATTGTCTACATGGTTCTTACTTTATTTTCGTTTTATTTTACAATTTCAGGCACTCATTTTTTTTAATAGAGGTATTGTAGAGCGCGTGAATGTAAGTTGATTTATAGTTTACTTTTTTGTATGTTTCGGGAAAGAGAGAAAAGAAAGAAAAAATAAAAAAAAGTTTTGAGTTGAAATATATAAGATAACGTAATTTGTTTGTTAGTTGTTAGAAAGCGCCATTTCTCCTTCTTTTCCATCGTCGTGGCGCGAAATAAGATTGAAGAGTTAGAAGCTGCATAAAAGCAGTCGTTGAATGCGAGGGAGACATTGCTAAGGATTCCACAAAAGCAAATATTAAAAATAATAAAAAAAAAAGAGAGAGAGATGATATCGGTAAAAGATCGGATCTTATTAGATTTGAGGGATATTTTGTTGTTGGGTTTTACTTTTCAGAGTCTACAAGCAGTTACTGAATGAACGTAGAGTCTACATTTCTAAAATGTTGTTATTATTTTAATTTTTGAGAACAAAAGAAAGGTTTTCTTATAGTTGTTGATTATAATATCTGCTGAACACAGGACATTTTGAAATATCTCGAAATTTTCCGTTTTTTGAGAAGAATTCAATCTCAGTTGCTAATTAAGTTGCGTGAATCCATTTAATTAAATTAATTTGATTGCCTGAATTGCAATCAAACCTCGCGCAAAAGCAGTGGATTACTAAGCGGACTAGTTGTTAAATATTGATAGAAATTAACTGTTTAGTTGCTGATGTTTTTAACTACGGGGATTTTTTGTTTTTAAGCTTCACGCGCATATTTCTTGGTAGGAACTCACACGAAAAAATTCTCAAATGTAGAAGTTGGGTCATCTCTTGTCCATAAATATACACGGCAAGTTTCAAGATTTATTCACTGGATCAAAAGGTATTAGGAAGGGAGGAGGACGAAAATACTCACATACATATAAAGTAATTTCACAAGCCTCTCTTTCCTTAAGAAAGTAGGCTAAATACTCAAAAAGGAAAACTCTCTTTAAGACAGAGGTAAGTTTACATAATAATTTGGTTGAATTCTTGATAGCTTTTATTGCTATGAGTCTTCTGTGGTTGTTTTGTTAATTTTTCAATGACGTTACTGTGTTGTGAGTTTCCTGTGTCTACGTGACCTTATTGCCTTGTTTCACCAATGGGGCATCTGATTAGTATTTTGCAAGTTGTTCTAATCAGGCTGCTCCAATCATAAATCTTGTCTCTCAGTTGTTAGCGTTCAGCTTATGTCTCTTTTCAACAGCCAACTTGTTTGCCCTGATGTCAATGTACGCTTGTATTTCGTGAAAAGGAACACTAGGTGATGTTAGCTAATAAGGAGACATCCCACGCATTGTTATTGAGAAAGTCAGCAGCAAAGGAAGTAAACAAACATATTCATTATTGAAGGTACATTGTTATAGAACCACGGCATCAATACAGACAACGTATTTTGATACATTTCAACTGACGAGTACAAATATAATGGTTTTTCTTTTAAGAAACTTTCGCAACCAGTGATTCTTAGCCTTACTTCTGTTCCCATATCTTTTAATTCTGAATATTTTTATCAAAAATTGGTGGTTGAGATGGTCCCATACAATAAATTTAGAATATTTAATGTATTGCACATGCGTAATTTAGAATACAAGAAGAACTTACACTGAATAAAATTAAAAATGCAAAATAAATTAAGAATTAAAATGAAGAATACAAGAAAAAAATAAGAAAATTTCACAAATGATATTATATTTGATTTGGAGAGTACTTCGTCTTTCCCCATAACTGGGGGATAAATTAAAAGGCGAGTGAATCCGTCGTTGAAACCTGATAATTCCCAAAGAATATTATATTCTGTCATTAAAAAGAACCTTATTCAATATAGTGATTAGTAAGAAAACCACGGACAAAGAGCGGGAAATTTATGCAAGAAAGTCTACAAATGCAGGACAAGGGCAGCAAAGGAAGAAACAGAATTTGTATCTGAATGGTTTTAGAGTTGATAATAGATTCTCAAACACTTACCAAATGTATAGAAATATTGTTTTTTTTAAGTAGGATAAATCTATTGATTTTTTTTTTAACCCTAAAGTTGTTTGTCCTTGAATTGTTATGTCATTGTCGTTTTGGGTAAATAGGTCAAGAGGGAGTTTCGTATAAATACTTTCTTTTTACAGTTTTTAATTTCTTTACGAATATGCAGTGTTTATATCATTAAGCGAAAACGTAAGGGATTTTACCGAATAGAATTTTAAAACAACTTTTCATTTTCGTTGAATGTTTAATTGAATCACAGCTACATTGTAACAAGAGCTAATTTTAAATGAATGATTAGGATACTTTCAATGATAGGCCTATCATATTTTGTAAATTATATGTTTAAAAGAAATCGAACAGATATGGAGGAAAATTTTAATGAGAAAATATAACCGGATATATCATTTAAGAAGCGGATAAAATCTAGATAAGTAAAAAAAAAAAAAATTATAACAATGCTTTCGTGAAGAAAGAAATGTATATTTTATTGTTAGTATTGTATTTACGTCTCTTTGATGCTATTCCTGTCGAAAGAACCATAAATAAATAAATAAAATAAACGTATTCCATTATGTTTCCTGAAATAATATTTATTATTTCAGCTGCTTGATTTCTTTAATTTATTTCTGGCACTTTTTTTTTATTTATTTGTCTATTTCCTTCCTAGAGTGGTTTTAATTTTAAATATTTAAAATGCATTTTTATATTTACTAAGGAAAACAAAATATCAGAGGCGGACTGGCCATAAGCACAGTTGGCAGGTTTAATTACGCTCGATAAAAATTGAATCAGTTCTATGCATATAGATTAAAATCTCAAACAAGAAATTTCAAGAATTATGAATATATTGTTGTTTGAGTTATTAAACATAAGATTTATTTATTACTGACGTCAAAAACATATTCCGGGATCTTCACATTTGAATCCCGGAAATGCTTTTTACATTATTCTACATCCGCAACGACAAAGGAAATAAATAAAACAAATAAAATGTTGTTTTGTTTTTCTTCCCCAAATGATTGTTTACATTTTATAGTTAAAGTAATGAAACAAACGTAAGTGTATATTGTTGTATTAGTTTTTATTTCTTAATCCACTAACAGAAGTCGGGTTTTGTTTTTTCTTCTTATTGTTTTACGTTTTGGTTTGATTTATGAGACTGACCTAGACCGCATTTGAACATCTTAATATTCATTTAAGAACGTTAATGCTATGAAGGACTTCTCGGAGGTTAGATTTTTTACTTAAAAAAATTAAAAAAAAAAAATTACCAAATATTCGTTTTTTTGTTTGTTTTTTTTTTTTGTTTGTTTTTTTTTTTGTTTGTTTTTTTTCCTCAATTTTTATAAAAACTGAATGAATTATTTAATTAATTTTAATTGGTTTTACTCAGTTATAATGTAAAAAAAACAAACCAAAACAAATGATTTGTGCTCTTCAACTGCTTTCAAACAACAAACTGATTTCGCTACTAATTTGTTTAATGAGAAATAGGTCGTAATGTGTGAGAGTGTTTTTTGTTTATTTTTTATAATGATTCCTCACGATAATTAATATATCATCATGACTACAAATGTCGTTGTATTTAACCTTTACTGTTTACAGAGACATTAAGTACTACGCAGTAACTGATTGTGATACATCTTCACCTTCATCTCTATAAAGCAGTGATTCCTAATCACTTTTGCTGAGCGCACTCCTATGGTTATCATAACAAGAGCTCCATAGCGTTAACATACATCGCAAATTATAAATTGATAAGATACGCATATACAGTAAAAATAATCAATACATGAAAATGAGTACGTGTATTTCGATGTTATTATTATTATTATTATTATTATATTCATTAAGTGGAAATTATTTATTTATTTATATATATATATATATATATCAAATTCGGAAGTGGGCCATAGTATCAGCACTTAAATTTAGATTTCATTAGTACTTCTTGTTCAGAAGTTTTTTTATGTAGACTCCAAACTAAAAACAATTAAACGCATGGTGTTTTTTTTCTTATTGAATCCCGTAACATCCAATTTACGATCTTATTAATGTTATTTCTGGATAATTCGGAGTTAAAGCTGATTTTGTTCGTAAACAAAGAACTGAAGTAGTGAAAGTTGTTCCCATTTGATTTGTGTTATCTTTCCCTGCAAACAAAACATGGTCCTCGTTCGCGTATTTGTGTCGTGAATCACCTGTGAAGAAAGCTCGGACAAGTAGGCGTTCACATGGGGATCGAATGATCTTTCTGCTTTGGTGAATCCCACCGGTGCGCCTTTCTCCAAGTGTATTTGGGGGATGCCCAATGTTTGGCTGCCTCATCTGGTTCCACGGTGCCAACGGATCTCCTGTTTACCCGTGGGCGCCCTCAAAAAAGCTGCTCACGTGTTCGAACCAAACGATGCCAACGATAAGCTGTTTCATTCGGTTTGCACGTGTTGCCCAGGTGCTTGACAACGCACTGTATTTTAAGAGAGCTACTCCCATTGAAGCGCCACACGCAGGAGACTGGCAGAGCCCTACAACATCAGCATAAAAACAGACTGAATGTCTGCATCACACATCGCCTAACCCATAACGTTTGCCAATTATTCGCCGCGTATTAACTGTGAAAATGTCACCCGTCAAAGTTTGGCACGAGGTGCAGGATTTCATGAGGAATAATGATGATTCCTATTCAGATCTTTGCTGCCTTCCTTCCCAACAGCATGTGGTGAGTTTTTGAATTTTTACATTCATAGTTTTATTAGAGAGGATCAACATAGCGATCACTTTTTCCATATATCTTTAAATTAAAGAAACCGCCGATTTTTATTAGCTTCCGCTAATAAAAACATATTTACTCTCGCTTTTCGTAGCATTTCATTGTAAATTATCGAAAAATAATACGAAAACTTTAATAAAGCCATGCTGGAATGACAGCTTTGTTAAATGACATTTTAAATATTAGGTTTATTCTTTTAAATAAACTGTAATATAATTCATTACTTATATTATAAGGAATATTAATTATAATAGTATAAAATTCGAACTGAAACTTGACTAAAATTTACATTATTTTATGTAAATTATGTAAGAAATACAGGCGAAGCATTAAATTAACTGTTAAAAATGCAATATCGTTAGACGTTTCGATCCTCCAAACGTAGACCATCATCAGCACAATTAGATTTGAACTAAAAGGAGGAATGGAGCCAAAACTCATTTATATATGGTTTTTGCATTTACGTTTTCTGACATCAAACTACTTCAGTTCCCAAGAAAAAAAAAAAGTACAAAGTTTTACTTTTATTCGTTCCTCATTTATAAGTTGTGTTTATTCTGTTCGATTGTGTATGTTTATTCTGTTTATTTATTTTCTGAGATATTTGAGGGAAGAAAAGTAGCACAGTTGTATAAAAAAATAAATAAAATGCAATTTTTATTTTTCCTACATTTGAAGAGTTTGTTTACGAATAGATACATTTAGAGTTTAAGAGGGAAAAAAATATAATAAAATAGCTTAGAAATCGTTTCATTTCTAGTGGAAATAATTCGTTAATATATTGTACATTTGAATGTAAGCCAGTTCCATATCTCCTATTTGTATAAATTGCAATTGGGTGATTAAAAAACGCGATAAACAATTCTTGTTTGTAAATAGAACAGAGGTCTAGATATAGCTATCGGAGTAATCTGATAGTGGAATTAGGACTTTCACTTTTTTATTCAGATTTTTTTTTTTTTTTTTTTGCTTGTGAAAAATTAATCACTAAGTGGACAAAAAAAGCTTTTGCTATAATTGATCTCTTTGTAACGGATCACTTTTTTTTTTTTTTAAATAACGACCAATATTGAAATTCTAACATTTGAACTGTAGTTTTAAGTTTAACTTGCTAATCTTTTAATCGCCATTAAAGAAGAAGTTTTCTCATCCACGCATGTCCTAGAACCCTTATTAAGCCTAAGAGAAACAAGGAGTCTTTCCTGGGGCTTGCTACTTTGTACCCAATCCAGTTAGCTCCTGCACGGATGTCCTAGTCATCGTTAGTGGTCCATAGTTTACACAGAGAAAATTCCAAACATTGTCTTTTTTAGAGACATTTGCATGTTTGAGGATCGTGTCACCATATTTTACCAAACAGAAGATTTCCGAATAAGTGGCAAGTGAGGAAATGGCGATTAGAATTCAGGCTTTCCTTTGGCTGAAGACTGAATTAAAACCGCAAATATGGAGTTTGGCTGGCTGATGAGTCCTAAAAAGGACGAAACGGTCCGTCCCAGTCTCTTCCCGGTGACAACTCAGGGTGCGAATCCTAGCTTCGTGTGTTTACTTATTTCATATTACGTCCCCTGTTACCAAATAATTTTAATCAGATTAGAAATTCGATTTCCATTATTTATTGGAATTAAAAATAAATTTATTGTTTGCCATCAGTGATAATTAGTTGTTTCCCTTTTATCTTCTATGAGAATCTCTCTTATTCTTCAGCGCCAATTTCTCCACTGAAACCGACTAGGAGAATTTCTTAAAATATAAAAGATTTGCATTACAATTTTCAGAAGAACCATTTCGATGGTTTCAAAGTTATTTGAGTTGCGGAGATGAGATGAGATGCTTTTTACGAACTTAAGTTTGCGTAGGAAACTAGGCCTTTTTTTTTATATATATTTTAAATAGTTTTAAAGAAGAAAAAAGGTTAATAAATAAGGGTATTTTGGCTTATAAAAAAATGCAGTTTGTCTCAATCATTGTGAATATAAAGTCAATCAAAACAAGACATCTGTAGTGCATACGAGACTCAAGGATATTTCCCACATCGTGGCAGCAACTTCACCCACAGTCACATTAGTGCTGAGAAATTAACATTTCTTTTCGTATAATCATAATTAAAAGCTTGAATTTATTCAAAATATGATATAAAATAAAATTATCTAAACTGTATATAAACTTTTTTTTTTTTAAAAAATCAACAAATAAAAAAATTATAAGTGTTAGTTTATAAAAAAAGTCGCAAATTTATAAAAAAAAAAGAAAAAAAAAAAGGAAACTTTATTAATTTATTATATTAGTAAAATGAATTTACTATTAAAGTCGCTAAATGAAATCTTAGCAGTTAATTTTTGTTATTGATCTTTTTTTGTTCGAGATGAATCGCATTCTCGAAGGCAAAGTAAACTCCTCCGTCCGGATGATGGGGTTGTTGTCTTGGCAACTTGACAACGCATGCGCGGTACACCGGTGAGTCGACTTCCTGTGCAATAGTTTTGCCGGTGTACT
>JAFIDM010001028.1:46147747-46164503 GCA_023159025.1 Thereuonema tuberculata | reverse complement strand
GAAAAATTAGCTCTCCTTTGGAGGAAGGGACACCACACTTGGGTGGGAGGAAGGCAACACAAAGGCTGAAGTGTCCCACTCCCGACCGACACCGGGACCTTATATTTATGGCCCCTTCTACCCGAGCCCTTTCTTTCTTTGAGTGGCATTGCAACACATGCCGGGTGCAGCTAGTTAGTTAATAAAATAAAAAATTATTTGATGAAAGGAGAAACGGGTATGTAGCCAAATTAAAAGTATAATTTTCCAAGAATTGTCTCTGAAAACTGATTCCTTTGTTCAAGCCTTATTGCACTTTGTTCCTTATAAAATACAGAGCTTTAGAAAATAAAAACTATAACATGTAATATGTTACTGTTAAAAAGCTATGAATTACAGGTCATGGACTATTTGTTAGGAAGATGATCTGTACTTATCAGTCTGTAGGAAATCTTATACGAGGGAAGATCTTAAAGTAACATACCTATTAACTATTTTGCAAAAAAAAAATTGTTGTAAGATAAAAAATAATGCACAAACTACAGGTTTTATTTATTTTTCAACATATGAACCAAGTCTCTCGACACATTTCTCCTATTATGACATCAACTTTAGTATTCCTCGTTCACAGAATTCCATTTCCTGGGATCGTAGCCATCTGCTCACGACAGATTGCATTTCTTCATTGGTTCAAAGAGGTGAAAGTCAGACGGTGCAAGGTCTGAACTATGGGCTGGATGTTGAAGCACCTCCCAACCAAATTTCTCAATTTTTTTCATGAACAGAAGCAGTTACATTGGGACGAGCATTGTCCTGAAGAAGTCTGACATTTCTAGTGTCTCGGTTAGGGCGTTTGTCTCAAAGGGCACGGCATAACTTTGTCAATGTTCTAGTGAAGGTTGCGGCATTCACAGTGGTCCCAGTTGGAAGAAACTCTGCGAAAAATATTCCAGGCAAGTCCTAGAACACCATCACCAGAACTTTTTCCGCTGATTCAGTGGCGGAGACCCAGAATGTTTCCAAATCATACTTGCCTACTTTGTTGCTGGCATGTAGTGGTATGCCCAATATTCATCACCAGTCACTAACCTTCCAGAAAGTCATGATCTTCTTCAGCATAATGCTCCAAGTGGTCCAATTTCTGCACACTGACAGATCTTTGGGTATCCAGCGTGCACTGTGCCATAAGACATGTTGAAGTGTTGTGTCAAGGTCTGGAGATTGATGCCCCGATCGTTTTGAATTGCCGCCTCAATGCTTGTGACATTGGGTGGTGTTGCATCGGTCACTGTTCGGCCGGAACACGTTCCATTAGTAAGGTTTACTCGGCGCTCTTCGAAGAACCTCCACCATCTGGAGATGTTGCTACAGTCCAGACAATCAGCACCATACATCTCCAACATTTCTCTGTGGATTTCACTCGTGGGTTTTCCTTTTGCCCACAAAAAACGAATACACCTCGCTGCTCATTACAAGTCGACAATGCTAGGAAATGCACCATAACTCAGTAGTTCCACCAGGGCAATACCTGATCGAGCAATTGAATGTCCAGACCAAAATAATATTCCACAAAAAAATTGTTATGCGTTACTTTTAAATCTCCCCTCGTTTATATGTATAAAGTCAAAGTTTGTATATTCTGTATACAATTGTACACCGTTGGACTGATTGGAACAAAATTTTGCAGACACACACACTGCTACCTTGGAACCCAGTTAACCACCCCCAAGGGGGTGAAATCTTCAAATAGCGCCACATATGCACCTGGTGGCGACAATGGTAACTATACAAATATTGTTCTGGAACAATTGCAGAAGGTTTGATGTGATGGGGCTCGCTACCCCCACCCTGGGCAACACCGGGTACCTTCTATAAATAAAAGGATAGTTTCCCCAATAAAATACTCTCTGTCTTCAAAGTTGTGAAATTGGCTTTTCCCAACTGGTAGTACAACGAAGTAAAAAATAGGAACAATTAAAAATATAATTTGAAAGATTAAGTTTTGTTATTTTGATAACACAAAACATCAATTCAGAATTTGACAACATTGTTTTCCTTTTTCAGGTTACACCTCCTGCCTATAAAGTATTTCCTGTTGAAAACGCACCAGAGGTTCTTCGTAGGTTAAGTAAATCTCAATTAGAAGGTAGAGCTGTTCTGGAGTTTAATACTGTCAATTAGATCATTGCCTTCCATTGATTTTTTTCTTGTTGTTGTTTGTGTTGAAAAATCAACTGCTTTGTTACTGCATAATGGTTTTTTTATTTTATTGTTTTTGCATAACTTGCTAAATCGGAGCTTTTATATTTCACAAAATTGGATGAAAGTAATTTAAAACAAGTTTTTAAGCATTTTTAAAACTTTATCTATTTTAAAGAATAGTGACATGTTTTTATCTGTACATCAATCAAATTCAAGCTACAAATTGGAAATATTAGATAACTTCCTTGGTAGCTAAAATCAGTTATGCATCGACTATTGAACAATTATATTTTTGTTTTTATTTGACCTAAATCCATGTTTAATAGACATAGGACTTTACATTCATATTTAATGTCTTCATGAATCATTTCATATTACGTCTCATTCACGTATTATTTTTTCATATTTCATTTCCATTTCATCGTGTTTGTTGAGGGATATTGTGTAACCGTGTTAAATATTCTAATAAATTTCTATGTATATATGATGAGTATTGTAATTTGTATATTATTGTTAATACTTTTTTTTTTTTTTTTTTTATGTTATTTTTTTTAGGAAGCAAAATTTAAAATTTTGTTTATATGTAAGGCTTGCATTTGTTTTTAGTAGTAAAATCAAGAGGGGGGGGGGGGGGAATGCTAGGAATTAGGTCTGTGTAAATTAAAGACTATTAGAGTTATTTGAGATATGCTGAAGGAAGTTGCAAAATTAATGTAGTCATATTTGGTTTAATCAAAAAACAATAAAATGGTGAAGTTAAGATGAATAATTGCTTATAATGTAACTAGCAAGCAGTCACTCTTCTGTCCTTGCACAAGTTAGACATCTTTGGCCTCCTCAATCGAGTTGGCAACGTTTTTGTTTAAGAACCAACATTTTTCAAAATTTCAACAAAATCAAAAATATCTCCTCAAGTTATTAAAACAAAAATAAAGACTTGGCTCAAATCACCCAACAAAAATAGTGGTATTGGGAGCCTCATATCAACCTTTGTCGTAGAAGGAATATATTTCTCTTAAACCATTGATCTTTTAACTAAGTTTGAAATCTATTGAATTACACAGTTGGCTTCAATAAAAATAGATTTTTCTAACAGCTTCTGAAAAAGGTTTATTAAAAAGTCGGCATCTTACTGAATTCAATTTCATTCAATAAGAAAGGAGAGAAAATAATAATTGATTTTCTTTTCTGAAACAGACCTAGCTTCTAACTAAATAAATCAAATTAATATAAATGTACCAGATGATGATTTTTGTATAATATTTAGTTGCAATTTCTGTAACATGCCAAACTTTAGCATCTATGTTAAGTCTTAAATTTTACAAGGTTCCGTTTCCCAGTATTGTGAACTTTGTCTGAAATGCCCGATATTCTAATGTAAATCCTATAGAAAACAGATTATATTGTTAGTTTTCAAATAGCTTTTAAACTTAGATAAACCCAACAGCCAATGCAAATGTATATTGAAATGTATTAATAACTATGTACATATATCTTTGGAATGCATAATTTTTTAAGGTCTCTATAAATTTGATTTTTAGAGACTGGAAATACAAAGATAGTAGATTAAAATATATATTTACTTATTCAAAATGGATAATCAGTAAATTATGATAAACTGAAGTACTTAAATATATATTTTTAATATATAGACAGTTAAAATTTTATCTGAATCCAGATTTGCTCACTGAATATTACAGAAGATATTTTAAAAATAATTTCTCATTTAATTTTGTAATTGAAATTAGTGCCATAATGACTAGTTGTGAAAATTTAATTCTTTGTAAAACATTTTTTGTTTATATACGTATTAAACAGATTAAGTATTTTCTTCTTAGAAGGAGCAATATACTTTTTTTTTTTTTGGTACATCTATATTGTATTTGATACTTTGAAGAATTTTATTCCTTATTTTTGTGAATGTGTGATATTCACATCACAGATTTGTATCTGATTACAGATGTAGCTATTTTATAATAAAAATATATTCTTACAAAAGCAGTTTTAGTGGTTTTGATTTCTAGCCATTTCTTAATATAATTTTCATATTAGATAGAAGGCAGTAGATGCAAAGGAATCATATAAATGTGTTTCCCCAGAGATGGTTTTAGGTGTACATAACCGAGTTGAATATCTTTTTTTGGTTGGTATGAGATTGAGGCCATTTAGTTGAATAGATATTTTCACAACTAAAAAAAAAAATACTGCTAGCGATCTCCATCCACTCCCCTCTCCCTTAACTCACTGCTTTACAAGGCATTAAACAACCCTCCGTACTTACCTACCTGAGTCACTGCCCATCACTTTGTAATTACCGCCTGGGTAGCCAAGTAGTAAGGTGCAGGACTGCAGGCTGGAAGATTTGGGATCAATATTGCAGAAGAGGACGGGGATTTTTCCATGCTGAATTCTCCTCCAGACAGGTCCTAGGGCCCACCCAGCTTTCTACAGACTGGGTACAGGGTTTCTATCCCAGGGATGAAAGATTGGCGGACAGGTATCGAACTGACAGAATGACCTTTGGTCATTGAATGCCGTAAACCTTACCACCCACTACCCCAAGGGCTACTTAGGCCTTCAGTTTAAATACTTAACTTTTTCTAATGGCTGCAAAATTTGGCAAATAATATTTAGACACCAACCATTAAGGAATTGTTACTTATTATTTTTGTTACTATCTTACCAAAAATCAATAGTAAAAAGAAATTTTACTAAAAAATTCAACAAATGATAACCAAGTACAGCACACAGCTAAGTATAAATTTGTAGAAAAACCAATAGTCTTTCATAAAATTAAATGTGAAAAAGCAAAAAGGAATAAATAATATATAAGGAAACAAATAACGGAAATTGCTTGCCTATTCTGAGGAATGTCTGCTTCAAGTCTTGAAAATGCTTCTTTTGTAATTGCAATGAGGTTGAACAGTTGGTTTGTCTTTTCTGAAAATTCCACTATTACGGTGTGTTCCTGGCAATTTGCACAGTAAATTCATTAAAAAAAAGGTAAAAAAAATAAATAAAATTTTAGAAAAATTTGCATTAACTCATGTAACAGATTTTTATGTTATCCTGGTTAGTCTTAAAATTATTCATTCGAAACTAAAAGCGAACTGATAAATATATCAGAAGTTAATCACTTCTTACAGGAACAAATTCTTGTTTATTGTTTTTTTTGTTTTTTTTTTAAATAATAAAATGTTCACTTTTACAGTTATTTCTTTTTCAATATTTACTACTGAAAAATTCTTTCCATTCATAAAACAGGATTTCTTTTGAACTTTTCTTCCATTCGTAATTATAATAACAGTGCGTCTTAATGTAAGTGATAAATCAAAGTAAAAATTTTGATGTAAATACAGATTTTAAAGCTGTTAAATGTCTTTATTTTATAGTTTGATTGTGCTTTGGAATACATTAAAAACATTAAAAAATGTTTTTATCAACTCAACAGCATGTAATCGTATAAATACAATATAACAAATACATTTAAAACAATATGTATATAATAGATATATAGTTTAATAATCACAATTTTTACAAATCGTATACTTTTTCACAGTAGGGCTTATAAACAAAAACAAAACAGCATTCAGTGACGTACTTAAAGATAAAAAGATTTTATAGTGCTAATTAAAGGAAATATATGAACATGAAATGAATTTTGAGTCTAGAACAGTGGATACCGAATGTTTCTTGCCAAGAATTTTTAGGCGCTACAAAAATGGACCTGTCCTCCCCAAATGCTTCCTCCATTTTTTTTTTTTTTAAAGCATAACTTTTTAATGTTCACAGACAAAAAGGTTATACAATATACAAAGTCATAGACTCACTATTAAAGGTCTTCAAAGACATACAACAAGATATAGCTTGTTAACAAACAAATACAGAACCACATAAAAATAAATATTGCAGAAGAAATTAAAAATCTTTATATTGCTGAAAATGTCAATGCATGAAAAATAGTTTTTAAAAACTTAACATTCGATTTTGATGATAGCATCAAATTATAAAGGCAGTAACCATGGAGGCCCTCTTCACATCTCAAAATGTATAGAGTAGGCCCCATCTCTATTTTTCTTTTTCAGTTGGAGGCTATCCTCCCTCTTCCTCCGAAATTTTGACAGCAGCGTTTTTTATTTTGGTTGTTGGAGACCCGATTCCTAACTGAACCTTCCATAAAATCCAATATATCTGTCTGCACACAGCTCCGTATATCTGATCAAAATGGTGACCTTCATTCAGATAATAATAAAATAATAAGTTGCTTGTCTGAGATAAATTCATTATGACAAACCAATTACAAGGAAAGATCTGTAAAAGTTAAATATAATCAGAGTTTGCTTGTGGACCACAGTTAGGGAACCACTGTTCTAGAGGTTTTACTCAAAACCCAGCTGAATACAGGTATTGTAAGGAAGTAAGCCTATTGTTACTTAATGTGCTAACAATTGAGCTGCTATATTTAAATCAGCCACGTAAAAAAGAATGAATAGAGCTATATTGTCACAGATTGTTTTACACAATCTTATTGAAAGCTTCACTCAGTTTTCAAAATAAATCATTAAAGTCCCAAGAAATGCCAACGTAAAATTCTTTATTAACACAACCAAATTGGAAAGCACTGGCCTTCAGATAGAAAATAACAAAAAGATTCAAATGTTCCTTACTTTCTTAGAATATTTTGTAAGAAATAATATTACTGAGACCTTTAAGATAATTAAAGAAAATCAACAAAGTAAAACTGATATTACGTTTCTCTCATGCATCAATAACTTACTTTGTTAACTTTTAGTAATTATTAGATCACTTGAAAAAAAAAAAAAAAAAAACCTTCCTATATACAACAACACAAAAATCAGCACACACATTTCTCTTTAGGAAGTGAAAACTTCTGTAATGTGTAATGGAAATTTTCAATAAACACCAAGTAATAAAGTACAATTTTTTTTAAAAGCAACAAAACATAATGAGGAAAGTGATAATGAATAAAGAAGCAAAAAATTAAATATAAGGAATTGAGTGTATTTGCAGTTACTAAATTTTAAAGATCAGTGATGGTAAATACAAACCGTGTGTTCGAAACAGCACAAGCAAATATAAATTTGCAGAACCCCGTTAGCTTTGCCTTAGTACAGGGGAACCAAGAAAACAGAAATTTTTCATGATTTTCTAGAAATGATATATTCCTTGTTTTGTATATTAAAAATTTCCATTTTTAAAATATTCTTTCTTTGATTAAAATACTGAGTTGTTAGTCTATTTTTCTTCAATCTTTTGGTCTGTGTACACATTTATGCTGTGTAGTGTAAGTGATCCATTGGCTTAGGGACCTTTTCAAAAATGGCCCAAAGAATATATTATTTATTATTAGGCCCTGAATATATTATGGACACAAAGAAAATTCAAGAAATCATGAGATTTTTAAAAGTATTAACAAGTTGTTTTTTATTTTTAAATGACTATTTTTAAAAAACAAGCTAACTCAACAGTAATGTATAAAAAACAAAAATTTAAAGGAATAACGTGATAATTAATGATAATGTGACAGAATATGCTCAATTAGCCACAATACAGGAACCATTCCTTAACTTCTTCCTTCATTTTATTTGTAGGGTCAGACACTTACTGCAAACAATTTATCTAAACCAATGCCTACGTATTAACAAAATTACATACAGTGCACTAAAACGTAAAATGTACTACATTTGAAGATAGCAAAGAAAGTCTGAAACAGTTTCACAGTACTTGCTCTTAACCATATGTAATGCTGAACATGCATTACTGTAACACTTGGTTAAGAAAAAAAGCAACCTTCTTTGAGGCTTTTTCATAATTACATGGATTTGTGATTAAACCTTCTAAAAGAAAAATATATGTTAATTCTGGCTAAATCTTTCCAATCTCTATTTATGCTTCTATTACTCTAGGCAACCACTGGAAGTTGAAACTGGATAATTGTTTTAAAAGTAGAGTATGGCTTTTTAATATTATATTACTTTATTCAAGATCAATACGACATTATATAATACGTTGTATTACGTTTTGTTGTAACTCATACTTTTTTCTGTGTGTGTGTGTGTATATATGTATATAGGCACTATCTGAAGATAGGAAGATTTCAGAGGAACAGGATTTTATTATATGAAACATAAGATCCTGTTCTGTTTTTGAATATTTTTTTTGTGCTTTCATTATAAAAACTGTACAAAATTATCTTTTTTATTTTTAATTTACAACTTTTATCAAAGATTTGACCATGCCATCATCTTTTCAAACAAAAATTTTAACAAAATATAATATAGCATTCCAAATTATTGCTAATGAAGTTTTGACAGAAATACCATAAGCAATTTGTATATCTGATCAGCATTCTATATATGGGTCTATCAACTATTCTTTGTACCTAAGTGTGTCCCGATCAGAAATTTAATAAATATTTTTATTTGAAATAATTATTGGACTTTATTTTTACCCCAAAGTATTCTTAGGTCATTGATCAAAAGCTTTACAGTGACCGATATTAGTTTAATTACGAATATTTTAGTATTTTTACAGTAACTTACGGGACAATGTTTCCCCGCCATACAAATTCACAGGGGACAAATTACCGCCATAATCTCACTAAATAAAGCAAAATATTGCTCTTCAAATTAAATAGGTGCTCTGCCCGTTTTCGCTAATCTTTAAAATGTGCTACATAGGAAGTTAGATTTTCGATTTTTTTGTTTTAGAAAATCATTATTTTGTCGCTCCCGTTTAGTACAAAGAATAGTTGATTGACCCATATGTGTGTTTTTATATCTTAATGATTTTTCCCTCAATATTGCAAACATGAATAAATAATGTCTGCTGACATAATGTTACAATTCGGATTTTCATTGTCAATAACTCTCAAGGTAATTAGTTAGTATTTTCCTTATAGAGAAGTTGGTTTATGTATTTAAAAACCTTCAAAATCTTTTGTATAATTTAGAAAGTACTTTTTAGTTTCAGAAATGGCTAAGCCAAATGAAGTTACATTGGATATGGATAAAGAAGTAGCCTTAACAAAACTTATAATAAAAGAAAAACATGAAAGACTGGATTTTAACAAAATTAACAAAGAAAGGACAGAAAAAGACAGGGCATCATAAGTCTGGGAAATGTTCTGTTCAATACTGACAGGAAATTGAAAGATTTGCTGACAAGTGAAACTAAAAACAATGACATTGTAAATACAAACCGTTGGAAGGGCAGGATCATTTTTGTTGGACAGAACTAATGTAGTAAGAATCAAAAAGCTTGTAGTTCTATAAATTATGGTGAATGTTATCGCTAAATATTCTGAAAATATAATAAACAAAGAAGCAGGAATTAGAAAAGTAGCGTAAACTTATTAAAGTGAAGAGGTGTGTTTATTATTTGATTGAGCTTTCTTTCAAAAGTACTGCATGAAATATTTCATTTAGAATCTCATGATTCTTTGGTAGATCTGTCTTTTGAGGTAAAATCAACTTTAAATTAGTTTTGAGCTACAACTGAATGAAATAGGTAGAACTAATTTTTATTGTTATTATTCATGTCTACAGCATTAAAATATGCTTAACATTTTTCTTTATAAGTTATATTTTCAAAATACATTAAAGAAAATATAAGTAATTAGTCTCACTTCCTACAGATACAAAGCAAAAATACAATCTTTATCAAAAGTATTATTAAAACCGCACAATAACTACACAACAACAACAAAAAAAAACACAAAAATCACTGAGCTTTTTGATGTATTTGAACTGAGGGGTCATTGTTTTAATTGTTTGTCCGTTTTGGTGTATTGTCCCTTTCACTGAGCTGGGTTAAGTTGGGCAGGATCGGACTGAAGAGGGTGTAGAAACCCGAAACGGTTACCGTATCCGATTCCCAACCAAATATCCAAAAAAAGCTCAGTGATTTTTGTGTTTTTTTGTTGTTGTTGTGTAGTTATTGTGCGGTTTTGTATTATTTTCTTTGAAGTTTTAACTTGGTCCGCACGTTAATTTTGATTTAAAAGTATTATTGTTGCTACATTTCTTTTCTTCATTATTTCTCTTTTGTAAACTCTTTTCTAAAAACAAAGCCCTTTTAATTCTATTGAAAAACAAATCAAGGCAACTTCTTATAAATGAACTCTTTTAGTCACATTCTACAGTTTAATGCTATAAATGAACACACTACAGGTAGTGTCACCACCTGGTCTCAGGCACAATTTTGCAAATTTTTGGTTGGAGGTAGACTGATCCAATCTACTTTAAATGTGCTTGATGGAATAAAAATGCAGATCCTAACTAAGTAATTACCTTCCAAATCCCTTCTGAATTCTTTAACTTCATTTTGTCAAGCCTTTCCAAATCGACGTTTTAATCAATCTCATTTCCCTTGTTGAGCTTCAGAAATCCAATAAGCAGCTGCATTAATCAATATTATTTACTTGAATTTCATGAGATCATCATCTATAATAATGTCTTATTTTGAAAAGAATAATGGTAACACAGAAATCCCAGAAAAAAAAAGGGGGAGAAAAAAGAATACAGGAGCTTTGCTTTTAAAATATCCTTGAAATACATTTGAAAATCTGATGTCTTCAAGTATTTATAATAAGGCAGTAAATATTTAATAAACATAACCTGACCATTTCGAACTGTGGCTTTCCCAGATCAAAACTGTCATGGTTAGTAAATGTTTCTGAAATATATGCTGCCTTATTATGTATTAATCTATCTTCAAATAATTTCTAGGTGTCTTTGGGAGAACTAGGTATATGGAATGCAATACAACAACAATTCCAACATAATATAGACATTATATAACTGAGTTTACTTTAATTCACTTGAATTAATTCTTAGCTGGACATTTAACCAAAAAAACATCTAGGACATTTCTTCGTACAATGTTTTTTTTTTGTTTTTTTTCTCCTACATCTTTCAAACACGATTCCAGTCATAATGTTCTAAAATGTCATTCTGGCTAGAGATATTTTGGAGAAGTTCCATAACAGCATTCCAATGTATTTTGGCTAAAAAATAGATCTGGCTCAGGTCTTTTTTACATTCTTTAAAAATAAAGTGGCAGTACAACGATATTCACAACTTTTAAATTCCACTGTAGAGGACTTCAGGATAGCATTTTTTATCTTCTATTTGGTATTTGTTAATTTGAGTTTAAGTAAAATAGCTTTAATTATACTGTTAATATATCTTCATTGCTGTTTGAGAACAATTAAAAGTTTATCTATCATTTATTATTTCTTTATACCAGGGTTCAATTGTCTTTACATAAATCCTATTATTTCTATAGAATTGTTCTTTGTTACTACTTCAGTTAATAATAATAAAAACATATTTAATAGTATTTTCCCTTTCCCATTGCAAATGCAATGGACCATAAAAGGATTCGTATAATGTTAAAGAATATATAATATTAGTTATATTACAATGGGCCATAAGTTTTGAACAGATTTATAGGCTCAATTTTATTTAACAGAACATGCTACTGAAGTTCTTAATTCTTTTTAGACAGCAAAACAAATAACAACAGATGACCCAAAAACTAGTTGTCCTATAAACCTAAAACTAAAAATCTTAAGCTTTAAGCTTTACATTTTATAATCTCTACTGATGTATGTACTTAGAAGATCAAAATACTACAGGGAAAATAAAAGCTAAAGTATGTTGGCATTCAATTTGAAATCGACAATATCAGAAAAAAAAAAAACCAAACAAACAAGAAAGCAAAAAAATGCTTTCTTGTAATATATTTTTACTCCTTGGAGGTCTCTGCTGTCTCGATGCTACCAAATTTCCAGAATGAAGCAAGTTAACCATAAGAATCGTATCCATTAAGTCCATCACAATTGTGTTTGTGTATAAGAGCGCTTGCTGAAACACTTTCATTAGCAACAGGCTTCAATTGTTATTGTATAAATTTAACAAATTAATCACAAAAACAGTGTAAGACACAGGGCTGGATTTCTGTGCCAGCCAGCCGAGGGGCCCTGCCGTATTGGATTTTTTTTTTTTTTTTGGTTTTTAAAAAATGGGTTTTTTTTTTTTTTTTTTGGTTGTGGTTTTTGGGGTTGGGGGGGGGGGTGCAATTATCAAGTGCCTAGGGGCCCCGGGTGTTTAAGTCTGGCCCTGGTAAGACCCATGGAACATTGTAGAATGATGTGGAGACACAACAGAAGCCGCGAGAACAACACTGCAGCTTCCCTTGGTGGAGCTCATGTTGAAGGTGTGTGATAGGCCTCTTAGAATTTTTTTGCTACTACACACAGCTAGGCGTAAGAGACCTTTTATTTGGCAAAATGAGTTATGCTTCCTTGGAAGAAGATAAGCAAATCCGTAGGATTGGAATCAGCAGATAATGTTTAACTTTATATCCTCAATAATTCTTCAGATTAAATAGTTAAGATATACTAATGAAAATTAATTGTAATTGTGGTTAAATAGGATAATTTTTTTTTTTTTTCCTTAATTTGTTTTGTTGATGAAGGTCGGAGGCAGTTTATAAACAGTAATAACAATAAAACATTGATAATCTTTCATGGAGGCAGTGAAAAAAAAAAATTGTTAAATAACTAAATAGATAACTTAGA
The DNA here is from genome assembly GCA_023159025.1 of Thereuonema tuberculata. NCBI lineage: Eukaryota > Metazoa > Arthropoda > Chilopoda > Scutigeromorpha > Scutigeridae > Thereuonema > Thereuonema tuberculata. Next base: position 46,151,716 of record JAFIDM010001028.1, on the reverse strand, counting down.
AAATTTTGAATCTTTATCACCCAAAATTAACATTCAGCTGTTTAAGATATTTTACTTATATAACAGATAATGAATATCTTCGGGATGTTCTGTATCTTTGTATACTTTTTTTAATCAATTTAAATTCAAGTGTATTCTATTTTCAGCATCAACTGTAAACCTTCACTTATCATATTTCAAACCAAATGATTATCTTTCTTTCCCATTTCCTTTGCATCAGTAGTTTGTCCAGTCAAATTTGAGTTGGGGATTGGGGAGACGATGTATAGATATCAGAATTACTAACCAGCAATAAAACGATAACTTCTTAACACCCAACCAGAAAATTTGCTTATTTTTATTTTTTTCGGATCGAAGAAGAAAACGCAACAACAACCCTTCCTCATCAGTGAATAAAAATATTGATTTTCATTATTGATTAAATACAACATTAATAATAACTTTTATGGTTAACTTCATATCAAAACAATAACGATCAAAAGAAGTTAAAACTGAATTTCCAATTCTTAATAATAATCTTCTTAGAAATCCTCTCAATTATAATTTTTCTTTAATTTTAATGGCCTCTTCAACCAGTATTAGAACTCAGAAACCTGAATCCAAACGTATTAAATAGCCAAGAAAAAGGTAAGCAAAGAAAAGGATGATAAGAAACCTAGGTCAAAAACTACATTAAGAGCAAGGCACATAGGTGTGTTTGACCCGCTTGTTGATTTACTATCTCAATTAACTTTTCTAACTCCAAACTGCCATTTCTGGGACATACAATTCGGGGAGGACGAAATTAGGGAGCCGAACCCCGAAAATCAGTCTTCAAAATTTAAGGATTGGGTGAAGGAGCCACGTAGGGACGAGCCATCCAACCAAAAGAAAGCAAGAAAAAGGACCTACTCCATATGTTTTGAGGGAGGAACGGAAACCAGCGTTCCCTTTCCTAAGTACATCTATTTGATGTATGATGTAGATTTTATTTTTACAAATATGTTTCTTTTTACAAATGAAACTTAAAATTCATTATTAAGTTTTTGATGTGGGAACTTCAATGGACAAGTTTAATCAGTTCAATTAAATGAAAAAATAAGAGAAGAAGAAAAAACTAAAATAAATGACTAGATTATCATTAACTAATTTATAATAAAACAAAAATGAAACTATTTTTAAAAATCACAACCTAGATTAACGGCAAATCCTCGTACAAATTACGTTCATTTATTCTATAAGCTCAAAAGACAGATCGATTTATTTATAATCACAAATTATGGCACGGCAAAATATTACTACTCTATAGCCCACTTTTAGTTGACTATTTCACCGATAGATGTCACTATCTTGTTAATGCTCAACTGTTTAGAAATGGAATGAATCCTAATGCGCACTTAAATTCAAATTTTCTTACATGCTTCGCAGTGCAGTGATACGAAATTAGTGGAATTTGATTGAACCATAAAGTAAAAGAAAAAAAAACTACACTTTTCGGCATAATGTAAAAGAGAACAGAGAATTGATCGTTTTCGATAATGCTTGGGCCCTCAAGTTCATTTCAGCTCTGAATGGATCCATTAATACAGTTGCGAATGAATAATGCAGGAGGACTGGATTCTTGTGTTGCCGGGCGAAACCCGATGGACCATTTGATACCATTACATTAAAGCCGGTCGCCCAGTGGTATTGTAGGCCTTTTAAATCTGTGATGCCAAAGCAAGTGAGGTCAAGTGCTCCGAGCCAGCATAAATAACTTTTTTTTTTTTTCTTCCTTGACCATTTCGTAACGACAGCCGAAATACAGCTAAGAAATATTTCCCTCCATTTGAAGTTAAAACTAGAAATAATTAGAAAATCAGAAATAAGAGAGATTAAAAAGAGTTATATTTTTGTTTTCGATGGAAATTTGAAATAAAATTAATTGCTTTTCTAATTTGATTGCTTCCTCGAATTTTCAGTAGACAATACAATCCATTCTGAAATGGTTGAACAATTTCAAAACTGCTGATTACAAAGTTTGCCAGCATCGCAAGCGATTTCTTCCAATCTCCTTGGGGTAATAAAGTTAATTAGTAAGTTTGGAAGCTCAACATGTTTGTCATAATTTATTATTTAAATGGAAAACCTCAATATGGTTCACCAAATTAACCACATTTGAAACAAACATTAACCAAACTTTATTTCTGACTGTACGAAATGAGACAGGTTTATTGATCAGTTAAGAGCAATCGTATAAAATATTAAGAATCTCAAGTGTTACGACAAACAAAATAGAAGGAAGGAATGTTAAATCTAATTATCCGAATTACTGGTAATACAACAAAGTGCCCGCTTTAAATTTCGTCAACCATTTTTCGCTATATTCCATCAGTTACAACATTCTCTCCATATCTGGCATATACCTTCTTTTTGTGGCTGCGTTTTGTGTTTTTGGAAATTATAAACATCACATCGAAAATGTACTTTTAATATCTTTCATTTTAAAATAGTTTTCTATGAATAAAACTTATATTATTTCAATTCCTTTAATAATGAAAATATCAATAAACAATACAATAATATAACTGTAGATAGTTTGCAGATAACTAATATCACAGATAATAAACAAAAACAAAAAAAAAAATCTTTTTTATCCGAATTCGCCCACAATAGTTTCAGCGAAACAAATAATAATTACAAAGTAAGCTATAAATATTTAATAAAATAAAAAAAAAATTTAATCTTTATTTTTAAAATATTTTTATCATTTACAGTTTAAGTTTAAAATAAGTTTCATTGCCAAACAATCATTCATATGGTTATCATTCTTGATATGGTTTAAAAGGATAAAATATACGTAATCAAGATATTTAAAATATAAAGTTCAAGCAATAAAAGTTTTAAATGGAAAAAAAAAAAAAAAAAAAAAGAAGAAATGCCAACCTGTGAAGCATGAAAAGACTTACACAATTTTCTTTTTTTATTCAAACCTAATTCGTTATCTATGGGCTCCATTTGTATCAAAGTTAACAGGGAGCAAACTGGATAGCCTAAAGCTATTAATAAAAAAATTAAATTTCATAATTACAGAGGGACGGACAGACTTTTTTTTCCTTTCTTAAATTGTTATTCTGAAGCCAATAGAATATTAGCTCCTTAAAGCACATTAATAAGGCTTTTACGATTAAACATAACATCAAACCTACTGAAACATTGACTTTCAAATTTTTCGTTATCAGGCTCCTTTTGAAGGCCAGCTAAAAATATCCTCTTTGGATTTAACGTTACTGATTTGAGTGTGCTTGTAGTCGCACGATTACAATACATTATAATTATGACATTAACTGAATCATTCCGTGTCTTTCTCAGGAGTCGTTCGCGCTCCAAGTTGAGAACTACTGCTATAATACATTTCAAAGATTTGCTTCTGTGAGGGTATAATATGTATCTAACAAACTGTGAGGCAAAATGGACAGGATTACAGACGGCGACATACATTTCAATTAGGAAATAAATAAATAACTAAATTTAAAAAAAAACGGTATTTAAGAAATTATTCGAAAAAAAATTAACAACGAAATTTGATTACGTTTCTTCGCCTCAAAAATATTACTGCATGACGCAAAATTATCTAAAACCTTGTTAAAATAGTCTTATATTCCGTAATTACGTTATACCCTTAAACCGAGAAAATCAACAAAATTTCAAAAACCTCACGGAAGTGTAACTATGTACTATAGATGACTGCATTTTTAAAATAATTTGTACATAAAACTTTGGCTACAGAATTGGAAAATCTCATTGGGAAGGCGGAATTAAGTAATATTCTTATAAAGAAAAAAGAAAAAAAAAGAAGAGGCCAACTATTCAGAACGATTCACAATTGTCATCTTAACAATCCTCAATCCTACATATTTAGTTGTTCTTAATTACCATATTTAGTTCTCTGCATAGTTCAATAGATGACACTATTGTTCAAAAGAGGAATTTTCTCTTAACAAGAAGAGG
>JAFIDM010001028.1:46120519-46131753 GCA_023159025.1 Thereuonema tuberculata | reverse complement strand
GTAATGTATTAATCAAATGCACTCTACAAATGAAATTAAAAAAGAAAAGAAAAAGACAAACAGGAAAAATAAGAACGCAGCTTCACAAATCATTTATGAAAACTATATCAATCAATTTGAGTATTATAGAATTGGATTTTTTTTAAGCTTGAAAATAATAAAGAAAAAGACATCTCCGTATCTGTAATTAAATATAATCTAGTCTTTAATTTGTCCATTTGCTGAATATGATTAAATTTGAAATTCCTACCTAGTGTACTATGATAGGAATTAATTTTAATCAGAATTGAGGCATGAAGCTTGCATCAGCAAGAAGCACTATCTTGTATTCTAATGATATCGAAGCACTGTTGTCTACACATTCACGGTTTTCTATCAAAGAGAATTTCTTTGTTTTCAATTTTATTTTTGTATATGTTACTTGCGCAGATTTATTCTTAAGGGAATGACTTAGATTATCTAAGATACCTGATAACGTTCATTTTAAGACCCTTATTTGATGACATGCTATGAGATTCTTGTAATATCTGCGTTTGGAGATTTTTAAGTGATTTCATCTTTATGATTAAACACATCGTAAACAGATAAAAGCTATTTTTAATTTTTACAAAAACGAATCTGTTTTTTTTTAGGAAAAAATTCTGCGAAACGTTTGAGAAGCCCTGCTATACTACTAAGAAAAGCAATATTATACGATAATTGGCATCCAATTTGTAAGTCATATCTCGTGATTAGAAATAAAAAAAAAAACATTAATAATGTCAGTTTTCAATTGCTCCTGGAATATATAAGCAATTTAATTTAATAGAAAATGCCTTCATATGTAAGTAACAAAATGTAACTATTCAACTATTATGTATGCATGAGAAGAGGATGGAGTTGTTAATTAAAGATTAAATAAAAAGATCTAATTCAGAAAAGGGGAAAACTGGATTTGAAATAAGTTAAAGTGCCCCACGATAAGCCTACACAGGCTTTTGGGGGTCGCAGGAGATCAGGCTCCCAGCACTGGATTTGAAATACAATTTGCTTTTATTGAATGTTTAATTAGGCTTCTAGCAATCGTTAGCTTTAATATTTTTATTTGGATTTCCTTTTATAATATAGAAAGCTCTGTTATCCGGCATTCTTCAGGAAATGGAGAGAAGGGATTGCCGGTTACCCGCGACCTCCACTTAGGTTAACCAAATTTACAAGTATTAATGCATCAAAACTGAAAACAAACAAAACTACATTAAGGCAACTTCTTCTCTTTTTAAGATAGGTGAAATAAACATTAGTAATTACCACACTAAAACAACTGATAGACAATAATGCACGACAACAATAGCGAATACCCTGTTTGTAAATAAGTATGACTGTTGTGAGCGCCAAATCTCAGCAGTGCCCACATTGGGAACTTTCAACACAAAATCAACGACGATGTCGCACAGCGCCATAACTTTCAAAAAATAAAAACTACACGTGGACATTTATCGTGAACACACACTTTAATTCTCGGTACTTAGTACTGAAAAATTAATAAATTACCACAAAACAGCGAATTCCATTAGAAAAACTAAATCCGTTGTTTTATTTCTTCTGTAACTTCAAAAGAAACTTCACAAAAAGAAATTGCTAGAGAGATTTTTCAAAACAAAACACATACGGCGCTCTAAGTAATGAACCAGTCTCACTTTGAACAACAAATCATTATCATATTTAACCTTCTTATATATAAATCGATTTGTAATACATTTCAAAAATACTGCTTCTTTTTCGAGATACAAAACTCTTTCAACGAATGTGAAGGACACAATACTTAAAACATTCTTCGTCACTGGCGTTTTCGTAAGACAAATATCACAAAACAGCTAAAGATATATAAGTGCAATAATAAGTTCACACGAACACAACATCACTTGAAAAATATCACATTTGTGGACAATGAATCACATGGAAAAAATCTCCAACTGTCGTTAATGTCCAAATTACGTTGACATAGATATTCAAATTATAGCATGGATATTACATTTTCAATTTAACTGTAATATTATTATTATTTTTTATATTACCTTACTATTTTTAATGAAGTTTCAATGCACAAGAAATTAATTTATTAAATATATATTTAATAAATCAATTTAATTGCATTTTCTGTTCTGTTTTCATTATAATAAATGAGGTGTTGAATTATAAATTAGACTTTTTATTATTTATAATAGTCTAATCATATTAAGAGGTTGTAAGAGTATTAATTTATTTACTTTGGCTTTATTGTATTCGTTATCTTGTATGACAGTTGGGATAAAAAAATAACATCGTTAGACAATTAATATCACAATAACCTATTCTTCTGTTCAACCCCTTCTTTTAACCCACAAGTTGGGGATAAATATGATGTCACAGAACCTTTACTTTTGTACAAAGATCCGGTGTTTTAAGTGCTGATCCCCGCACTGGACCACGGCTGCCTTTAGACAATATAAAGCAATTTGGACGGTTGAGACACATAAGGATACCTAACTGTGCAGCAACCACAGCATTACGATGGTGATAGTAGCCAGGGGAAGCCTCATCAGCTGACTCATACATCGCCACGGAGACCCTGACGAGGCCGACGCCGAAGCAAAAGAATGGAGAGAGGATTTCTCGGCATGGTACCTTTGAGCAATTTCGTTTATTTCATCTGTAAGCAAAAGATAAATGTAAACATTATATTTGTATGTAGATAATATACACTACAAATGTATAAATATATGTCAGTTATTTATAAGTGCATTAATTTTATTTAGAATTATACATTGGATAGATATCTTTTAGTCTTTATCATCTCGTCTAATGTAACAGCAAATACAGTACTACATTTATAATTTAATAGATTTAATAGTTTTTTCAATTATAAAATGCAAAGAGAAATGGCCCAAGATTTCTGCAAGAAAGGTAGAAGTTGCTCTGCCGTTAAAGGGGTATAGCTCTCTTAAATCAAAGACAATGGACCTTTTAAGTGTGTCGTTACAACCTACGTCACAATTAAAATGGCCCGTTGTTAGGGTTTTAGCATTTCGAACAGTTACAGACAAGCCGGTGTTTATGGTGGTTTTTCTTTGAGAAAAAGACCCAAAAAATAGTACCCCCCCCCTATTATTTTTGAGAATTTAGGAGAAACTTTAAGTTGAAAAAAAAAAAAAAAATGTTGTATTTTTACACATTTTTGAGGTTCGGACTGCCATAGGCCACATTGCACCCGATGTCGAGAGCTTCTGATTGGTTCACTCAAAAGTCAGAAAAGAAGTAGGATTACAGAAGAATAAAAAAATTTATATTCGCCAACAATAATAAAATTATTTATTCTTCTACAATCCTACTTCTGAAATGAGTTTTTGTATGTCAGCTTTTGAGTGAACCAATCAGAAGCTCTCTATATCGGGTGCAATTTGGCCTATGGCAGTCCAAACCTCAAAAATATGCAAAAATTCAACTTTTTTCATCTTAATGTTTCTCCTAAAATTCTCAAAAATAAGGGGGAAAAATACCTTAAGGGCTTCTTGAAGTCGTAAAAATGCGTTCTGATAATTTTTTATTATTTTTTGGGTCTTTATTTCAAAGAGAAACCACGATAAATACCAGCTTGACTAACTATTGGCAATGACCTTAGCAACGGGCTCTTTGAACTGCGACATAGGTTATGACGACAAACTTAAAACGGTCCATAGGTTTCATTTTTGTTAGGGGCTGTTCAAGTATTACGTAAGCTTTCAAGGGGGAGGGAGTTGCTTATTTTTGCTGACAAGGGGAGGGGGAATCAGAGCAATACTTACGTAAGACAGACAAGCATTCCCCCCCTTAGTATTTCATGTCTATTTTAGTGGTATTTACTGTTAATGATTTGACAAATCTTACGTAAGCACAAAAGGGGGGAGGGGCATTTGCTTATTTTTGCTTACGGGGGAGGAGGGTCTAAAATAATTAAAAATATGCTGTATAATACTTAAATAGCCTCTTACACACAAACATGTTTTTACAATGTATGTAAATGTATGACTACATCTATGCAACGTGCTGGTATCCTCGGAGCGAAGTTCGGAGCAATTAGATTCACAAATATGCTAATAAGTTTCGTATTCATATTTCGTTTTTGTGCTATTCGATTCCTGCATTCATTTTATCTCCCAAGACCCATTTCTTTCATTAATTTTCGTCCTCTGACGTTTTTCAATTTCGTTTTGGGGAAAGACGATTGAAACCATCGCTGTTGTTCATCTTAAGCTTTTTCTTTTGCATCTTGTAAGAGGAGCAATGTTATTTATTGACGAGACGAATTCTCCGAAGATTCGTCAATCATCCTTAGTCTAGCAACATTTTATCATTTTACCACGCGGAAACCAATATAAATTTATGACATAAATACAATTCCTATAGGCAACCTAACCAGACATTGACTTTGACCTTGGACGACAGCGATGATCTATTAATCATTCCAGGACAATTGAGAAACTATTGACAAAGGTTTGCCTCGCTTGAGAGTCGCCAATCAGAAGCCATAAACTTTCCCGCCATAAACACTGACATATACAATCGATTCAAATTCTTCCATTGCGCCATCTGGTGCCCACGGTCGACCTTTCGCTGGGAGGACTTTAGGATATTTATCTAACTTTCCATCTCGTAGTACGGACAGAGAATGCAGCTTTAGGAGATCAATTTTGAGAGGGAGGTGAGGGTGGAAAAAGTTGGACAGAGACCAAAATAAGCGTACGTATATTTTAGGTGGGGCCATAAATAAACACAGTACCAAATTTTAAAGAAAACATTCCAGTCGATCTAGCGTGATGCGCTTACAAACAGACTAACAAAGAAGAAAGATGACTATCAAATAAGACTTCTCTTGCTACAAGTCAGTCAATATATCAAAATATGTACAAGAATATATATCGCTAAACTATAGGTTACTGAAATTTAATTAAATGTGCAAGGGTTTCTTATCAGATTAGTATAGTACGAAACTTGTAAAGAAATACTGGATATATTTCAATATCAATTTTTAAATCAAATAGGTGATTTACAAAAAAAAAAAAAAAAAAACTTTCAAAAAGAAGGAAGCTATTATGTAGTTCTTGTTAAATGTGTACTGCAATTATTTGACTGAACGAATTACAAACATTGAGATATATTTCAATATGTTAGGTATCTCAAAAGCATAACTCACGACAATTTCCAAAGACACTGCCAAAGAGAATGGGCAAACTGTTAAGGAAATTGCCCCACCCTGTATAGTGATAAGATATATACCTACAGTATAGAAAGATCTCCTTACATAGAACATATGTTATCATTACGACTTGTCTCAATTATTAGTCCGTTCGGAGTTATATACGTCTAGATATGAGTTATCTCGTTGACATCTTACTTCCCGGATGTATTAATTAATTATCAATTAATACTTATTTTCAGTAACAGTAAATATTAATTTCATTTATTACATGTAAATAATTATTAATTACTTCAAATAAATGATAATATTAATAAATTAATTACGTATAATATTTTATTAACAGTGTGATTGATTGTGGTGAATGTGGGTGGCAGGGAAGCCAACCACCTACAGCCAAGCACCCCCCGCCTGTAGGTGGTTGGTTTCCCTGCCACCCACATTCATTACAATCAATCACTCATATTTACACGTATATAACTCCGAACGGACTAATAATTGAGACAAGTCGTAATGATAAAAAATGTTGATGGAGATCTTTCCTTGCGTATATATCTTATCGCTATGCAGTGGTGGGGCAGATCTGCCCATTCTCCTTTACATTATCATCTAAAATTAATACAATCTTAACACTAATAGATCAGCAACACCAATAACACGTTAAAGTGTTCTATCCTTAAAAGTAACCTTATCTTATCCATTACTGATAAGGAAAAAGTTACAGAACTTTATCAGAATCATACTTACCACTAAGGCCTCAGTAGAGATTTATATACAGTAAAAAATGGATTATACAATCCTTGATTATACTGGATTATATAAATTTCAAGGGGAAAATTTTAAATTATGTTTAACTCAGAATTACTTACAACTCAGGTTTAACTTTATTTTTAATTAAACTTAAATAAGAACACTCGTAATAAACATTCGTGTTTTAGGTACGTATTTTTCAACATATGATATGCATGACTGTAAAACTGTCAATTTCAAAATAATGTATTCATTTTCATAGAGGCTTTCTGATTTCGTGCTTTAAGAAACTTTAAGAGATTGAATAAAGTACTGTTTACCTATTACACAATTACAGTTCTAAGATAATTGAAAAAGAAAGACTCGCTAAATTTTTCACTAATTTTCCATCACATTGTTACTCACTTTTCTTTATCTGCAAATTTTCCCTTTTATTGACAGCTGCACTTTACAGATTATGAACCTAACTTTCTAAATTCTTCTAAAATTGACTCCTTCTGACTGTACATAATGTAGTGTAACTTATATTTAAGCTACCCGCTATTTCTCCCTTTTGAATTTTGCGGGTTGTCTTTCATTTCCTGATTAAAATCACGTTTTCCTCTAAAGAGTAACTTTTATTCCTTCTACTACTCTTGGCTGAGACTCTAAAGTAAATGAAGGGAAGACATGTTTCATCAATGAGAAAATTCATTCATTTTTTATCTCTGACCGACCTTTCGCTAAAAACCGCCCAGAAACCTCATAAACGCGACGATTATATATCGATAGGGAACGCAGAGCTGTATATCGGTATACCTGGACAATATCTATATTTAAAAATGCTACCATTCAATCTCGTTTTCAAAAATATACTACATATAAAAGGGAAGTACGTGTAACTCAGTTACGTATATCTCAGAAATAATTTATATGTAATTAAATATAATTTTCGACAGAAAATGCACAAGCCAGAACTACGTACAACAAGGTTACGTATAAACCAGTTTTTACTGTATAGGGGAGATCCGTGTATTATGGACCATCGTGTAATACGGACTTTGTTGAAATTTATGTTCTCCACTAGTTGGCAGAACCATCCCATTGCCTTTAGTGAATATTATTGTTATCCAAAGCAGGAGGTGACTTTTACATGTGTGCCTTCATTTGGACGAATATTAAATTGTGTTTTCCGTTTTACATGATCATGGATGTAACAGGTATATTAGAATGAATGTATTACTTTCTACTGTTAGATAATTTTAATATAATTTTCAAATTAATAGTAGCAAATTTAAAATTATTTTCTTTACAATCCAGACATGCGTTTTATGTGCGCCATTTTGCATAGCGATATGTGATTGGAAACAACGTTGCTCCGTCCATGCGTTGTTGTGTAATATGGACCACTGGTTGCTAAGCATATTACTATGAGCCTGAAGCTTGTTTTTTTAATATATTAAACGAAAAACACAAATTAGAGCTTGCTTAATGTAATCCAAGTCGTACAATTTTTATGATTTAAATTTTTCAAAATTCGATCCATAAGAGGGGTAAAGAGGGGCAAATTTTAAAATCACCATATCTCATAAACCAATCCAAATAAAATCGTGAAACTTCACATGCCTACAGTATGACTATTGTTTACTGCATTATAATGAAAGCTTGTTTTTAAAAATTATTTTAATTAATTTCTTGTTATGTTTTGTTTTTGGTTTACTCGGTCCATATTACACGAACGTATGTGTAATATAGTCCACCGACACGAGAATAAAAAAATGATTTCCTGCAATTATTAATACTACCAGAGTACTTTACTAAGTTTGAACCATGTAGCTAAACAATTGTTATGAGCCAACAAATTAAATCTTTTTATTTTAATAATTTAAGTTTTATGAGCATTCATGCTTAGGGGATCCATAATACACGGATCTCCTCTATATAAATAACGTAATAATTGAAAGAAACCATTAATATTAAACTTCATTTGATAATTGGGTTAATAAAAATTAGTTAATATAAAATGCAACATGTTTCGTAGCAACTTTTGCTACATTTTAAGTGAAACAGAACTGAATAACATTAAAACAATATATATAGGTCGATCAGGGAAAAAAAGTTTACAAAAGATTGTATACAAAAGCAAGCCTTTATTGAAATAAAATGAGATGCCCTTAAAGTAGGAGGGATACACTATTTTTCTGCAAGTCACCTTGACGGTTGAAGCATTTGTCACAACGTTTAATCAGTTTGTACTGAGATCCCTAAAAGTCGGATCTTTGCTGTTTTAACCATTTTCTAGCAATCATGTTGGACTTCTTGATTGCATGTGAAGCGTCGACCTGACATTTGCGCTTTTAAGGCAGGGAATAGATGAAAATCACTAGGAGTCAAGTCCAGACTATATGGTTAATGTCCCCAAAAATTCCCAGTGGAAACACTGAAGTAGGTTCTGTGTACTCCGTGCGACGAGTGGTCGGGTATTGTCATGAAGGAGGATTACATCGTCCTTCTGAAGACCAGGACGTTTCTTTTTGATGTTGTTACACAAATTTCGTTAAGGTTTTAATAGGAGACCAATTATCCAAGCGGATCGCCATTTTGAAATAACAGCGCGCACCTCCAGTGACACACATGAGAAAGACGACGCAGCATTGTACAGTATCATCTTGTATCGGATATTTCAGCAAACATCAGCATTATATCAAACTCATAAATTTAAATTCTAGCAATTGTAAACTTTTTTCTGATCGATTCCTGTATATATATTTTTCACAGAGTGTTGCCCCTCTGCACTTCTGGTTTCCCCTCAACTGCAGAGAGACTTTCTTAACTTAACTGTATCATTTTATTAATATATATACACATCACACACTACTAAACATGTAACCTGCTTACACTTACCACAGCTGTATTCCTGAGCACAGATGAGGCTTCCTGCTCGGCATTTACACAGACTGCACTCTCCGGTCATGTTGAGCAGGATGCCATCGTGTGGGATTTCCCCACAAGCCACTGGTTCAGCGGGGATTTCGCAACGCTTGCCTTTCCATTCGGAACTGCAATGGCAGAAGACGTTCAGCAAACAGATTCCACCATTCAGGCAACTACACCGCGTTCCGTACTTCTGTTTGGAAGTTGGTTGAATAGTATCTAAAAATACAAAAACATTAATCTTATTTCATTTTGAATTTTAAGATTTTATATGTTCTCAACATTACTGGAAAATAATATAATGTTAAGACAGTCTTTGTAGTCGTCTAAATTTGTTGGGATCTTTGTTAACAAGCTTACCTCATTGTTACTTGCATAATAATGACATGTGTTATTTATGATAATCAAGAAATTCATGATTACCTGTCCTTATTTACAATTATGATGACCTGTTACGTATCCATGTTATTGATGGTCTTAGCATTCCAAAAGACAGTAATAATGTTGATATTTCTATTGTTAAAATGGAAAAGATTACCAAAATATCACTGAAAAAAATATAACCCCACATTTCATAAGCTGGTCCTTTTGTTTTATTAATGCCGTGAAACAATACAATGAAAAATTATCAGCCTAAAACAAAATCTTAAAAAAATTTTATTTTCAGAAAATGAGTTAAATCTGCAAATACAGAATTTGCCAAATCCAATGGACCACTTGAGGTTTACGCCCCTATCGACGTCACGTATGACGTGTATCCCACATGCGGCGAGAGATTGTGGGATAAACAAACATATAACTTTGTGTGAATTACTTAAAAAATCGTCAATTTTTGATATTTCAAGACGGATGGTTCAGTACTGTGGAGATCCTTATTGTAATAATTCTGTAAAAACGCTTGGAATATCTTTCTTTAATACAATATTTCCTCTATATCTACACCGGTTAAAATATCTATACCGCGAAGCAGTAGCGTGGTGGGATATGTTGTAACTACGAAGCCCCGCCTATCCTCAAGTGGTCCATTAAATTATATCCTTCTTTGAAAATATATTGCTGTCGTCTTCTTCAATAGGCGATAATCAACTCTATATCCAATCTGAAAATTTTGGAAGGCTTACAATCGTTGCATCCAAATCAAATCTTTTAGTTCAGCCTCTATATCTACTAGGGTTAAAACGAAGCACATGTCTTTGTTTATCCCACAAGCCAAAAAGTAGACTGGTGGGACATTTTGGAACTACGAAGCCCCGCCTATCCTCAAGTGGTCCATTACATTTAATCTTATCACACCAGGCACGCGAGGATTTGTACGTACAATATAAGACATCGGTAGAAATTCATTGGTTTGCTTCGAAATGTTTCTCTGTAAAAACTTTGTTATTTTGTAAGCGAAAAATTTTCTGAAATGGAATTAAAAAGGATTATCTCTTTTAGTAAATAAACATCTCAAAAATTATTAGGAAAACGATCACACACTGAATGACTTTCTTTTTTCCTTTTTTTTATGAGCATTACTAAAAAAAAATGTCCACTTTCCATCCTCCCCCAAACAGGACCTAGGGTCTACCCAACCCTCTGTAGAATGGGTTCCGGATTTCATCTCAGTCTTGGAGCCGTACCTCCAGCGTCCTATGGGCTGTGAGCCTTGAGACAAACTTAACCATAATAGGAAAGTTAGCTGAAAATATGTATTACAACCAAATTTGAAGTAAGTTTTGTTAAGTACAGATTTAAGGCAGTTTAGGTTCGGGATCGTGTCCGTAAGTCGAAGCAATGTATTTATTTGACCTATCACTGTACGTAACGCACTGCGATCGTCATTATGTAAGTGCGTAACAGAAAAACAGATGCCAATATACAGTACGTCAAATCCTTACCACTTCTGCTTTAAATTATATTTAAGCTACATTACTACACTTAGTTTCTAATGTAATCATATGGAAACACTTTACATGCAGTTTAATGTCAATTTAATTATAAAGAGAAATAACCAAACACACAGAGAACAGTAACACACATGTCTAAACAAAAAACAAAATTTCACTGAGCTATTTTTGGTATTGGAAACTAGGAATCGAAACAGTATTGTTTCGAGTTTCGTAACTCTCTTCAGTCCGACTCGCCCAATACCAAAAACAGCTCAGAGACGTACGTTTCTGTACTCTTTTTTATATATAGGAATATATTAACGCACGTTAAATTTCATTTCTGATATTAACCTTTTAATAAATTAATCCTTCATAAGCTAAGCGGAATGCTAGCGGGGACCAAGTACTTACCCCTTTTATTCTTAATTTATTTTTGATGTTTTTTTAATTGAGGGGTCATTATTTTGTCTGCCTGTCTGTTTTGTATATTGTCCTATTTCACTGAGCTA
>JAFIDM010001028.1:46007278-46120419 GCA_023159025.1 Thereuonema tuberculata | reverse complement strand
TAAATACTTATTGTTAGCAACTGGTATTGAAATAACGGTAAATAGTCGAGAGAAGTTTTAATTTGGCGTTATCAACATGTCTTTCTCAGTGAAAACAGACGACGGGCGTCCATTGTGACAGGAAAACATAATTGATCAACTGCGTAGTTCAAACTTCCGCCGGTCATCTTTCATTTTGAGGACAATATTACATACTTCGAAAGTGTATGCGCAACTTATCTACGATATCCAAAGGTACCTAGGGTACTGTAAGCTCTCACGATATTGAGATCAGTCTAAACCAGTAGCTCCCGATCTCAAATTAGGGTCGCGAGGGAATCTATGTAGGATCGGGAGAAGATGTGAAAGATTTAAAAAGAAATAATAAGTTAAATCTACTAAGCAAATAATAAGAAACCTTCTTTTTCCAATAAGCACAAAAAGTTTTTTAAAAAACTCCAGTTAAGAAAAAAAGTTTTTCAAGATTGTATGAAATATTTTTTTTTTTTTTTTGCATCAGGAACACTTATAAATACTCTACATTTGCAAAAAACCCCATGACACACCAAACTTTGAAAAAAAAATTATCATAAATTACAAAATCAATAGCCTTAAGCAATTAAAAATACCTTGAGATATTTTTTAAAGATGATTTGAAAATGAACTTCACTGTTAGAAAGAAAAACAGACTGCTTGATGTCTAGGATTTTAGACATAGATTATAGATTCGAGTATTTGGCTACTTGTGAAGCTAAAATGTTTAAAGCAGGTGATCAACTATCTTCAAAAAACTCTTAAACGAAAAGAAAACATGAGCAACACCTTAGTAAACAAGACGGGGTTTGGGCTGATGAGTCCGCAGAAGGACGAAACGGCCGTTCCCAATTCCTTCCCCATAAAATTCCTTCAAAAAATTCTGTTAGTTTAATTCAGAATTTCCTACAGGAAAGAACATTCAGAAGGCATATCAGTGGGGTTCAGAGTAAGGGAAGCGTGATATATTGGTTGAGAAGCTCTGCTCTAAGCTTTCATAGAAAAAAAATATGAAGAAATTTCAGGAAATTCGTCCAAATTCAATCAAAATTATTATCTAAATGAAACAAATTTCTTTCTTCGAAATAGAAATCTATCTATACTTTGAAATAATTAAACTTGGACTTTGTTAATAAAAATCATAAAAATAAAATTCAAGGCAAATAATTTCAAGACGCGAAATAAATTCTAGTCGTTGGGGTTTCAATATAAACCCATTCAGATTTCTTTGAATATATCTAAATACAAAAACAAGCAATTCTTAGTTAATTACATCCAAATGGAAGTTGAAAAATCTCGAATGAACAATGGTAATCTAACTTCAAGTGAAATAAATAATATCTTTGTCGTAAATAATATCGGAGCATCAATAATTCTGCATTTCTATTTCTTGCTTGTGAAGGTGCCTTCATGATTAATGAGCTTACGATAACGTGATCTGAGAACTAGTTTCTCGTTTCTTGAAATAAAAAAAAATGACCAGACTGGAGAAAGCAGTTTTAAAGCTGTACTGACTCTCCCTGAATTCAATGAGCACTAATAAGGAAGTCTAATCCTAAATGATAAATTGAAGTAAATAAAAGGTAAATCAAATGAAGGAGAAGAATTCAAACGAAAGAATACCCACAAAGACGTCTAAAATGGACAAAGGAGCAGCACAATAACTATCGAGAAGGTTTTCACAAATCCCATATTCATTAAAACAGCTTATTCATCACATATTTACATAATGAGAAAAGTATAATAAGTACGAGCCCAATTACACTATATCTTAAAATAAAAACAGCAACAAAATAAAGGGTGAGACCAGTTGCATACTAAATGACATCCTAGTACAGCTGTTTCACGCTAATACGGTGATCATCAGCTAGGAGCAGTCATCAGTGCACAACCAGGTCTCGGTACTCGGGCCTATATCAGAAAACATCGGAATCAATGTGGAACCCGAAAAGCTAAAATAAACAATAAAAAACTCGCCGAAAGAATAAATTGCAAGAAAACTCATATGCACGCTACACGCGGCCGCTATGAATTTTTTTAGCGCATAGTTGCGCAGGTAAAGATTAATAAAATAAAGAGTGAGACCAAGTTGTATACTACATGATATCCTAGTACAGACACTAATATGGCGATGGCCATATTAGCGTGAAACAGCTATACTAGGATGTCATTTAGTATACAACTTGGTCTCACCTTTTATTTTATTAATCTTTACCTGCGCAACTGTGCGCTAAAAAAAAAAAGAAACAAAAGAATAAAATATAAAACCAAGTACAGTTGGTGTACCAACTTTTCTTTACAAAAATGGTTTACTTTGAAATAATAAAAAAAGTTAATCAAATACAGGCAAACAATGTTCAGTGATTAAAAGGTAATTAAGAATTTCGAAGAAAAAAGATGGAGGACAAAGAAAATTGAAGAAAAGAAAAGATGGGGAAGCGAAATATTTATCTTAATAAAGATATGTTTCTATTCGAATTGATGCTAATGATATTTTGGTGGTCTTTTTTAGTCCGTAGCTCCATAATCAATAGATATATCTTCTTTACAAAAACTTTCGATTGTCTATTTCGTTACATTTTCGACTATTTCCGAGAAACATCACAATTATAATCTCAAACTCAACCAGTCAGCATCAGACTGACATTAGTTTTTCAAAATTCCGCCTTCCTTTCTACTGAACTGTCGCTTCGTTGATAAATGTGTCTGAATTTTCTTTTCAAAAACTGAATAGGAAGGACAGTTTCTCAGTATGTAAAATGTTATTGTAAGGATTTTTATTTATTCTTAAGACGTGGGTTTTGTAAGGTCAATGGTAATAGTCAGCAAAGGACGAAGTAAGAAGTCCTTTTCTGTCTGGACTGTGGACTCAGTGGGAGGAATAACAAAATACCTGAATGCTTTTGCTGCCCACAACATCCACTTTGAGGACTGCTTGAAAGAGGAAATGCTTCAAGACTACTTTAGTCCAATTCGTCACTTTAATACATATGTCTGCTGAATCTTTAAGAAAAGAAAATTAATAATTATAAGTAGATACTATATTCTGATTGAGAGAAGACAACTAATACAGAAGATTCAGAAATGAACTCGAATAAATAATCATTTTTGCGATGCTGTAAGCTAAAGATATCTAATCAATTTCACATTTGCACCATTTGATCAAGATCCGACGAAGAGGGGCCCAAAATCAACAATCTGTGTCAGATTAAATGACATTTTGTAATAAATTTTTAAAAACAGAAATACTTGTGTATTTAAAAAACAAAACAAAACCACAACACTCTTAGTTCATAACATCAACTTATATAATTTGCTAATTCCGTCTGTCTGTATGTCTGCCTGTAACTCGATATAATTAAGCTATTAAGATAGATCCAAGGTTCTCAATGGTACCATTGAATCAAGGGTACTCAAATTGGATGAAAATATTAGTTCAATTTGTCATTCCATGTTGTTTCCATGAAATTTTATTCTTGGGAACTGACCTCGACAACTGAAATTCTAACAAAACATACATTCAAAACCAAATAATTTTGTTACCACTGCATCCATTTTAATGAAATTTGGCATACTTACTCAGTTGTTTACGCTGATTTCGAAACACAAAACCATTTTTGCCGTAGAAGCTTCGCTCACAAGTTAGCACAGTATTTAGATTACATTTACTTTAAATTTAATAGTTGATAAAATGATTTTTCTGATTTTTTTATGTCTGTCGTCCGACAGGCTTTGCTGCTAGTTAGTTCATGATCACCACATTTTTATTTTATTGAAAGAATCAAAATTAATGAGATAAAAACGTAAAAAGCAAATGCAGTGTCATTCATTTTCTCTTTCCTTGGCTTGCGTGTAATGGAAGGGTAATAAAAATAAAAATGTTTGAAAATTTCAAAATTTAAATGTGTTGTTGTATCTTTTATTTATGCTTTACACAAGAAACTTCTTGCACAAATAGTTTCTGAGACACTAATGGGTGATTGCAGAATTTTTTTGTAAAGCAGTACTGCTGCAATAACAGGTCTACGGCGATCTCCGATCTCGGAGACTCTTCCGAACTACGGAATAGATTCTGAGGTGATTTTGCGTTGCCTTCCCAGGAATCCATTATGGCCTGGCTTCAAACCCGAAGAAAAAGTGAAGAGGCTGACTACACAGGAAAAAAAAAATAGAAACACTTGCCGGAATTGGAACCCAAGTTCCAATACATCGGCCTAGTGGGAGACAGCAGCCTAGACCACTAGACCTTGCCGGAACGGCGATTTACGTATTACGTAATTTATGTGATGGCTACTTAAAACGTACCGAAAACTTGCTAATTGCCAGTTGCAGCTTGCAGAAATGAACTGCTAAGTTTTCCGAACAGCTAAGGTTATTTGCTTATCTTATTTGCTGATGTTATTTGCTTCAATAAAGCCTTAGAAGCATGCTATAAATCAGAGCATGATGTATTTAAAAGTGAAGGTTTTCGAGCAACTCGCCGGTTGAGACAAGTTTTCGAGTATGTGCAAATAAGCGATAAGAAAAGAACTTTAAGAAATATGATTAAAACCTACGACATAATTAAACCATACTGTATTGTTAGATCTCTCTTTTTTTGTTTTTGAGGGGCCCCCGAAGGGAGACAGGAGTTGAAGAATAAAATAATTTTAAATTACCCATAAATAAAAACCGTTTCAAATATTAAAAAGATAGGTTCAAGTGTGGCTATAGTAGATAAAAAATATCTAGAAAAATAAATAGTTCGCATGCACAAGTTAAATCAATAATCTTTATCTAGAAATAACTATGAAGAAGTATGAAAGAGAACAGGCTGACAGATAGATTAAAAGATGAATTGATGAGACAGAGAGATTAAAAGACTGATATATAAATCTTTGTCACTCCGCTATAAACAGCCTATCACATAAATATACAAATTACGAAATTAGGAATTTTTTTTTTAATACCAGTGCTATCTAAAGAAGAAGACTTTTTTTTTTTTAAGACTGAATTTCTTCAGCTATGAACGTGATCAGGGTTGATTTGAAAGGACTCCCACCTTTGTTGCAATCAGATGTTAGTTGCGAGACACTGGCAAACCTGTTCCTCGGTTACTCCTCCTGAGAACACGATAGTCACGCTCTGCAAGTATTGTTTTCTGCCTTTATGCCGTTCGGATGTGGATTTGTAGCCTTCCAGATGCTTCCTTTTTGAGAAAATGGTTATTTCTTTTGTTTTGTTAATCGTGCTGAACGTTCATCGACAATTAGACCTTATAGAATTCTGAGCAAAAGTCTCTATTTTTCACACGAACGATTGCAATCCATAGGTAATGCGTTTCTTATAAGACGCCACAACACATCAAAAGCCGTATGACAGCAAGTCATGCTCTACAATACTGTTCTAAATGTTTTTTCTTTTACAAGTGAATGGACCAGCAATTTTTTTTTTCTTAACTCGACAAAATTTCTGGTAAATATTTCTTACGATTTCAACACAAAATCAAAGTATGAAAAACATACACCGTCGTCAACGAATAATAAAAAAAATGACTATCATTTCACAGCAGCCAATCTAATGGATATCATCGTAGGGGGAGCCGTAGATGATCTTTCAAAGAGCTGCGGTGATAATACAAGTCATTGTATAGAGGCTTACTGCTGTTATAATAATAGATTAAAAGGGGGAAATATTAATTTCAAAAGCATCTCTTTTCCAAATGTTCTACAATTTTTTTGTTAGCTACGTTTTCATTCACTTAATTGCAGATACAGTCGGACATCTATTTAACGAACCTCTATTTTGCGAATTTCTCTATTTTGCGAACTTTTCTTTGGAACCAAGAACATTTTGATAATTTCTTCGTAAAATAACCTCCAAATAGCGAAGTGCATTTTCTATTTAACGAACTTTTTCGTGGAATCTTTTTTTTTTTTCTCCTTGAAATGTTTTTATTATTAATATTCCTTAGAGGAAATGAAAGAAATATAGATACAGCTGAGGGAAAAAGAAGAAATTAACAATGATGTGCTGATTGATGATTATCTTTCATTTGATTTTGAAGTTGAGACCTCGGAAACACTAATTAAAACACTAAAAACACTGAATCGGATATTTTGGACAGTGTGAAAAATAAAAATAATATAACTATGAATTGCGGTGAAGATGAAGATGATGAAAATGGAAATGATCATAATGCAGAAATCAAAAACCTTTCTGTGATGAAATGTTAAAATCTTTTGAAACAATCCGACGCGGATTACAATTTGAAGAAAATATGCCTGAAGGGGTTTTTGATGCATTGCAAAGATGCGAGACGTACTATGAACGAAAACACTTTCAAAAAAAAAAAAAAAAACTCAGACAAAATTAACTGAATAAAGTAATTATTAGTAAAATTTAAATATGTATGTGGTAATATATGCTTTATGTCATTAAAATTATTACGTTTTTTAATAATATTTATTGTTTATGTATTTTAAATCTGTTTTATGTAGTTTAAAGTAATTTTAAAAGGTGAATCTCTATTTAACGAATTTTCCATATAACGAACTTTTTTTCGGGATTTAGCGACTTCGTTAAATAGAGGTCCGACTGTATTTGAAAAATGAAAAGCTTAAAAAATACTTATAGCTATCAATTTTTTACTAAGAAATTTTCAAATAGCGTGTGAAGATTTATTTCAAAAAATACAGCTAGATTCAGAAGCCTTTTGTCATTGATAGTCGACCTGTTTTCAAAGCTTTTGACTAATAGCTGGTTAAATCTTCTATTTGAAGATGATAAACACACAAGAGCATTTCGTTTTGGAGATTAATCTTGCCTGTAGTTTCGGGTGCTTGAATATCAAGATAAAAAATGATAGTTTCAAAATTATTAATGTGTTTCATAATCAATCATTTTCTTCAAATCATCTGTGATTCTAAAGCACGTTAATACAAAAAGCTTTCGCTATTGTTTGCAGTTGCAAACTATTTATTAGGATTTAATTAACCTGATTTTTCTGTGTAAAGTTGTATTAAATAAAGAAAAATAACGAAAAACTACAACGTTATCTATTAAAATTAATGTTTTATGCGAGACATTCAATTTATGATAACACATTAATGTTAGATATTTACATGGTCTAACTTCTTCGTAATAGTGTTGGACTGGGTTTCTTTTTTCTGACATAAAGAGATAATAACATCGGTTGTTACAGAGACCGATGGGAAAAAAAAAGGGGTTCCAATTCTTTTCCGCTTAGTTAAAAAAATAAAACAAACAAACGATATTGTAACTGCTTGTTTCGGGTTATCTCCGAGGTGCTTTGGTTGTTTTGATCACTTTTGATGTTTCTTTTTCAATATTTCAGTAACATATCCAACTAAATAGCAGCTAAGTTGCGAGCATAAACTTATCCGAAAAACAATGATATATATATATAATGATGTAATTATATACATTAATTTCAAAATTTCTCAACAGAGGCCGCTGATGACGTGGTGTTAATTTTTTATCACCATAGAAACAGTGATCTGATTTTTTATTTTTGGGACAGTGATTTGTTCTTTGTAATTGGGTTTTCAAATTTCATATCACTCTCCGGCTTTTTATAGTCTAAGCATATATATATATAGATTAGTTAATAATTAAACTTCCTGATCAGATATCTATTCGACACGAAGAAGTTTCGATATAATTCAAATAAATAAATTAGAAGTGATAAACAATCATGAAACATAGACGAGGGCTGTCCAAAAAGAAACGGATTTCTTTTTCAAGTTATTGATGTGCTTTCTACTTCCTCATACTTGTCTTCTTCAAATTTCTCTTTATACACTGCTCCCATCTGTTTTTTTCTGTTTCTGGAATGTGTCCTGGAATTCGTTTTGTGAAATGCCTCTGAGGTCCAATAGCGAATTTTCTTCTATCTATAACATTTGAAATCGGCGATCTTTCATGTTGGATTTCAGACGATTAAGAAGCGACGAGTGTGAAGGTCTTGGTACAGCATCCAGATCTTATTTGTCCTCTCTTAAGCCTTAGGAACAAACTTATGATGAACGATCTCCATTCCAATTAAAAAAAGGCTATCTTTACACATGATCTGAAAAAGATCATCTTCACATTTGATCGACTCTGACGTTCTTTGTTTGGTTGTGGCAACGTGTTTCCCACTGCAACGATTTAAGCTTTTGTTTCCGTATCGTACCCATACATCCATGTTTCCTTACCTATTATGACATGTTTCAGAAACTTTTCATCAGCATTTGAACGATCTAAACAACTTCTGACTCAGTGTGACAAGCTTAGCTTTTTTGATCATCTTGAAGACACATGGCACAAATTTTGCAGCAACACGATGCATTTGCAGTTTTACTATCAAAATTGCATGACGCAAACCCTTTTTGATGACAACTTCTTCAACAACTTTATGGACAAC
This sequence comes from Thereuonema tuberculata, assembly GCA_023159025.1. Classification (NCBI taxonomy): domain Eukaryota; kingdom Metazoa; phylum Arthropoda; class Chilopoda; order Scutigeromorpha; family Scutigeridae; genus Thereuonema; species Thereuonema tuberculata. The sequence continues at coordinate 46,112,000 of JAFIDM010001028.1, read as the reverse complement.
TAGACGACCATTTCAATGAACAAAAGCACGCACTTCCTCGACGTATCATCGTCCGCTGATGGGGATCGCATTTCAGTTTTGGGATTGCCTTCGATGGACGTTCTGCCCCCATCTGAAATATTGGTACCAACCGTAACATTATGTACGGTTAAACAATCCTCTCTACACTCTTGCTGCAACATCTGAAACGTCTCGATAAAAGGTTTTGTTAAGTTCACACAAAATTTAATGCAATCACGTTACTATCCAAGATCCTTAATATTTAAATTCGCAAAAAATTGGAAAAGGCACAAGATACAAGTTTACTCTATCGCATGTATTCTGTCACTAATTGATGTCTCGTGATCACGTGGGAGGCTAAAGCTCTATCACGAGTTTGCTGTGTTTTTAGCTTATTGGCGCACTATTTAAGTAGTTCATTTTCTTTTTGGACAGCCCTTGAGATCTCTTAGAATTTCTTGATTGTCATTTATTATTATTTTTTTAGTTTGGGAAGGAGAGAGAAATGGTTCTCTTTTCCCCTTAAGATGTAGGGCTTGAAAAAGAAGGCCGATTAGGCCTTCGAAATATTGTGTCGTTGTTGAAGTTCTGTGGAATAACTGATTTGCTAAAACTCATTTTCCCAATTAAACTAATGACAATCTTTGTTATCTCGTGTCAACGTTGCTTCTTACGACATGAAGTGTAAGTTTTCAATTTACAAACTACAACAAGATTAAGTAAAAAAAAAAATGACTTTTTCCGTCGAGATTAATAAGCAGAATAACAACATTCTTATCTTTGTTTATGTTAATTAATAAGCAGATTTGACAACCTTATTTGTAATTAGATAAAGATGATAAGGAATTGGGCAAACACTTACCCGAAGTATGATAGAAAACAGGATGCTGTTGACTAGTGGTTAACGGAAGGGATGTGGCTGTGTCTTTTTTAACAGACCTAAAAATAAAGAAAGATAATTTCCTTTATTATCAGAAAATATTTATAAAACCCTGTAATTAAATTCTATAAAGCTAAAATTGAAACTTGATAATATTATAAAAATAATAAAATATGTGTTAATTTTCTTTATAAACATTTAATTACCAAAGAATAAATTACACAAAAAAGTTTAATATTATAACATCAATTAACTAAGATTGAGTTCAGGTTGTTTCAAATCATATATTAACTAATGCAGATAAAAATCTGAAATTTTAAATCTTAGATATATAATGTTAGCTATAGATATTAGCGGTAGATGTATAATAATCATAATACTTGTTTATGATTATTGAAATTCATTTTATTTAATTCAAAAATAATCAAAATTTCATGATTGTTAATTATATGACTTTTATATTGATCTATCAAAATAAAATTATAAAAAAACTAAATGAAATCCAATTATGTGAAGAACCTCTTGAATTTAACAGAAATCTTGGAAATCCTTACGACTGTCAATAAAAAAAAAATCATTTATTGAATTTCATTTTCAGTAATTTACAGTTTTTAATTTTTAAAAAATAAATAATTTAAATTAATTAAATTAAACGCAATAAAAAACAACATTAGATAAAATTATTTTCATGAAGTTTCTATATCATTGGAAGATATTAAGATTTTAAGATGTAATAACTTTTTCAAACTTCAGCCTATCTTGAAATTAGCTATTATTGAAGTAAAATGAATTTCTTAATCATAAAAAATAAAAATAAGGAATCTTAATTGCTACCCATGTAACGCTTTTGTATTTAAGAATTAAGATTTTTATCTGCATTAGTAAAAAAGATGTGATGACTTTGAAACGACACGAACTCCAATTTTACCTTGATTTATATAAAAACAGTTTTTATCCTGACAGTTTTTTTTTTTTTTTTTGAGTCGAAAGCAAACAGGATTTCCCGTTATCAAAATAACTCAAAGCGACTTTTCCTAGGTAATTTCATCTTTAATGATAAGTTTAGAAATTAACAAAAGATGTCTTCTTTTGAGTTTGATGTATAATTTGTTTTTAAATCTTTGCTCATTATTTCTCAAGATATAAACTGTTGTAAGCTTATTTCATATGGTAGACAGAGTGTATGAAAACAAACAGTTTTCTTTAAGTATTGCGTCTCCGGTCTAGCACCGATACGGCGCTGCAGTCGTTTTAGTGTAGACAATCATTCATGGAAAGCCCTTGCCACCTGCCTATTGGAGTGTTGTGCATTAGAGAAGATGTACAGAACAAGATGGGCGTTATTTTGAACATCAGTGGCATCGTCGGAGCATTGACTGCCGCACTCTTCAAAAATGCCAATATGGATGGCGTTGCAGGCTTCGACAATTCGTTGACGCAGTTCATCAACTGATCGACAGGTGAGGTGTATACAAGGCTCTTTACATGGTCCAACAGAAGAAGTCAATCGGATTAAGATCCGACGATTGTGCAGGCCATTGGACAGGACCTCTATTATCTCCTGCACAAGGCTGGAACGACTGCAGCGCAGTATCTGTGCAAGACCGGACACACATTACTTAATGAAAACTGTTTGGTTTCATACCCTCTATTTACCATATTCTTCTGTAAAGTCCCTGCGGTGAATAAAGATCCTCCCAGAATGCAACGCAGCTTATAGATTGAGCTTTCCCGGCCGACCGCTAACATTGAAAGAGAAGAGGTCGCTTCTCTTCTGTTTCAATGTTAGCGGTCGCCCAGGAAAGGACAATCTATAACCTGCTTCGCATTCTGGGAGGATCTTTATTCACCGCGGGGATTGTAATATAAGTTCGGAAAATATACAGTGTATTTTAACCCACACCACATATTTATGTAGATCAATATTTACAGATCAATATTTCAAAACATTTTTTAAAGAAAATTTTTTACTTGCAATAGAGTAATTTAAAATCAGTGAAAAGCATTATTCTGATATGTCGCGATCATTATGTTCTGAAAATAAAATTATATTCTAAAAGTAAAATTAGAACCTTGTATACAGATTGAAAATGACAAACATATTTACAAGTTTTACTAATTTTATTTGGGACGTAACAAATTCTAATCCAAACACCAAAAACATTTAAAAATATTTATGTCGATCAACTACTTGTGAACCATTTTCTTGGTCTGCTTGATTTACTTCAAAAAAATTTTTTGAGCAAAGCAAACAATAGCAACTGAGAATAATTAAGTGCTTAGTATAAAAAAAAAATCATTGACTGAGTAAATAAGTCTTATACTGCATTTGGTATTTCCAGATTGTTAAAAGATATCAAGTAGAATATTAGAATAAAATGTTAAAATATGGCCGTAATTATCTTGGGTTTCATAATTCCTAAGGAAATTAAATACGAAAGTATAATGAGGTTGTATGTTTTTGTAGGAATGTTAAAACACGAACTTTAACATTTCTGGAAGGGAATAATCTGTTCATTAATTCATTGCCACTCAATGACTCGGATATCAGGGGAATGATAATCTTCTATTTTAAACTGAAAATTCGATAATATTTAAAATTAATAAATAGTACTGATAGAGTTTATTATCACAGTAGGACCCCGCTTTTCGGGTTCCGCTAAGACGGCAGATTCTCCGTAACATCTATGGACATTGCATTCGATCCTTGTTCTTCTTTATTGGCATGAGCAATTACGTAACGCAAACGCCGTTTAATTTAAGTAAGCCTGTTTAAAGCATTTGTGCACTCTGCATCTTTCTAAACTTCTGGCAATTTTCCAAAGTAATGTATATGCTGAATATTTATTGTACTTTCAAAATGTTTTTTTTTTTTTTTTTTTTTTTAGGCTTAGCTCCACTGTGCACTTAATGCATGATCGATTGTAGACTTTGTATGCATTCACAAGCGGGAAAAAAAAAAAAAGGTTTGTTCCATTTTTTGGGCGGTGGGGTCTAGCCGTACATTTATCTTAGAAAGATGACATTTTATCTGCTAAGTGAAGATTATTCGACATAAGCTTTTTATTTTGGCATAAATCAACCACCTCTATTAAAAGTATAGGTCGAACATCACTAATCCGGCAATTTTGGGACCGGTAGGGTGCGGATTAGTGATGTTGCCGGATCACAGAAGGTTAGATTAGAATATATCTTTACCCCAACAGTTAACTACCTCATCCTACCTTTAAATACCTCGTAAATCAATACAAGTTTGTTAATAAAGAAAAAAGAAACATGAAATGAAAATCAACTGCAATTTTAATGAAGTACAGGTAAAATAAATGGTACAGGTTGACTTACACAAACCTTCTCAAGTGAAGAAGCATTTCCTTTATTCATTGGAACCATGTCTAGGGCTAAAAGGGAGCAGGTTATAACAATAAGTGCAGAAAAACAGACAAAATATCCCAGATGAACATAGTCCGTGAGCTACTATTATTACTAAACTTCCACCAAACCTTCAATGGTTTGATGGCTGCCTGTGTTTGCAAGTGACGCCAACCATTGTTTATGCAGCAATTAGCGCCACCAAATATTAGCGGCAGGCTGGTGCGGCAACGCGGGAAATCTGAAACTATGCTCGCAGAAATTAGTGCCGGATTAGTGATGGAACCGGATTAATGATGGTCGACGTGTATTAAAACATCATTGCTACATTAAATCAAAGCTAATTTTCCTAGAAAATGAATAAATTTAACGATAGAGGGAAAGCTATTCACTAATGTCATCGCACTTTATTTTGGTCCAGATTTGATCCGTAGGCAAGGAGGCTTGATTTTTTTTAAAAAAAAAAAGGTTATCTTTAACAGCGCTTTAAATGCAGGTGCAGGAATGTTGACTTAGCAATTTAATTTGTTATCTCTTCCTATTCCTAACTCCAACAGACGAGAAGTTTATCAAAAAAAAAAAAAAAAACCAAGCAAATTCTCTATTGTACTGGCTTTGGTAATATAATATTTGCATTTATAACAAAATTTAATGTTATGTTACACTGACCATGCGAAATCGTACCATTCCACTTTAACATTTTTCTTTTTCGTTTGTCACGCTAAAGCGGCAAAACCGATTTCTACAAAATTTGATATGTTGCTTATTATCGCCCAAATTAAAATGGTTATTGTGGTCTCCATCTCCCAAAATTCACCCCCACATTTTTTGCAATCTCACTCTATTACGTGATGGCTATCTCAGCATAAATGCATTGTTATTACGTCAGGAACTCAATCTCATAATTCTGTTTGAAAGATTGCAGTTTTAATAAATATAAATTTATAAATTTGATGGAATTGAAATATGCTGTTTGACTTTCATTACTTCAAAATTCCAACATGGAAGTTAAGAAGAAATATAGTTTTCATGCAAGAAAACACTTTCCAACTTCTAAACCCATGCAGCCGATATCAAAAATTTTAACAAAAAGGGTTTTTAGCAATATGAGAATCTTCGTATTTATATATTTTTTTTTTGATGAAATTTATGAAACCTGTTTTTATTACGTAAACGTTTTAGCATATGGCCAATGTAAATATTGAATCTCAGTGTGCTTGCCGAATTTTTGGGTAATATTTTACAATAGTAATATTTTTAGGTAATATTATAAAATATACTCTTATTAGGACTTCCATACAAATGCTTTTGTGGTCAGAGTCATTGATGCTCCTAGAATATCTATTTTTTTTTATTTTTCGTAGAAGCCTTTATCCCATTCTTATTACACTAATGTGGATCTCACGCCATTGTGATGTTTGTAGTAAAATTTGTATCATCAACTAATAGTCCGCAGATTAGACACAGAATCAAAAATTTGAAGAAACTTGCTGGTGGTAACTTCTGTTAATCAATTTCAAAAAAAGCTAATAAATAACGACAGTTATGGAAATTGTTCTTTTTATAGACAAAGCCCAGATCTCAAAGGAGAGGTCTGCATTTTCACCTGATCTATCATAAGATAAACAATATCGTCACAAGAGAATAAAATTTATCCATCCCTTTTCTTTTGAAGTTCTGAAAAGAATCTTTTTCTTTATAATTTGAAGTTCTGCTTCAATGTTGATAACTGTTCTTTTCAATTGACAATATAACAGACTCGAAAAGATAAAGCATGCTTTTTTTTTTTACAAAGAAAGCACAAGGAATTGTTTGTTTGAAAAAAACTCCTGTTAGAAATAGTTAAAAGTAGAATGAGGAACATTCACAGGAACGGTCTTCTAAAGCAAAGTTTAAGAAGTGAAAGATTTAATATCCACTTTAATTAATTTTTAAATAAGCTTTTTACTAACAGTAACTTAATACAAGAAATCTAAGCAACATAAACTACATCAAATAAACTTTTATATTACAGCTGTTAAGTATATATTTCCTGTAGATATACGTATATTTTCTCTACTACCAACATTTTTTTCATTGACGTTATTAAAACAAAATCTTTCAAATACCCTGTTTTGTTATCTAAGCACTATTTGTTATCTTTTGTATCATTATATGTAAATTGATTATTTTATCATGAATAATTTGCATCCGCACGTTGGGAAAGTTTGAACCTGTCTCCAGATGCATCGATTTAAAAGGTCGCTCAATATTTATAAACCGACAGTCTGAAAATGAACAGATCATCAACAGGATTTAATTAGCACTTCTCTTAGTTTCCCTCCGTTCGGCAGACGTACGTTTATAGATTATTATCTATACATGCTTTCGTTTATCGAAAATTGGTTAATCCTGGTTTAATCTTTATTAAAACATAATCTAAATTCTAATTAGTTTTAAAATTTGAAGGACAAAAATGCTCTAGTTGAAATTTTTAGATGTCTTACGATTTACAGATAGTAAACAGGGTTATTATTGTGGGCAATGCAGGACTGATGCGCTTGACTGAGGGCTGCAGGAATCGGGTTCAATCCCCCGGGAGAGATAGGACTTTATATTCCAGATGAGTCCTTGGTTCTACTCAGCCCTCCGTAAATTGGGTAGCTGGTTTCTTTTCTAAGGGCTAAAGGCGGTTTGGCCACTCCATCCCAACTTAGTACCATTCAACACTTTTAATGACTCACTTACAGCCAATGGTATTCTCCGCCTTCCCTAACTCTGGCAATGTACGGTGGACAATCTTGGAGATTACTTTGAGGGGGTTAGCAATATATATTGAGCATTCCTGCGTTCGTTTTTCCTCTTTGGATACACTTCATTACCTTATTAAACAATGATTTCCAAGTACGTATTTTCCACTTGCCCTCATGACGTTTCTCCACTGACCCAGACCACATCAGTGGTGCCAATCTCTATATATATTACTTCTCAAAGGTGTTTTTTTGTCGGTACGCCATGATAACGTTTCTATCTGACAAAGCCAATATCTCTTTTTAAATGTTCTACTCTTCAAAATAAAATACCTTTCAATAATAAATAATTGCATTTACTTATTTCCACATTTCCATTCGGTATCATACGAATTATTCGCACGGGTCAACTAGTCAGAAGAACATTAAACAGGAAAACGTATATTCTAGAATTGCAGTGTTACCACATGTTTATCAGATACAAAATAGTTGCCATGACTTATGAATCAGTCCTTGTATTTTAATGAAATTTTAAACTAAGAGGATCGGATGTTTACAACGACTAATTTAAATTAATAACTTACTTTATCTAAGTTTGAGCAATGACAATTTTTGCTAATCAGTTTTCCTTTAACTATATAAATGATACTTTATAAATATATACTTTTTCTAAATGAAATCCACTTATCACTCAACAGTTGCCCTGAGACATCACTTATGGGGGAACCCACTAAAGTGATGTCTCAGGGCAACTGTTCACGCTTACTGACTGTCGCTAGCAAAACCGAACAGTTTGATAAAATGCCAAGATCTAGGAGTCAATGATTTCTATTTTGAAGTTAACCTTTTGCTTTCTATTGACCCCCTTCAAATCATGTCTACGTAAACAAACACAAAAATAAAAATCTCCGGTTCCCTTCATCTTATCTTACAGCACTCTAACTGAACACAATCCTTTACCTTTCCCATTTAAATTTAGAAATCGTTGGATAAAGAATTAGTTTCTTGGTTCCTTTTAAAAATTTAATTATAAACCTTGTTCATTCCTCATGGTGAAATCCAAGAAGTTGTTTTGGCTTCCAATGTTTCCTTATGAAACCTAAGCTAATAACTTACTCTTCCAACTTTGCTTCCGAAATGAACAAATTACTCAGGAAAGCATCAGCATATTTCCGGTGTGTATTCGAATATCAATCGATTCATCAGAGATTCTTAGACAGGAAATGACAAAAATTAAAAGAACTTATTTCATCCTTTGGTACTTAACGACAGACGTTGTTATGAAACAAATCAAAATTTCATCAACATCTAATTGGATGTCTAGACACCAAAGAAAAAACTGTATTATTACTCAATTCTAAACTACAATATTGAATGAACTTATTCCAAAACTGATAAAACAATAAAATTCAAAGAATAAGAGAAGCTTAAGAAATATATTCATTTTTTTCCTTCCAAGACTATAGTTGACAATATTTGTGATGACAAATTACTGTTTACTCTGTTTTTTTCCCTTTTCAAATCACAGTTATCTAAAACATTTTTCATGAAACTTTTGTCTCTAATATTTTTAGCGTGCTTAAAAACTTTACAAAATCAACTGGGAATTGATGTAAAACTCTTCAACAATTGTCTCCTGGTGTTTAACTTCCTAATTTGAAAGCATTTTTCCACTTGTCTGAACTAAGTATCTAAACCACTGAGATTTCAAAATTGTAGCTCAGTGAAATCACGAAACAGATGTCCAGTGCTTCCTTTAATACATGCTTGTGGCATACGAAAAGTTAACAATTATAGTTTGTAAAAAAATCAAATAAGCAAATCTCGATCGAAGAACCATCACAGAAATATCATTGGCTGTAGGATTCTGTGTATATACATAATCTTGAAATTAATTTAACACAACTACAATGCGCATGACAAGAATTTAAACAAAGTTATAAGTACCAGTCTTTGGAAACTAGATGGAAAAAAAGGCTGCTAAAAACTAAACTGAGAATTTAAACGTACCTAACGGCTGTTGAGCATTTAATCTTGTGGCCATTCACTTGTGCACCATTCTCTGGTTGCCACAAACAACTTAGTGCTTCGAAATAGTGCTGAGAGGTACTGAAGAGAAATCGTAAAACGTGAGTTGAATGCAGTCGGTTGGCAGCTGCTGTCTGTTTGATCGATCGTAGACATGATATTATGCTGTCGATAAAACAACGTCGCAAATGGTAACTTTGGCTGGTTAGCAGCGAAAACGTCTGGCATTCTATTGTGCTGTTTCCCGGCAATATTAGTTTCCATCGGAGTGATCATCGTGGGAGTCTTCCTATGAAATAAAACCTTATTTTCTGCAGTATTTTAAGGTGGCTCAGCATTCGAAATTCAAATGAGGGCGAAACTGGTTGTTAAGTTTAAATATAGTATTTTTTTAAAATTGTGTGAGAGAATATCAATAATTTTAAAACTTGTACACACATAGTAAAATTCTATCCTATGTAAAGAACATTCTAGAACTATCCAAAGCGGTTCTCATCTCGCGAACCCTTTTCAACATGCATCAAACCTGCATGTTCAACATGCGTCAAACCTCTACCACGTAACCATAAATAAAAGACAAGATGCCTGTCTTTAAGGATTTTTACAGTAAAATAAAACAAAGAACGCACATAACTAAACAAAACATAAATTCACTGAGCTATTTTTTGATATTTGTGCTGGAAATCGGGACAGTACTGTTTCAAGGCTTATTGGCCTCTCTTCAGCCCGACCCGTCCAGTATACCTAGCTCAGTGAAAGGTATGCTGGACGGGTCGGGCTGAAGAGAGGCCAATAAGCCTTGAAACAGTACTGTCCCGATTTCCAGCACAAATATCAAAAAATAGCTCAGTGAATTTATGTTTTGTTTAGTTATGTGCGTTCTTTGTTTTATTTTACTGTAAAAATGTACTAACGCACGTTAAATCTCTTGTTTAAGGATTTTGTTTATCAGAAACACATAACGCAAAATGCATGGAAATATATATATATTGAAATTTCACACACAAAAAAACTAACAATTGAAAAGCTAAGTGAGACGCAAAGTTAACCTCCAGCCAATCTTGAAGTAACTTTTTTTTTTGAAAAGGAATGCGCCAAAACAAGAGTCATCTCCTTATATTTAAGCACATGAAATTTTAGAGAATATTAAAAGAGATATGCTGACGTGATTCCTTTTTCTTAATGAGCAAGTTCTCCACCCACCACCTCACGGAAGCTGAGAAAGTGTGCACCGGATCCATTATCATCTTCAATCTAATTAAAGTACGGGAATGAAGAGGGGAAGAAATTAAAAGAAGCAATAATAATATCAATTACCTAAAACCTTCGAGAAACTTAATTCATTATTTCTTTGGAAATGAAACATTAATCTCAAACTTACTTTTTTTAATTCTGAAATTTATCATCGGTAATCCGATTACCTTGCAAGATTAGAATGACTCGTTAAGAGAATAAAAAACTGCTTTAGATGAATCATCAAAAACAAGAGAGAATGAATGACAGAGAAAGAGAAATAAGTGTAATAAGAAAATGAGATACGACATTACTTTTCTGCATATTAAAAACAATTTAAGTTACGAAATGAAGTAATACAAAAACCTTCAAAGCATCCCTTTAAGGGCAGCAAATAAACCTTTATAACGAATACCAAATAAATGTGAAATTAAGACGCCTTTTTTTTCTGCTGGAGTACGAATTTTAAACAAGATAAATTAATACAAAAGTAGGCTGAGGAAGGACAGCCGATTAGGCCTCGGAAATATTCCTAGAACATGTAGAAGAAATATTGTGTAGAAGACGTAGGAGTGGAATAAAGGAGTTTTATTTGATTATATTAAGATAAATTAATACTTTTAGACAGTGTCAAAAGCAAGGCGATCCCATAACATGCACTATTTTATAAACAGAATGTGTTCAGAAGGGTCGATATTGGGGGGACGTCTATCGCCGTTTGACCACTTTTGACACCCTAACATCTGGTCAGGAAGTGGTCCTAAAGATCTGATTTTTTGGACGTGGTCACCTACTTTTTGATGCTGAACACAATGGTGAAGGTTTCATTCTAATATCTCTAACCGTTTGGCACTATCCAGCAAGCATAAAAGCAAGAGCGGCCCCCTATGTTTTACAGGCAAGCTGTAACCTAGGGGCCGCTAAAAATAAAGTATAAATTATTTTTATTCATAACTGTACTTCCTGTCTAAAAAAAAAAATGCAATTTTTTGTATATCAAAAACTATTAGATAACATGAAAAATATTTATAATGTGTAAAAATAAAAAAAAACAACAGCATTTTATAATCGCGATATCAACGAGACTTGCCACTGGAAGTTTACTTGCTCGTATAAAGTGATGCGGATTTCGCGGCGCTTTAGGCAAGTTTTCTTGCGTGTATAAACCAGCGAGTAGGCACATTCCTGAAACTTAAAAATACTTAATCGAAAACAAAAACTTACAAATTTTCAAAATTTTAATAGTTAAGGAAATTCCGAGATACTAATATCGGTTTGCGCTGGTGACATGATTTGCTTCCATTTCGATTTTTCCACAATAACAATTTATTTTGTGTTTCGTTAACAATCTGTTAACTCTAAGCTTTAATACAATTGTTTAACACCTGCTTAAATTGTTGATTCCTAGGTAGCAGCAAGCAATTATGATCTTTAAAAAAGAAAAATGTCGTTCTTAAGGCTATATAATAGAGATTGTTAGAATTACGAAAGTTATCCTGTGATATTCTTATGAAGAAATCAAAAATTACTGTAATGTCGTTCTTTCCAAGAGATGAATGTCACACAATTACTGCAGTTAACGCAGACTTAAAAAAAAAATGGTAATTTTGTTAATAATTTCTAGAAGATATTGTTAGTGCATTCAAACGACTTAATCCCAACACAAAGCAGGAAACAGCGACACATTATTAATGTCATTTCCTGTTTTCCATAATAAGAAAATCCTCTTCCTGATTCCCTTCAATTTCATAAAAAGAAAAGTCGAAGAAGTCGTAGACGAAGAGATCGGTTTTAATATCAGCAAACACTAACTGCTTATTTAGATCTGTTATGAGTTCACGCTTCGTTTCACGCATCTGCTTCCTTTCCACCAAAACAAAACAAACAAAAAAATACAGAAATCGAAACAAGAAAAGGAGACATAAGAAGGCTGGCTTTAATATTAACTTTTTCTTAATGCAGTATGTATTATGGAAACAAAGGCTTTGTCTTATTTTATTTTTCTTACCTATTATCTAAATCACGTATTAAAATCCAACAAAAAAAAACACATTTTCTTTGAATTACTTTAAAGTAAATGGCTGTTATATTACCAGTACGATTCATTAACAACGCTTGTCTCATCTTTTCGTTTCAACACGAATTTCCGATTCTGAATTCACTGATTTTTCACTATAAAGGCGCTTGGAACTCGTAGCGTTTCTTGCGTCTGAACCGATACGATTTACCTTTACAGTTTTGGAAACAGCAGTAAAGTGTGTATTGGTTATTCTCAATAAACATTTTTCTGAGGACAGATAAAATGCAGTGATCCTTAAACTGGCCACCGCAGTCACCCGATTTAAATCCGTTACTTTATCTTTGCAGGATAGACGAAATATTTCATACATAAGATAGAATTGCAAAGATGAATTGCAAAGAATTTGCATTAGAGAAAGGGCGATTCAAAATTCCCAGTACAAACTTTAAAGGCTGCTCAGGAATATAAAAACAAACCGTATTCTCGTAGTGGAACGCAAACGCCATCCGAATTTGCTAGAAGGTACACAAAAGGTTCAGAAATAAAAGATAACAAGTAAGGTAGACAACATGTTTATTAGCTCTATGTTTACAATATGACAGTAAGGTCACCACAATCATGCCTGTTCGAATGATCAATTTCCCACAATCTTTGGTAGACACGCGCAGACTTTTAATGATTGGGCACACGTCTGTTGGAGAACTGTTCAGGATACAATCGTACAATGGCTTGTCCGTTTCCGATCGCTGCCCCATAGGCTAGGTGCATATCTGTCCTCTCAGCTTTTGTAAAGCGATACATCCTACTCGTACAAAGTCAACGTTTCAAATGATGATACACTGCCCCTAATATGTTGTCAAACAGCGTCCTCTAGAACATGTGACCCGAACGTCGCACTATGAAAACGATTTGTTTTATTCTTGACTTACCTTTAAAGTTTGTACAGGGAATTTAGTACAACCCTTCATACTATATATAAGTGGTTTGCAAAAAAATAAAAACAAAAACAAACTAAAAACCGGGATAAAGAATGGTAAAACCTCAGGAAAAATAGAATAAACAAAACAAAAAGCGTTACTTTGTTCAGAGATCGAGTGAGTAAAAATTTAGCTGTTTTAGTAAAAATTTATATTTTTTTTTATTGATGATGCAAACAAAATATCAAACTGATACCAAAGATCATCGGAAGCGCAGTGGTGCCTCAAGAGAAAAAAATGAACAATAAAAAACTCACTAATGAAAAATAAGTGAAAAAATTCATGTGCCAGCCGTTCGCCGGATTCAATGAATTTTTTTAAAGCACAAAAATTCAAACTGCACATTTGAATTATTAATAAACAATAATGGGTGAGACCAAATTGTTTACCAAGTGACATCCTGGAACAGCTGTTTTACGCTCTTTGGCGATCGTCAGCCAGGAGCAGTCACCAGTACTCAAGGTCTCCGTACTCAGGCTAATATGAATGATCCTCACAGTGCGGAGACTTGCTTTACTGATGACTGCTCCTGGCTGATGACCGCCAAAGAGCATGAAACAGCTGATCAAGGATATTACTTGGTAAACAATTTGATCTCACCCATTGTTGATACCAAAGATATTAGGCTTTTAAATAAGTATAAAATCTTATAATTAACTAATCAAATTAATTAGTCTTGGTATACCTCAGATTTTTTTTTTATTAAATTCATTAATAGCTAACATTATGTGACAAAATATTAACCTCCAATGTTATAACAACTAAAAAAAATAATTTCGCGACGTTTTTGGAGAACTATGCTAAATGTCAAAGCCAGTAAATGAAGTTGAACGAGTTTGACATTTCAGATTCTACTGTTTCCAAAAGACTATTTCGAATTGCTTTCTTTTTTTTCTTCTTCTTCTTAGAATTTTGAAATTAAATTTCCGTAACTGAAACACATCTAGCTTACCTGTCTATGGTCAAGTCGCAATTTTCCATAAAGTTCCCGTAATTTATTCACGAACAAGTTACAGTAATTCAGGTTAGAGCTTGGGTGGATCCAACTGATTAGGGTCTTGAAACCAGAAACAGTCTGTCTTAGATTCCCGATATCACAATTTCCAAAAACAGCTCAGTGAATCTTCTGTGTTTATGTTTGCTGTTTTGCTATTTATTTCAGCAGCTTTGCCACTCGTCAAAGCCTCGCACTGGAGGCGAAACCGGTTGTGAACGTTAACTTTGAAAATGCTTATAATGTTTTTAAACTAGTCTTGTGTGTTGGCTCTCCGCAATTTTTTAGTAATAACTCACTTCTCATTTTATGCTAAAAACCAATATTTATCTTCAAAAAATAAATAATTCATAAAATCCAGGTTTCTGTTCCTTCCACTCGTAGACGTCCGATTTGCAGCGACATAATCGTGTTAATTTTAGCAATTAATTTTAAACGCTGCGACAAATCTTCAATAAGCGAGGTAACTATTGAAAAGTAGGGCTAGTATTGAAAACTAATACTTTTATAGTCCACTACAAGTTTTCAGAAATAAAGTCTAGTTTTTATATTTTTTCTCTGATTTCTCTTTTATAAACACCCTGCGGTTATTTATGGCAATTCTAGGAATCAGCTTAAATCGTAAAGTTCACCAAAATGTCTATATTAACAAAGAGATGCCGAGTCGACGAGTATTTAAATTGCTTAACTGAATAATTATAATAAGAATAACTCGGTACGATAACTATTATGATTACGAAAACTAATCCATTCGTATATCATTATTTTTAGTGGTACTGCGACGCACCTGCTGAATTATTCTTTAAATGCTACCTTTCGAAGTAACCATAGGCTTTTGGACTCATTTTCTGGAAACGTCTTAAAGCATTATTGCATCCGTATTGTAATTTTACAAGTATTAGTTTTCAAGTATGTACACGTGTAAAATAAATATTTCTCTACATCGCAGAATATTTCCATCATTCCTAAAAAACCAAATAAAAGCGAAACTGATGAATTCCTCCAGTGACAAGTGTTGATTATATTGCATCCTCAATTCATGCAATTAACATCTAAACTGCTAATTTTGAAGACAAACTTTCCTACGAACAATAGAATATAACAAAGTTTTTCTACAGATTGTACAAAATTCCTCCTTACAGAGTTTCACGTCAATTACCGACACATCAATAATATAAACTTCGAAGAAATGAAAAGTACTAAATCAACTATATTATGAGAGAAAAATAACCAATTATCGATGTGTATAGTATTAATTGTACATCGTGTCTTACAGTATGTTACTTATCTTTTATGTTTATATAAAATTCATTTACACTGTATTTCTAAGATTAGCCATCAATCCCGAAAACTGATTCAGTAATTCCAGCTTCATAAGAAAAAAAAAAGGACTTCCTGTTTTCGAGACAGACGTGTTGTCGTGTCTAGCTTTGGGTTTCTTGATCAAATTAGTGAAGCATAAATCTATTTGAAGATGATTTTTTTTTTTTTTATTATTCTCTGAATGGAATTGAATATTAGGAAGTTTCAAATGTAATAGTTTTTACATTTCTCTTGCTAATTAACTTAATTAAGTTAGCGATCCTCAGTAATTACACGTCTTGAAAAAAAAAGCAGTAGCTTTAGCACCTTACTGAATGTTTGAAATAGCCTAGATGAAAGCTCAATACCAGGAAAATTATATATATATCTTTTATTCGTATTGATACAAGGCTCAAGGTCAAGGGATTAAGGGGATTAGCTAAGCATCTAGGATTAAAGCCCATTCCTGGAATTGAGGTCTCTAATTGGAAGTTCTCATCTGATTTGATCTTCCCTAGTGACGGACCTGGATGAGAGTGGCGGCTAATTTGAGAATCCGTCGCAATTGTACGTAAACCCTGTTTACTTTGTAAATAAAATAGTCAGATGTGTTAACTGTTTAACTGCTGCGTACTCCCGTTTAGCGACCAAAGAACAACAAAAAAAAATGTCGTCCAAAATGAACAGCTTCTCTGCAGTAATTATAGTACTGCCTTCAATAACTATTCGCCACCAAGGCCTTCACTGCAGGTTATGGATGCTTTAAAAATTTGGGTGTGTTCAGAGGTCTCAAAGATGTCCCCAAATTCCGAAACCAAACTGGAAAAAAAAAATAGTTGCGTTTTGACCTGATAGCAACAAATAAATGCATCTATATTTAAGGCAGTCTATTTTCATCTGCTTTACAATTACAACTTATAGTTGTATATAGTATTAAATGTAGTATAAATCACTTCATTTGCATTATCATAATTTAATATTTCGAACTGCTATCTAAAATTATATGCTTTTGAGAGTTAGACGAGGAGTATCGTAATTTAAGTCAATTAAGGCATCAATATCAATGGAGACCATTTCATCTATCTTCACTTTCCAGATATTCAAAGTTCTTAAATATGATACAGAATTATAATCAAGAACTTGCCATTTATAATTGGGTTAATGATAAAATTTAAGAAAAGAAGTATTATATTCACCGGATTTTTATTGATAACTTTGAATTTGACACGAGAAATCTTGACACTATGACCTGGGTAATTACAACTAGTTGTGTTTTCACAATGAGAATCTTCATTTTGGCTGCTTCATCTTTGACGTTTACCTAAAACATTCTCTATATTTTAAACAAAACATAAATC
Organism: Thereuonema tuberculata; assembly: GCA_023159025.1. Taxonomy (NCBI): domain Eukaryota; kingdom Metazoa; phylum Arthropoda; class Chilopoda; order Scutigeromorpha; family Scutigeridae; genus Thereuonema; species Thereuonema tuberculata. Next base: position 46,095,110 of record JAFIDM010001028.1, on the reverse strand, counting down.
ATGAATATAGAATGTTCCAACTTAATAAACATTGTTTCAGTTCAGCGTAACTGAATGCGAGATGATTGTTTGCTCGTTTATCTATTTTCCGCTAGGGTTCGAGAGAGTTCGAGACATTTCTCGAACTACGAATCGTATAATCGGTCTTGGTAGGGGTAAAGCCTCTACCATATTGCTCCCAAATATTTAAAAATATTTAAAATGTTTGAAAGAACTATTTACAATACACTGTTATTCATGTACAAATTTTGCTAGTGTTTCTCTTAGGATTCTATTAAACGTAATAAAGCAACGAAAAAATTTGGAGTACCATGAGATGTTAGGAACAACGTTCAGTGCACTGTGAAGCAAAAAAGATTGAGAAACACTGATCTAAAGTCTTCAAAAAAAAAAAAAAAAAAAGGATTTTATGATTCTTACGAGGTGGTAACCATCAAGGAAAAGAAAATCAGTGATTACAGACTATATAAAAACGAAAAGATACATGCTGGAGTTTACATGAAACTGTAAAGGCAGTATATGGTTCAAGAGAGCGAATATATGTTACTGAAGATATAATCACTAAACAGACACTAACTTATAAACTATAAAATTTCATAGGATACCTGGAAGGCAGATAGACAGATAATGGAATGTTTCTAGGAATGACATCAAAAAAAGCATCTAATAATAAAAGAATGGATGATTTTTTGTTTTATTTTATTCGAAAGGAAAAATATAATTTTCGAACGGACGAAATAGTTGGAAGAACTAAATAGGGAAGGAAAATGAAAATGATTGAAAATGATTACGCATATTTTTTTTTTCCCACTACTACATGAGGTCTTTCGATAGTTCCCCATCTTTCAGTTCGATATTTACTATATTGAGTGGAACCGTAGATTCTACTTCTTTAGTGGTGTATAGACGAACTACGTAAAATTGAGGAAAATAAAAATCAGAAAAAGAATTACAGATTTTTATTTCTATTTTCAAAGAAGTGGACTGTTTAGAAACTGTTGCTGTAAAACGACCTTTGTACAACCCCCGCCATTGTTAATGTAACAATGGGTTTCCAGAATTTATGCCGTCGTCTGCAGACTAGCATAGTAGTAAGTCGTTCAGGCTTAGCCGGTGGCCTATGGCTTTGACGATACATCCGACATAACGGTCCATATTGAAAGGAAAGACTAAAAAAAAAAAAAAGTATAATTTTCGGAAAAAGGTAAAGTTGCAGAGATATAAATCCATTAAAATGTTATTATTCTTAACGTCATTCAGTAGGCTATCTTAAGCAGCAAAATTTTGAAAAATGTACAAAGCGACGACGCGTTATTGTGTGAAAAGTAATTGTTTTCAGGAGTTTAAAAAGTATTCAGGAGGAAATAAAGATGAGTGGTTTCAATTAAGAAAAGAATCTTCTTATAAAAAAAAGTTGTTTATTATCAAGTTCATTCCTCCGGGTTAGTTTTCATAATTCTTATTTCGATAAGGAAATAAGTGTGTCAAAGATTAAGTCTTTTTCTCAGAAATTAAGTAAGCAAAAATGTCTTAATGGAATTAGACTGAATCGAGACACTGAAATTAAATTCTTTAAGGGATTCGAAACATTGGAATGAAGACTTCCAAAATATTTTTCTTGTAGACTTCAATTGAAAAAAAAAAAAGGAAATTTATCCTTTATCAGAAATATAAAAAATGTCATTACTAAAGAAGCCGCTTCAGTGTAGTTGAATTTGGATTTTTCTTATCCGCAGCGACGTTTATCCGTGTGTATATTTAATAACGTTTGAAACGGAGAATGGATATTTTTTTTAATCTGATTTCCCTGCTTGAAGAGACGAATATAACTTTTGCGTTTGAAGTTTTTCAGCTTGGGCTAGTTCCCAGAAGTTTGCGAATGAAAATGACAAATTAATTTCTCATAAAAATGCAATCAGATGAGAAACCAAGAAGTATTATCGAAATGTAATAATGCAAAACGATAATCATTTAGAAATTCACTGCTATTTTTATTTATTTAGATTTGAAATTTCTAGCAAAATGGAATATTTCAATATATTTTTATTCGCCAAGCATTACAAATTACAAATAGATACAATTTATTTGTATTCTTTCAGCATTGAAAGCAAGGGGTTTCATATTGTATACGACCCGATATATATGCTTCATTTTCAGACCGGAACTACAAATCACAAGCTTTTCAATAAGGTTTCACTCATATCTGCACGACTTATTGTTTAGACTTTCTTAAGACCTCTCTATTCACACTTTGTTTAGAACAAAACAAATAATTAAATAAAACTGTATTATCTTACGGAAGTATTTTCAGTAGCTTCTTGTTGATTTTATTTTAATAACAATGTGGCTACAGTGAATCTGAATAGGAAACTTCATTGCCCTCCAAAGCAATACCAATCGCTGAAAAAGACGGCATTTATTCAATTGCTAGACTTTTATGAGCCATTAAATGGTTTACGACGTTTTTGTTTTGCCCCTTCGGTGAAAATTATATTGAAGAAGTGTCTTTATTATACATATTAAAACACTGGTAAATCATATGAATTTATTATTCATTTTTATGGCTATCACAGTTCAACTCGTTTATCAATCATAAAATAAAAACAATGTTTAAATTGTGGGTAATAAATTTATTACATTAATGATTTCCGACAAAGTCAAATTTACGGAATTTTATTCTTTTATGAGATTTTATTGTTAATAAGTTATTTTAATTGTACTTTCCTTGCCATAAATTCGATAAAAATACGAATAAATTATTTAAAGATTGTAATATTCTAATTGATAGTTTGAATGTGTAGGCCTATTCATATCATGTTTCATGAAATTTCATTTTATTTTAATTCATTTCTATTTTTCTTTCAACCATTAACCTTTTTTCTTTTCATATATATTTACGAAACTGAATAACAAGCGTATAGAGGTTCTTGAAAAATGACGTGATAGTTTCGCAAATTTTTGTATATGGAAATTTCTCTGATAGATCTCCTTCAGCGGAAAAATCTAGAAATGATAAAAAATTTTTCATAAAATAGCGTTAGTGGCGAAACAATTTTTATTTATTTTCATTGAGGCAATTGTTGAAGTATCTACCATTCGCGTGAAGAAAACAAAGAATTATTACGTCAATATATCGTTTACAATGTGATCAACAGCTTGAAAAGCTAAATTAATATTCCTTTTGTGGCTAAGAATAAACCCGTTACTAGCCGAGTTCCTAGACAAATGTCTAGAAGAGAATCAAAATTTCATCGGGTTTTCTTGACGTCCAATAATGCACCGTAAATTTGAGCGTGCTTTGATTCGATTAGAATTAATTGAATCTAAATTTAGTTCTCTTAGGTCTTGGTGGAACCAAGTTATATACTAAATGGCATCCTAGTACAGCTGTTTCACGCTAATATGGCGATCATCAGCTAGGAGCAGTCATCACTACACAACCAGGTCTCGATACTCGGGCGTGTATGAGATAACATCGGAATCAATGTGGAACCTGAAAAGCTAAAATAAGCTAAAACTTAATGAAGTTATATTTCGTGGCTGTGATTTGTTTTACAGAATACGGAGATATTTTTTTCTTTTCTCTTCACGACTTTAAAAGAGAAAGACTATCAACATAAAGAAAGTAGGTTTCATATTCTAACAAGACCTTCTTTTGTTCTTCGAATTTTGGAAGCTTGGCTTAAAATGACTCATAAAATGTGTCTAAGCATCATATCTTAAGTAAAATTAAACAACGAGACTCAGGGGTATTTTCCACATACAGTAGAAAGGACTCTTCTATTTTCCATACATGGAACACATCGGCCACAGTAACATTAGGACTACATTTACAACAATATTTAACATTTAACTATAAAATTTGATGTAGATCATTCCTGTATTTATTTTTGAGCTATTGTATCCGTACATAACGGATTTAGAACTTCACCACTGCTCGAGAAACAGCCTAAATATTTTAAATATCGGATGAATACGTAAGTAAGATTAGTGTATTATCTTAAATGCAGTAATTTGGAGAATTTAAAAGGATTAGCAATAATAAAATAAAATATTTAGTAATAACTGTCATAAAAAAAAATTCCTAAGATGCAATTTTTGGTTAAAATGCATATTACGGTACCCCTAATTTTGGTCTATTTTTCAGAGTTGTGAGAACATGGCTGCCTTGGGACTACTTTTAAGATGCCGTTAGAATGCACTTTTGCAGACAAACTTATTTAAAAATGGTTTCGCACGATCAGATGCTAGAAATATTAACCCTCATGTGGCTAACTGCGATCTTGAGATAACAGTATGCAGCCGGTCGCGACTCGCTGCAGGAGTCTTCGGTTCCTGAGCGCTCGTATCGCTCCTAGCCTATCAACAATATCGCCCGCAGCGCGAATCAGTCTAACCTTGCGCGGATACGAAACCTGGGATTGGTGGGTATCGCACTGTGCACTTTAGCTTAATTTTTTTGTACGTGGAAAATTTTCGTGAAGGTCCTAGTAGAAAAGTAATGCGCGAAGATAACAAGAATTCCCATAGAAAAACGTTAGAAAGGGAAGAATGGATTTCTAACGATGTCTTAACAATCTATGGATTTTTTTTTTAAAGTTTTTGAATGCTGTTATTTAAAAGATATAATTTAAAAGAAAGCAAAGTACCGGTATTTTCTTAACTTTAATTAATAGCAACCAAAAAAGCAAAACTTAAAGGTGTCTGTATTCATTCTTTCTTGCCTTAGAAGTTATTTGAACTAAAATTATACTGAATCCCATTTTGGTAGCTCCTAATAGTTGACCTTGAAAACAGAACTACGTTGTACTTCACGTTTTAGAAGGAAAAAAAAAAATAGCTAACAACTATCTGTTACGCTCCACGATCATCTTAGAAAAGGAGAAAATTTATTCTTTTTTTTTTAAATATAATAAGCATCTCGCAAGAATTTCCCCTTTAATTTCTGGATTCCGCTGTAAACAAATTTTTTGATGTCAAGGACTTGCAGCAACTTAGAGCAACTGAACGTACAAAGAAGCGGTAATGTTTGTCAGTAATCGACTGAAGATTAAAGAATATAGAGATTACAATGATGAAAATGTAGATTAACCTGTTCTAAAGACGGAAAATATTTAGGATTAATGTATTCTGTTCAAACAACGGCTCTCTTTTAACCATGGTTTATACTTTTTTTTTTTTTTTCTAAAAGCAAATGGAATTGTGGGATTGATTTAACAGGTTGCTAAAAAAGTCAAATGTTCAGCAAACTTTCTGCAGGAAAGGCGCTGGATACAGTGGAAAAAAACTACTTGTACAGCTGTAGATTTTCATGTGCGTACTTATTTCTAATGGCAACAAAATCGATATTTAAATTTTTGGTTGCCACAAAATACAAATCCATCATCTTTCTCAAACAAAACTCAAAACAATCCCGACTGCCATTTTTGAATCCAGTGGCTCTGCAAGAACATCATCGCAAATGAAATCTCGGAGTTGAGTCCCAACGTATGTTTTTAAAACCTACTCCATTTCTTTCTTGTCAAAAAAGAAATGGTTAGTGAAAGCTTTGAAACTTTAATCAGGCTCTTGCTTAAAGTAACTTTCCAGACACTTATTTTTACTGCGTTTTACCAAGACCATAATAAAGGGCATCGAGTTTTCCAAATGTCCGCGTAAAATTATCAATGGTTCTGTCACTATGAGTCGAACTTTTGATAATGTGATGATGACAATAAAAGGAATTTTTAAAAGTAAATGATCTGTTAAAAACTGTTTTGAATGCAGAAATGAACATCGTAATATTACAACAAGAAACGTTTCTGTGAAAATAGCAAATTTCTGATAATGTTCTTGGCAAAGTAAAGTGTACAGATCACAGTAGTTGCTTACTATAATAGTACTTCAAGCTCATATAAGTATACTCCAGGAAAACTCGAGATAAGTATTTTCTCAGCTATTCATCGCTTTGGATACATGATCATTTGCAAATAGGATATAGTGAAAGATAGTAGTTGTCAAAGCGCCGTTTCGAGTTTTGCAGGGCTTGGGGGTTACAAAGTTTTGCAAAAAAAAGAATCTGTAATTTGCAACTTTTTCGCAACTTTATATAGACGACCAGGTTTAGACCGGACTTGACAAGTATGCAATTTTAGTAACTTTCTATTACCGATAACAGTTTAAGAATAGTTTAGTAATATTCGGGTTCAGAGTACAAGCCTGCACGTATAAATTAAGTCGTCCGCTACACATTTTAATTTTTTTTCCTAATATCCTTTCAAAAATATTCCTAATTGTACGAAAACGAAAGAGTTTGCATTTGTTATTGTTCCGTTATTTTGTTCCATTAGTTTGAAGGACTGGCGGTAAAAGAGATAAGAGTTCAGTTTTAACGAGTTTGTGTCGTCGCTGTGTCTGCTAAGAAACGCAATCCTCTTGTCTCTGTACGAATTCGAGCTAAATTACTCTGGCTGACTCTTTCGAAGACAATCAGTTAAAAGTCTGAAAACTGTTTATCAGTAAATATGCCTCAGGGTAAACAGTCTATTATCCTTTCGAATGTCGAAATGAATTCGTTATTTATAGTAAAATAAATTTAATTGGATCTATCATTTCAAAACAACATTCAAACTATTTAACGGTCGCTGCACGTGTTCACAGCTCGGCAATTCTGATCAATATTTTCAACAATTTACAACTTTCATGGTTTGCCAGAGGCAGAGAACCTACGAGCAGCCACAAATGGAACAATACGTATTATTAAAAAAAATACAGATTTTATATATAATTTTTTATTTCTCTTTTCAGTTTATATATTTTGTGATACATTTACCAAGTAAAACGAAACTTTTATGATTCGAAGGGAACTTTTTTTTTCCCAAACTTTCCAGATACAAATGCGCTGTCTGAAGCCGATTTGTCATCACTGCCACATGTTTTTTTGCTTGTTAGATGATATCTGAAGTATTTAGTGTGTGTACGATTAATAAAGGACGAGATACCACAATTAAAAGTTGAGATAAAAAGAATGTTTAAAGAAACACGTGATTTCTACCAGAATCTCAGAGTGAACAACTTTTATTTTACTGTAAGGTTGTGTATTAAATTTATGGGTTTTTTGTCCCTCCCCCCACCCTCCGAAATCTGTAAATGTACAGATTAGCCCGATTTTCTTAGTTCGATTGCAAATTGAAGGAATATGGCCTATCATCCTAGTAACATCCTAGATCTGCTGTTTCACGCATTTCGACGATCCTCAGCTAGATGTTGTCACCAGTAAACGGCGACATCTCAGAGAGTTTAATATTAGAGGAACTGAAACGATCGTGGAAATCAAAATGGTAGCTCTAAAACTAAAAAAAAGCAACAATAAATTCACAATAATAAATAGCGGGAGTGTCATCCTTGCGCCGGCCTCAGTAGTTCAATAAATTAATTTTCAATAATTCAATGAAATATAAATCAATACTTAGGAAATCAATATTGAACAATAATCTGGTCTCGCCCATTAATGTTTATTAATAATTTTATGCGATTTCTACGAACATTGTAATGTATCATATTCGATCCAATGGGACTTGAGAATGGGAGTAATCCGAAATTCACTCGTTAACTCATGCGCTTTTTAATGATTTATGAAAATTCACTTGAGACCGTCGAAGGCTGGTACTTGAATTTCCCGACCATCTTTTATTATTTATTTTTTTTAAGGTACCAAAGTAATTTCCTTGGTTTTAGTGACTTAGATTATCAAAATCGTGATAATATTCCATGGATAATCACGGGTAATACTTCACATGAAACCACGAATTCAATGAAGCTTAATAATTATGGATAATAATATTAATTAAAAAGCAACTACAGTCTTATTAGTGGCTAGTCTTATCAGTACGACCCTGGGGATTATAATATATAATAAAATTAATTTCTTTATTATTTTATATGAAAAAAAAAATAAACTGTTAAAAAATTTATAAAATGAAAAGAAGTTTAACTGCCCGATGATTCAAGAAATAAGTAAACAAACGAAGGCACAACGTTATAAGATAGGATTCGCACCCTGAATTGTCACCGGGAAGAGACTGGGACGGACCGTTTCGTCCTTTTTGGGACTCTTCAGCCAGCCAAACTCCACTGATGACAGATTGGTTAGGATTTCTTCGGGGGAGGTCCCGTTCTCGGGAGCGAGACCCGGGATACTAACCTCTCGCACCTTTTGAGTCTGTCATCGGTGGAGTTTGGCTGGCTGATGAGTCCCAAAAAGGACGAAACGGTCCGTCCCTGTATCTTCCCGGTGACAACTCAGGGTGCGAATCCTATCTTGTAACGTTGTGCCTTCGTTTGTTTACTTATTTCTTTAAAAAATTTATACTTGGTAATTTTTTTACTTCAAATACTACCATAAGTTATAATGAAACTTTAAGCTGCAAAAAAACGTAATATTGACTTTTTTTTTTAAATAATGAAAATAATAAAAACGTTAAGTCTACCTTTATTTCTAGCTTCCTTTCTAGAAAACTGAGAATCATCAAAGCAGTCTTTCCCTGATAGGTTTTTCACCTCACACTCACAATGGGCGAAAGAAAAAGGACAATTTAGCGCTGTCTATAAAATAGGAACTTTTTTTTTTTTCTATTTCTCACCCTACTGTAACAAGTTACAAGGGAAAACCCAAACAATTGATTTGTTTGCTGTTAGAACGGGCTGAGAAATAGATAAAAAGCTGAAAAAAGTCCCCTATTTTATAGATGGTACTAAACTCCAAATTGACTGTTTTAAACAAGGTTCTTAAAAATTTTCATTAACTCGGTTTACATAATAACTCGTTTAAATTATTAAATAAAATTTAAGAAATAAAAATTCTTACGTTTGATTACTTTTTTTTTTATCTTTGTTAAATACCATGATTTTATACAGGATAATCGGTTTCTAAAAAGGAATATCCAATTCAGATACCGGATATTCCATATAATACGAGACACGGCAACTCTAAGCTCTTAATAACTCTGAACCACTGACCCCGGAGTTTTTTGAATTTCGTAGGCTTTATTCAAGAACTACAGACGAGCTAAAGTGTATCTGAAATCTCTTCCAAATCAATCATTAGCTGGAGAAGGCAACAAAAATACCTGTAGAATTAGCTTTACAAAAGCTTTTAACATTGAGATTAAGCCGATTATTTCGGATTTCCGCGGGATTTGATAAGATTAAAATTAAATCGGCTTTACACCAATTTCAGTAAATATTGCGGATTTAAATAATTTTTCAGAAATAATTATATTTAAAAACATCATTGGGTGAGACCGAGTTGTTTACGAAGACATCCGAGAACAGCTGTTTCACGCTCTGCGGCGATCATCTAGGAGTAGTCACCAGCAAACAACGAGGTCTCGATAAACAGACCAATGGGAAATGTCGTCGGAATCAAAGTGGCGCCTTCAAAGCTTAAATAAACAATAAAAAAACTCGACAAAAGTGAAATATTCTTTGCGGCAGCCGAACGCGTGCCCAAGAATTTTCTTACCAATTTTCCTTTTGGCGAGTTTTTTATTGTTTATTTAAGCTTTTCAGGCTCCACATTGACTCTGACGATAGATAATATTTACTGTTTGTTCTTTAAAATTACAATATCTGCTGAATACAAACGTTAAACTTTTCGTTTGTTTTTGTTTTTTTCCAACCAATTTAAAAAATAAAAAAGAAATAACAGTAAGAAAAAATATAGAACCTCCACAAATCTAAACTAAAAAATAAGGAATACACATAAAAAATAAAATAAAGAAAATTCAATACTGGCCTTTTATTTATCACGTGAATTTTATTTTTAGTTAGTCTATTTTTAGTTTAGATTTGTGGAGACTACATTTTGCTTCTTAATTGTTATTTCTGTTCATATCCGTATTGAGACTTTGTTGTTTACTGGGGACAACTCTCAACTGATGTTCGCCAATTAAGCGTGAAAGAAGAGACCAAATGTTTACTAGGTGACAAACCTTTGATGTATTAATAACAAAGAAAATTTAAGGAATAACATTTTAAGGAAAAGAAAGTAAGCTTTCAGAAACTCATGGGTAAGTTTCACTAATAATAGAAATCTTCCATTTCAGAAAATAACTGATTAAATTTGGCATTATTTCTTGAACTGTTTAAAGCCAATTAATTTTAATTATGTTAAAGCTCACGCAGATTAAATAATAGGATTAAATAAGATGAAATAAGAGGATTAAATAATAGATTAACATTCAAATATCCGTTGTTTGGGGCATCGACAAAAATCCAATGTCCAATTAAAAGTAGACTATTGAAAAATAATAAAATCCGGATTTCATATTTTTTCTTGGGAATTTTTGTCACCTCACGCTATTAATTCTCGGCATGGACCCTTACGGGAAAATTTACAAATATAAAAGTTTGATCATCTCTTGCCTTTCAAATGTGTATACCGAGTTACGAAAAGATCCACGAAGGGGTTCAATAGCAGAGTCAGAATTTATTGAAAAGTGGGTGTGTTTTATTTTTTACATTCTAATATAATGTAAACATTACATTTTTTTACATCATTATATAATTAAAAAAATATTCACTAGATGAAATTATTCATTAATGCCTCAATTTTCTTATATTATTATTCAATAATTTTTATTCTTATAAATAATTATATTGAATAAGTGGGAGGTGTGACTCCTAACCTGTCAGTTTGCAAAGATTCAAACTTCTGTTATTATATTAGTTAAAAAGGTATTCAGCTTCTCACTTGTTATCAGACAGGATCTAAAGACAAAGCAAATCCTATAAAAAATGTAGAGATTGTAAATAGTCAAGTTGTAGGAATAGTTGGGGATTTAATCCATTTTTAATGCTAACTAGTGGCAAACCAGGTAACCTTGAAACAGGAATGAATCAACCATGAAATATTTAAAGCCGTCTAGACAAAGGTAACTATTAACTATTTAATAAGGTAAATTACTATCCTCAATAGATACAAATGCTCAGCTTTAGGTGCTGCATGGATATTTTACCAAATATAGTAGTTAAAAAGTTAATGTATTTGGAAATAATAAACTTTAATTATAGTGTTGTTGTTGTTTTTTTTTGTTTTTTTTTTTTTTTTTTTTATAGTAGAATAGACTTAATTTTATTTACGTTTTTATCGAATCAGAAGGAGAAAAATAATAAAAGGTTTTCAATAAAAAAAAAAGAGAATCTTTCTCATTTCAATATATTACTACAGTTCAGTTCTAGAAAGAAAGAAAAAAAAAATTCCTTATAGATTAATTTAGCCAGGACATAAGAGCGCCATCTATTGCTAAAATCCGTAACTGAATCTTACAAACATTACGAAAACATTCTGGTTTTTGTATTTTCTACATTTACGAATATATAATAATAATTAAAATTGAAATAATTAAAAACGTTCCAAACTATTCCCCTTGCTTGGCTATGCAAATTTTGTCCTTTCTTGGTCACGCTTATGCGATCACAAAACGACGCCATCTTGGACTGACTGCTCGGAGTTCAAGTTGATGACGTCATGACTAGTGACGTTTGTTCCAGATAAAATCTATCGCTTTGTAATGACCATATATGGCAAACCCTTTCTTTTTTAAATACTACTATACTCTGTAATTATTAATATATTTAGTTTTAAAAAAGTGAAATCTGAAGATAGATATTTGAAATTCTCCAATTTGGAATAAAATACTACTTTTCTTTATAAATGCGCTAAATTTTAGACAAATAAAACGTAACCTTTATATTTTTCGAATTTTGGTTTTTGCTAAATCTGTTGTAATTATAGCAAAATAATTACAACATTACAAGAAACAATGAAAATCTTCAATCAAGTTTCGATAACTTCCATACTGGATTGAGGATGGATGATATGTTACTGATATATCCAAATAATAAATAAAAGTGTACATTATTTTTAAATCTTTGTTGTTCTTTTTTAATATTTTCAGCCGTTTAAAACGAGACAATGTTTAAAGAATGAAAACCTTATAGTCTCCGTAGATGCTTAAATAATAGGAAAAATTAGATCCGCTATAAATTGCAAAGCAAATTCTGGCGCGAAGTAAAGCATTCAGTGTATTTGTAAACTCATCATCATCATCATCATGATGTGCGATCTTCGTATATGCGAAGTTACGCGGTCTACGGAACCTAGTGACCCCCGAAGGGCCAACCCCTAGGAGAAGCCGTAGATAAACTAGGGAACAGATACTGGGGGTGGTTTCCCGTTGCCTTCCCCCAGGACGCCATTAAGGAATGACGTCAGACCAGAGAGAAAGTGAAGAAGAGGCTGGACAACACAGGAAAGGAAATCGAAACAGCCATGCCCCTGCCGGGATTCGAACCCAGGAACTGGCGCACTGGCCGCCGCCGAGACCGCACGACCACGCCAGCACGGCTTATTTGTAAACTAATAAACATTTTACTTGCGATTATGAGGAATTTTAAAGTTGAAATGATATAGTCGTAAAAGTTGAATCTTGAGGAAAAATTAAACATTAAGAAAACAAAAGTTGTTGAACCTATTTATCTTACTACATAAAAAAGAATGTTTCTTTGTTTGTTTGTCCCGTATGCGTTCCTATACCATTCATCAGATTGCGATTAAACTTTGGTGAGTTGTTGTGCGCACGCCAGCGAAGGTTTCTGAATTAGTAAAACCACTTCACAATATTTGGTGCGCGAGGCGTTTCAACAAATGAGTGTATTTCCGGTTTCAACGTTTGCAGTTTCCGGTGAGACTCGCATTTGTAATGACCATCAACAAAGCACAGTGACAATCGCTACAAGTGTGTGGGCTAAATTTGGAAAAATCCATGCTTCACGCATGGACAGCTGTATGTGGTCTGCTCACGCGTCGGAAAACCTTCAGATGAGTGGCCTGCCTTCCAGTTAGGAGACCACAAACATTTTCAGTGCGCTTAGGTGGACCACAAACGATACTGCCACAGAAACAAGAAAAGTTTCAAAGAAAGACCGAAGATGAATGAAATCCCCACCCTTCCTGGGAGTGAAAGAAATCACCAATTTTCAATCCTGGGAGAACCTGAGCCATTGGACGCCTCAGTTCAGTTACTTAATACGTGGGCGTCGTAGGAGATCATTATCTACATCTCACTACAAGGAGAAGGCATAGATCGATGTTGCAGAATTGATTAGGATTTTCTTCTGGTAAGTTTTCAGACTAAATAAAAGCACATGTTTCGACTCCATAAATCCTCTTTTCCGAGAAAGAACCAAGAAAGAACTTTTTTTATCAGAAAAGCTCTTAAATAGAAATCTTACAAAACGTGTTCCAGTGGTCGAATGGTTCAAAGTTTTTTAGTGAGGAAGAAATTAGACACACATCCTTATCTCAAACACTGTAACCGAAAAAAAATAGATTAAATATTAAAAGTGCTTGATAATAGTCGAAATATAAATGTCTTTCACCATAGCTGTTTCTGGAACTGTCTACTAAGAAAAAAAGACTACTAAGAAAATGGAATTCTATTCTCTAAGTGATTTTTATTGCTATGAAAATTTAATTTGATCAAAAAGCACTAAGCTTAAATTGTAATAAACATTTCTAAAAAATATAACACAATAAAAAACAAATAAAAAACAATTCAATTCTTTTCCAACTGATAAGGAAAAGAAACTAGTGTTGTGGAAATGATTGGGAATCTTTAGATTTACCAAAAAGAGTCTTGGTTTTCTGTTTAATAACTCCTGCTTTTCCTCCTAGAAAACGAACAAAAAAAAAAAAAAAAATAATTTTTATTGTCAAAAAGATCTACAAACCGTTTTCCGTTGGTCGAGCTGTTGAAACAGCTGACAAGAACGTTAGTGCTTGCGGCGGTGATGTTCAAATCCATTGCATGTTATTTTTTTTTTTATCGAGGAGGATTTTTTTATTTATTTATTATTTTGTTGAAATATGTTGGAATCATTTACAGTCTTTCGGGAAGAAAGTCTTTCGGGAAGTGTTGTTGAATTGAAGGTGAATGATAAATAAATGACAAGAAACTATCTTTTTATATTGGATATTTTGAAACCAAGAATTATAATGTTAGGATGACCAGAATATGCACAGGTTTTTCTAAAAAAAAAAATAACACAAAACTAAATAAGCAGTCAGAAAAGTTTCGAAAATCCATTTTGCTCGATTTTCTTCTTCAGGTCTCCTTACACCCGAAGAAGGCCGCGCGGTTGGCGTTGTTGCTAAGACATCGGCCTCTCACCTCTGAGTCCCGAGTTCGGTTCTCATGTGGGTTTCGTGATGGTGGACGATCCGCGCTGGGCAGGTTTTCTCGGGGTTCTCCCGTTTCCCCTGCACTTCTCCCACCATACTTTCTCAGTCTTTCTCTCCTTCACTACATACATACATACATACATATACCCGAAGAAGGAAATTGAACGAAAGGGATTTTCGAACTGTTGTGACTGTTTATTTAGATTTTTGTATTATTTTTTATAAAAACTGCATATTCTGGTCATGTTAACATTTATATACTGCACGTTAAACAAAATGAGCAAGAGTTGCAATGTTGCCGAAATCTTTGAGGTTTATTTAAAAGAACGCTTGACCGCAGCCTATTACACTATGTAGCGAACCATCGAAAAGCGGGGGATACGTTTCATTGCCTACAAGAGCTCGACCGCCGGAAAACTCTCTGTAGGTGTTATTTTGCAATCATCTGTGATAATAAAATGATTTTTTCCTCTCATTTACTAGAAAGTAAGCGTTATGGAGCAGAAAGCTGAGACACAAATCTACTATTTTGCCACACAAAATTCTCAATCATTTACGCAATTTCGATATGGTGAGTTCTCATTGTTAACTGAAAAACAAAAAAATCTCGTCGTTTTTTAACGTTACATTATTATCTCTCATAATCATACAAGAGATTAGGGATGGGTAGTTCGTATAAAAGAACTAGTTAAATGAACGACCTAGTTCAAATGAACTAGTTCGTTCTTTTACCACTCCACTATTGGCTATTGGAATTGATTTTTTTCGTTTTATATTAAGTATTTGAGAACTTTTTTTTTTTTTTTGGTTGTAAAAGTATTTGAAAACTTTTTTTTTTTTTTTTTTTTGGTTGTTAAGGTAAAAAGAACGACTTAGTTCATTGAACTAGTTCAATAAAAAGAACGACTTTGCCCATCTCTACAAGAGATTCCACTTTCTTTGTAGTCTTTGATGCTAAGTTGTTTTGTTCAAATGGAGACAAAGAGAAACCATGACAAACTGGAGTCGGCCTACTTCAGGAAAGCTCAAGGCTCAAGTTACAGGGTAATGAATTTTTTTTTTTTTAATTTTCGGGTACAATATTTGAGACAAGGATGTTTCTGTAATTTTATTTTGGCTCCCAAAATTAGATCATTTGGAAAAAAATTGCAAATTGCAAAAATGATAGCAATAACCTACCTTCTGCCATGGTGAGACAAACAGAACGGCATTTCGACAATTATGTACTGGCAGATTGTCATTGCTATTAGTTATTTCGAATGGAAATTTAGTCATGGTTTTAATAAACAGAGACATTTGGAAAAAAGTTACTGAACGTAATTATAGTGTGTTTATTCCAAGATATAATTTCAGCTAAGACAATATTCAGTTACTCTTGTGGAACTTATTAAATTAATTAAAAGTGACTGAAGAAAACACGCCATCTATTGATAGATGGAGAGAGTAGGTACTAACAAATGTATAAACAGATAGTAGTTATATACAGTTTTAGAACTGCAGAAACTAGTATTCTACAATATAATAAAAAGTTAAAAAAATCATAAAAAAAATGATTAAAAACGACCATCTGTTAGCTTCGTTCCTCGCCAACTAATTACACAATCTTCCACCGACTAGTCTGGTACAACAGACCTCCTACTTGCCCTTGACCAAGTAGCAATTTCGACCATTTACGTTCGACCATCGAATAAGTTTTTCATTTTTTTGTTTCTTCTTTCATCTTCAAGGAGGTGTTGGGTCCATTGCAATCTATAATTGTCTACAAATCTCCAGTCAGCAAAAAACAGAGGGGAAAAACTTCCCCGAAAATTAAGGCATCAAATCCACTATTTCGATGTACAACAAGAATTCTGAAAGAACTAAAAGTCTACTTTCCTTAAGCTTTTTTTTTTTTTTTTAGAGCCTTTTTAAAGGCAATTACCAACCTATCATGAGATCTAAACCTTTCAACTTTGTTTTCGTTACGAGTTAAAGCCACCTTTAGGAAATTTCGTCAAATATTAAATGACTTTTAACAAGTTGTCAATCTGTTCGAAGCTAAATGTATACTGTATTTAGCATCTCAATTATTTAAGTGGAAGCGGAGTGCATTTCGGCTGCAAAGTTTTTAATTATCGAAGAACGACAAATACTCCCACAGTTCTTTGCGAAGTGTCCTTTCAACATAAATGAAAACTCTCTCTTTAACAAGTAGACATCTTCAAAATCTGATGCCCAGAATGAATTTATTTCAGTAATAATATTACTTATTTTTGAATGATAAATCTCCTGACTGTCATACTTAATTCATAATAACTTTGGATTAATCGAAACGTTGACAGACATCGGCTGGTAGAACGTTCTACTGGTGTTCGCTAGCGGTGAGTGAATGATTGAAATTCTCTGAATTTTAGTGCAAGTTCTAAAGCCAATTTAAGATGAAACTGGTGATGGAAATAAGGACAGAAACAATCACATAATCAAAGAAGTTCAATGATTGTGTCTACGATCAGAACTATGCTGAAAACTAGGGTGCGATTTAGAGATAATGGGATTAATATTCATTGCTACGACTTCGAAGAAATCCATTGTGTCTGTTCTAACGTCGTTTTTTTTTGTTTCCTTGTATTTCGCTTCAATCTCTGGAGCATCTCGCGGATTGTTGTAGATTCGCAACATTTGAGATGGACATCTATGTTTAAAACATGAAAAGCCTAAATTCTTCAAAACGAGATTCTGGCTAATTTTCAACTTAACTCAGTTTGAATGAACAGGCACGAGACTAAGAACTGAGAATTCTTTAATACCACCCAGAAGCATTCAAATCTTCCCAAAAACTTGGGTAGTTGAAACAATCTACATAGAAATGTAATTGATGAATGAATGTGTTCTTACTTACTAAAAGAACAGAACAATCTCGCAAAATTATTTAAGCCCTATTTCCTGTGGAGTTCTCAGGTTTTGTTTCCTCCGTAGATGGAAGAATAAAGCTACCACTGAACTTATTTCTCTCTCTTAAACTAAACATAGAATTTTTACACTCCATTCAACTTGTCTTCTATTCAAATCTCTTATGAGAAGGTTTAGTCCAATCCCTCCCGTTTTGTCCACTTCTTTATTTCTTTATTTTAAATTAAAATTGTGTTTAATTTTGACGAATTTTAACACAGCAATTTATTAAATTATCTTCAATTAAAATTAGAAGTACTATTTGCGGAAGTTCCAAGTGCAGCTACTTGGACTAATGCCTGGTTTTCACTAGGCTATTAATTTAGTCGAGTCGCGAGTAATTTAGTAACTAAATATGTCTGAACAGCAACAATTTAGTCGAATAGTTTAGGAAGGGATTTAGTCAAATGATTTAGTTGTACACTATTTTTTTAGGCGAGTAGCAGCCCCCCCTCCACTACTCACTTGTTCATTGATTAAACAAGAGCGAACCTCCCGTACTTGTGTACTGTACTCGACCGTAGTGCGAACGATTTTTTGGACAATAGCTAGTATTTTAGTTACTAAATTACTCGCCACTCGACCAAAATTACTAGCCTAGTGGAAATCAGGCATAACGGCCGGTTTCTGCAAAAAGTTTTAGTATTAGCTAACATCCCAATTCCATTCGACTTAATCTAGGAGTAGCTTAAGACTATTTGGAGAAACCGGCAATAATACGTAACGGTAATTTCTATGTAAATGTTCATCTATCCATAGACTAGTAACTGAGCATGTAGCTTCATTATCCTTAGCTTTCGAAAATTTCTTTCTATGAAACAGTATAAAAGCTTGGTTCTGAAGGAGGAGTGGGACCGAATATCAAGCAAACTTCGCCCCGGAGTGGAAAAATCCCTCAAAAAAAAAAAAAAAAAAAAGGATCTGTACAGTTTAAAAGCTTTTGAATTAAAACCTTTTTTTTAAAAAAAAAGCAGCAAGATTACCTTCATTTGTGATAAGCATTCACATGTAGTTTTGATAAATCAAATTCCATCAAATCGAAAGAGGCAGTATATTTTCTGAATATTTATACATCCGTCTTATTTAACTGAACTTATATGAAATTTTGAAAAGCGGAGATTTAAGTTAATACATGTTTATTTTCTTTGGAGAATCACATCATTAATACTGTTTTTGATTTTTTTTTTTACAAAGCATAGTCAGAATAAATTACCACTAAATCAATCTTATTCTTACTTTAAGGTTTCCTAAAAGTAGAATCATACGCATTCATAAGAACAGACTTTTTTTTTTTATTTATTTAGATGAAACAAAATTATTTTACTCGTATTTTAAGTTGGCACTTTTATAAGAATTGTATCAAGTTTTAAAGAAAATTGGTCACCTCTTTAACTGTGGGAGATAGAACACGAGAGATTTCTCGAGAGATTTGAGAGAGATTTCTTAACAGAATCCTGGAATTAGTTTCTTTTCAACTAATAGTAAAAAAGTTGTAAATTACAATAAAAAGATTTACAGAGAAATGGCCCTCAACGGATATATTACTCATACATTAGCTAAGAAACTCAAAGATAATTCTTTTGATATTCCGCAACTTCGGATATTACCGAAAATTCATAAAGAGAAATTACATAACAACGTATTTCAAGTGAGACCAATTGTCAACTGCAATAATACAGCCATTAAAGAACTATCTCAATTCATATATAACAAACTAAGCCCCCTACAAATTGTTTCAACTCACGCAATACCCAATAGTACAACTCTTGTTAAAAAGATTAAGGAATTGGAATTCATTCCTAATTTCTCTTTCTGTTCTTTTG
Organism: Thereuonema tuberculata; assembly: GCA_023159025.1. Lineage (NCBI taxonomy): Eukaryota > Metazoa > Arthropoda > Chilopoda > Scutigeromorpha > Scutigeridae > Thereuonema > Thereuonema tuberculata. Next base: position 46,076,135 of record JAFIDM010001028.1, on the reverse strand, counting down.
ATGTAGAAGCTTTATTTACATCAATTTCATTTGAATTGATTTGTAAAGCATTCGACCACTTTATACATAAGAATGGTAGAAATTTTCAAAATAAAAGGTTAATCGAACAATGTTGTCACCTTATCGAAGGAATGTTTAAGCAACAAATTTTCTCTTTTAACGGTCAATACTTCCGACAAGGTTCCGGGTTATTCATGGGCTTGTCTACGTCCGCCTTATTAGCCGAGCTAGTCATGATATTTATTGAGGATTCAGCGTTCCTCATTTATGATGAAGGTAATCTAAACATCCCATTATATTGTCGTTATGTTGATGATCTACTTTTATATTGTGAAACCAGTATCCAAGAAGGTCTTATGGACATCATAACCGAAATTCACCCTAACATAAATTTTCAACTTGAAAAAGAAATAGACTCATCCATCCCTTTCTTAGACGTCAGGATAACAAGAATAAATAATAGCTTCAATACAACAGTCTACAGAAAACCAACTAATAGAGGAATAACATTGAACTATTTTTCGCATTGCCCCACATCCTTCAAAGTTAATAACATCCACATGGCTGTTCAAAGAGCAATTAATCTTTCCAGCAACATTGAAGGATTCAACAACGAAATTGACTCCATAATCTCTTTATTTTCCAATAATGATTATCCACTAAACTTCATAAATAAACAAATAGCGAACACCTTGCAAGCTTACTATCACAACGATGCTCAGAAGACAAAAGTCAACAAATATATTTCCATACCTTTCCATAGATCTTTGTTTTGTGCCCTTAAAAACTTGTTCAAACCATTAAATATTTCCATTACGTCACCTAGTAATAATACTATAGATCGCACACTAAAAAGAAAAGCCATTATTGACAGTAATTTCCTCCTCCGTAGAGATGTAGTTTACGGAGTTCCTTGCATTAATCATGATTGTTTTTACATTGGAGAAACTTTGCAACAGCTCAAAGACCGCATAGCACAGCATGAAACAGCCATCAGAATTAATAATCTTAATTACGGTACTGCACGCCACGCCCATCAATCCGGGCATCAAATCGACTGTAAAAAACCGTTCATCCTTTGCAACGAATCTAACACGTTCTTGCGGAAATGTAAGGAGTCAGTCCTCATCATAAATTCTAAATGTTACAATGATTCTCTTTCTGTACAATCCATCTCCGACTATGGCTTTACAAAAATTTAATCCCCACAGCCTGCAAACACATCAATCATTACACCAAATATTCATAATTTTTTTTTTTTTTTTTTTATCATCATCAATATCATCAACTTATTTATTTATTTTTATTTTTTAATTTATTTTTATTCCATTTTTTTTTTTTTTTTTTTTTTTTTTTTTTTTTTTTTTTTTTTTTTTCTTTTCCTTCTTATTATATATTTTCAGATTCCAGCAGTCGACGTATACTTTCGAATTCACCAATCACCAAGAAGTCATCACCTCCTACTCCAGTCAAGCAACAACTTCCGTTCAGTTTCTATGATCAACAAAGAAGTCATCACTTCCCACTTCATCAACAACAACTTCCGTTCAGTTTCTAAGATCAACAAAGACGACATCAGAACCTGCCTTCCATCCACCCGCCAAATTTTTCATGACCTCACCAACCATTCATTGGTTAAAATTGCTATAAAAATTTTTCATTGGTGCAAAATAATATTTCGAAATTCTTGTTAACTTAATTTTGTATAAGAGCATATGATTTGTCTCATTTTGTTAGTTGAAAACGTCGTTTCAACACGACGAAACCGGTCCTGTATTTTTAATGTGTTAAAATATTTTTAATCTTTATAATTTTGTGTGTAATTATTTTTTAAACATTTCTTAACAGACTTCGAGACATTTGAGAGACTTGAGATTTCTTGATAGACAAGCCGACAAAAAAAAAAGTACAGTGGAAACTCGAATAATCGTCACTCTCTGTTATCCGTCATCAATCGCAAAACCTACTTCTCCGTAAAATACGGGACATTGCCGCGAAAAAAAGCTCGAGCCTCGAAGAAACAGAAGAAGATGACTGATTACAGCTTCAACATATAAACCTTATTATCTAGTAGGTCTACTGTTTTATGTTTCTATTATTTATTTGTTTGGTGTTTGACGATATCTATTTGTTACCGATAGATTTTTCTTTGTATTAATTTATTGTTTGCCTTTCGTCCCAAACCAGCATTGAAATTTCGTTACTGTACATGTTTATTGCGAAATTTCTGTTATCCGTCTATTCGGTTAATCGTCACAGTCCCGGTCCCGAAGGTGACGGTTAATCGAGTTTCCACTGTATTCAAATTGAATACTGTGATTTCGTATTCTTCGTATTCTCGGTCAACTGATATTTTTAAATCTTTCCGTTAAGTTGTTGTCTTTTAAATGTAACAAATTTTAGATGTAACAAATAACATATTTAATCAACAAAATCCCACAGAAAATTGAAATATGGATCAATTCACAGCGGGTTTAAATATTTAATAAAATTAATCAGATTCGGCGATGATCAATGAACGGTAAAACAAAATGTGGTTTGCAGCAGTAATGGCTTAAAGTGTTATGCATAAATAAATAAGTATAAATAGATTTGCAAAATTCAAGTTAACTTTATAGTTGAAATAATAATAATAGTTCAAATTGAAACATAAGCAGAAATGAAAAACTTCCACAAAAGAACGGAACTGAAAATGCTAACTTTGCAATTTTAGAGGTATTTGATCAAACAGGTTAATTTCAATCAAAAGTGAACACAAATCAAGGCTGGTGAGGCTGGGACGTACCAGTAGAACCCTACATTCAACGACGACGAAGCCAGGGCTATTCTTGCCACTGCTTCGATAAATCCAAGGTTATTACGAGTTAAGTATCACAGTCAGGAGATTTTCATTCTGTGCATTAGAATTTACAGATCTTTATTTTTTAAAAAGGTTTTTCATTTCTTCTTGAAGCGAAATCCTTCGCAAAGGACTGTGGCAGTATTTGTCACTCTTCGAAGCCTCACAACTTGCATTCCTAATACATTCCGCTTCAATAATACATACATACATATCCTTTCCCGTTCCACCAACTGTGGGTCTAGGAATTAACTAAGCCTCTCCACCTCTCCCTGTTCTTCCAAGCCTCTTCTCTCTGTTTTGAAAGCAAACAAAAATCCACTACTGGCTTGCTAGGCCTATCGTCGCTTCACCATGGCCCCGTCAGCCGTCACTTTTCGGGGTTCCCGTAGAGCCTTCAAAGCTACCGTAACGGTCCCGGGGCCCACGAAGTCTCCACTGTACTTCACCCCAATAATAGAGATTCTAAAATACATTAAATATATACTTGATTGAAATTTGCTCAAATTCGTTTAATATCCACGAAATTTCCGTTTCCTAAAGGCGATTTTAACCCTTAAAGAAAAATGAAAGTCAAAAGTTTTAGAGCTCATCGCTGATTGGTAGAGCGTTATGAAAGCGAAGAACCAATTACACAGAATATTAATTTCAATTTCTTTGCTAGTACGATTGAAATGCTGAAAACCAAAGACAGAAACATATCAGAAAAAAAACAATGATTACTTCAGTGAATCAAAAGAATGATGAAAATTAGAATCGTGTGATTTGACCAGTAGTAAATTACAACTGTTAAAAAAGTTTTCCAGGAAAGTTAGTTCCATGTAACTTATAATTAACGTTTTGGATAAGTTTATAATCCTAATGTAGGATCTCAACATTGCTGTTTTGCAAATGAAATTGCATAGGTAAAAATATGAAGATTTGTGAATCTTCTTGCCCTTGGTCGAACCAGCAGGTGGAATTCAGATAATTATATTCCGAGTTTACAGACTGTTCATTTAAAACATGACATAACGATACCAAATTATATGACAGTGGTAATAATCGTATGTACACCTGTACAGCTATTTTTCCACGAAATATTAATGAATACAAGAAACAAGTTACTTTTAAATACCTTCAATAAAGATTGAGGTTACACTTGAACATTGTTGCAATTAAGAATCGCCATCTGCTGATAAGTAACTAAACAGTTACAGAGCTGTTATTCCATGAGTAGCATTAAAAGAAGCAATATTGCTTTTGCAAAAAAAAAAAAAAAAAAAACTCCTAAAAAAAACACCGAAAGTCAACTATCTGCTTGTAAATGGAGGAAGTATGTAATAACTCTCAAAGCAGTTCTTTTTTTTCATGTAGTTTGCTTTATAATTTAAAGGAATATTCTTTTACATAAGTTAATACCATCTATGAACCAAACGGTTCACCAGCAAATCGTCTTTCATCGCCCACTAAGGGACCACTACGCTAAGATTAACAAGCAATGCCTATATGAAATTAAACACCATCTCAAAGGCGATTATCAAGTTTCTAACTTTAGATAAAACTTTGAGTTTTATGGGAGTCTATGTTTATAGATTTGTCTTTTCTTGTCTTGTCTTTTTCTTGTCTTTTTCCTGCCTCATGAAAGGCAGAGGACAGACCTACTTCTGTCGACATTGAGGCATCAAATAGACAAATTGGACAAACCACGATTTTTGAGCTCAGCAACAAAATTGTGGAAATTAAGTAAAATATTAATTAAAGCATTGATTGATTTGAATAATGACCCGCAGCGCAGGAGAAGATTAGGACGAGAAAGCATGACGATGTTCCAAAAGAAAGTGAAAAGATGAATTCTTCAAAGAAGGTTGAAGTTTTTTTTTTTTTTGAGCTTATGAACTTGAATTTCAAAGAATGAACATTATTTACAGAACTGTTTGTAACTATTTAAAGAACTGTTTGTGAACTGTTAGTGAACCGATAATTTAATAAGAAGAATTGTCAAGTGATATTGAATGTTTGACGTGGATTCGTATTTCAATATTGAAGAACTTACGAAGAAGAATAAGTATTTCTTTATCCGATATTTTGTTTGTTTATTATATTGTGTTTGTTTATAAAGTACATATCTGCTACTAAATAAGTTAATAAATTATATATAAAAGTAACAAAAATATTCAGAACTGTTGTCAGGAAATGTCTTAATTCTGGGTTCTTCCTCTGAAAAACTAATAGACGTTCTATTTTAAGATCTTGTTAAGATGTCATGGTGATGCCAGGCTTATTTTCAATCCATTCACAAAATCTTTCTAATAAACAATCCTACCAAAGATGAAGATAGATTCTATGTCGTTCTGAAATCATTTTTTTCTGTTTGAATTTACCCAAAACAATCATTTACTTTTTGTAAATAATAAATGTTGATCCAACATTGAACCCTTCCTCATATAGTTAAAACAAACGGTTTTACAATTTATTCATAAGTTGCAACATCCCTCAGAGAGAGGATTAGAATAAAAACGTTTGTATAAACGCAATTTTAAATCCAAAATCAAAATAAAAAAGGTTATTTATCTGAAAGTTAAGTAATAGGTTTGGTTATTCGAAAAAAAAAAAATCTACATTGAGGTTTATTTTGGTAAACAATGGATTTGCCAGTGAAGAGCTACGGTCGAAGAACGCTACAGTATTCAAAAATAGCTAAAGACACTTCCTGTTTGGGAAGCAGAACTTCTACAGTCAAGCTATCAAATACCAGATCTCTTTAGAATTCTTGCAGATTAGATCTGCTAGATGAACAAATATAAAACTGTCAAAATTACGATACTGAAAAATTAAGTACAGTAAAACCCCGGTTAACCGAACTCGGGTTATCCGAAACGCCTCCGAAAATCGAAAATCCAAACAATTATACTGTACTACACGGAAATGGCGGAACATCGCTGCTCGAAAACATCGCTGCTGTTGGAAGGGACAAGAAACAAACAAAAATGATTTTTTTAAATGAGCAATTAAGTACAGAATACTGTATATTGATGTAACCTACTGTAATCCTAAAAATGTAATTTTAACTTTAATAAAGAACTTAAGTGTAGCATACAAAGATTTTTGAATTCGTTTGACCTTCAAAACCTGTCAAAAATACGTACTGTAATTACAATACAAAATACTGTCGCTGTATTAGATGTTCATGGCCTAACCGAAAAAAAATTCTTATCCGAAACGGCTTTCCCCTCCCCTTTAGTTCGGTTAACCGGGCTTTTACTGTATGTGAAATCTAACATTTGCCAACTAACCTATGTTTTTATTCATGTTTGTTCCAAACTAGATGTAAAGATAAAAAACAATAAAAATACAGAGAATGCATTTTTTTTTTCCGAATCACGCTTTGAGATGTCATTAATGGTATTTTTACATACTTAATTGTTTCACATTAAGTTAGACGATTTAACACTATCAGAAAACAAAAGATATTCAGTATTTCTGTTTGTTCCTATCTTCCAATAGTCTTCAATGTCATCCAATCTAGATAGTGTAACGTCGAAACCGATATCTTCAGAAACTGAATTCCATATCTTTTACTGTTTTGTGATCTTTGTCCATTTCTGTTATGAGAAACATAAGGGAAACCCATTTCCAGTGGCAATGAAAGTGGCAATGAATGGAATTTTTCTTCGAATTGTTTCTGGAAGTCTTGAGATAATTATAGTTCCGTTGGTTAACGAGGTCATCCTTCCTTCATTCACAAACAAAACGGAATGGAACCAAAACAAGGTCTTAGCCGCTACTTTTAGAGACAATAAACTAAGCAATTCTTTCCATAAAAGAGAAGAGAAGCTCTAAGAAGCCTTCATAAAAAGAAAGTGAATCTGAGTGGCTGGTTAGGCAATTGCTCTTCCCCAAAACAATTCCAAACCAAATTGAGATAGTATAAAGAGGAATGCAATTGGACTAATGCCAAAAAACAGATTTATCGTGGATCATCAAGACACACTCAACGGTCTTAAAGGGTTACTGGTGAAAACAATTTTCAATTTTCTAATGCTAATTTAAGTACGTAAATTAGCACACAGATGCGTTAGAAATAACAGGAAAACAATACGACTGTTTTCTACATGATGGCGACACTACCATCGCCGTACTTTACAATATGTATAAACAACTTTTTAAACGCAATGACAGTTTAAATAATATACATCTATAAAATGAACGGTGCTGGGATATTATTTATATTAGCAAGATAGGAACTTGGATTCTGGAAGATTCCAATTCAAAACCCATATTCCTATTTTTGCAATGATATTCTAAGTCATCTATCATTGCGGCAGATTCCTTGTGGTGTTTTTTTTAAATTTAAATAAGTCATACTAAAGCGCTGTATTTGAGGTGTGATCTTTTTATATATACTCTTCCTTCTATATTACAGGCTACCCAAAATAGATAAAATAAATTGGGAATCGCCTGGAGAGGTCATCTCCAGTATTTCTGGAATTCCGTCTACTCCTTCCGGCTATCAAAGACATTGTTCTTCTGTATTTACTCAAAAAGTTATCTGTTCATAACATAAAGACGTAATAACCCAATTACACAGATAAATTAATTTTTAATTGAATTTCTTAATAAAGAAATTAAGTTCAGAATTTGCTATAGTTAATCCAATACCTGAGAGCAGGAAAACAATATTGATTAGGCACCTGTCTGAACAAATTAAGAACTGAAGTGTAGTGACGTAAATTATTCAATGAAGCTGCAGGCGTCTGTGAAAAGTCGTTATAATTATATTACAAAACTTAATGAATTAAAATAATGATTTTAAAAAGTAATATTCGAAGTAAATGTCGACATAATAATAGTTTTCTTTGTTCTGTTATTTGTCTTTCACTGAATGCTAATTTTTCACCAATTGTAAAGTTTTGAGTTATAAAACCGATGTCTTCGAATTAAAAATGTCATTCTTTAATACAGTCGGATTTCGATATAAGATCACCCGCATATAAGGTCACTTTTCTAAAGTCCCGGCTCATTGATTAGGATTTCTTTGATATGGATTATCGGATGTATGGTCAGGTCTTAAATACCGTAATCGCAAATAAGGTCACTTTTGTCAGTGATTTCAGTGCCACACTGATTCAATTCCAAGAATTTTTCTTTCTTTTCCCAACAAAACTTTTACTTTCAAGAAAGAAAAATGTACAGGATGGAAAAAAAGTAAAGAAAGACTGACAATTTTTTGAGGAACTAAGATGGATGAGACCGCTAGTTATGGGAAAATTTCAAAAGCCACGTTGCTTTAAAAACGTTAAGTCTTTACCTTCGGATTATGATGCAAACGAAAAAGCATGGATGAATGCTAACATATTTGAGAAAACTATACCGCGTTTCGATAAACACTTTTTGAAAAATAAAAGACAAAGTTGTTTTCATCGCAAACAATTACCCTGCTCATATCAACATACCTCAGTTGAAATCAATTGACCTTGTTTTCTTACCCCGAAATGTTATCAATGTTTCGCAACCTTTGGATCAAAGGGTCATTCAAAATCTGAAAATGAACTACAGAAAGCTCCTTCTGAAAGACTTGATTTCAAAAAGATGCAATGGCTCCTCCACATGAAAGCGCATCAGAAAGCAGTTTGTCTGCCGCTGAACCAAACGCTGCAAATCCTCTTCCCAAAATTAGTACTACAATCAAGGTGCACCTTGATTGATGAGAAAAATTTTTTTTCACGTATCTGTGTTCGATGCAATTTTTTATATTCATAAAAGTTGGAGTTTGGTGTCAAACACATGCATTTCAAATTGCTTTCGACTGCTGGTTTTCAATTTTCTACAAATAGTGTAGATGATATAACAGATGAAGATGATGAAGACGATATTCCTTTAGCTGTGTTAATAGAAGATCTCAGAAATGCGGTTGTGCTATAGAAGGGGAAAGTGAATATGTGAGAATTGATGATGAAATTGCTATCACTTCTCAAGCTTCGATTTCCGAAATTGTTTCGCAAGTTTTAGATTCCAATGCATTAGAAAGTGAGGATAATATCAGTGATACTGAAAGTGAAGCGGTGACACAAGTTGCGCTCAGATCATTATCGAAAGAAATTTACTAGCCATGAGGGAGCTGAAGAACATTTTCAGAAACTACAAAACTTAGAAAACATTATACAAAAGATGAAACCAAAATCGCGGCAGTCCTGCATTATGGATTATTTTAAGAAAGGTCAGTTGTACATCAGTACTTTCCTTGAGCATACTAGTACTATTTGTATATAACTTTATTCCGAATTAAAATTTTAAAAAAATAATTTCTTTCTGATTCCATTAATTTTAATTGGTTCAACTAAATTAAAAAATTATAACCTAATACGGTGATATTTTTGTAAGTACGTACATTGAAAATCATTCAAAAGAAAATAATTGGAAGAAATAATTCATTTTAATTTTCAAAATTAGAAGGAATTTTTTTTTGAAAAGAAAAAATTAAGATGCAGTTAAAAAAAATAACAGTTCATCGAAGAGAGCTTCTCGAAAATGTAATAAAGTTATGAGAGACGAACATTAAAACTGCATTTCGGTGAGTTTTTATCTACTCTACATTATCTTGTCGTTGAAATAGATCTTATCAAATTTAATGGAAAAGTGCAATTCCTAGAGCAGAAAAATCCCACTAGAAATTCAAAAACAAAATCTAATCAAAAAATAAAACTATATTTCAGGTTGGATCGGCTATTAAACGAAAGAAAACAAAAATATTTGAAAACTAAGTTTAAAAAAATGTAGATTTAGAAAAGGGTCTTTGTAAAATATAAAATTGCCTGTCCTGTAATTCTAATAGATAGATAGAAAACTGTAAGATAGCTAATAGATTTTTCTCAAAATACTTTCTAGCGTTTTTTTGTTGTTTGTTTACAACGAAAACTCGGTAACGATTATCATTGACTTGTACATCCTCTTCATTTTGCAGAATGGAGTTTATAAATGATTATCCATATTTAATATTTGTCTGAGACAAAAATATAATAGGTTACACATAGCATATAGGGAAGTCTAGGGGCAGCTAAATGGGATCCTATTTTTGTTTGTTTATTTTATATTTTTTTTTTTGTGGATGAATAATGTGAGTCAATTTACTTTTTTGTTTGGTTGGATGGTTCGAGCATCTGGGATTTTTGATCACTAGTCACATCATCACCGGGCTATAATTAGCAGTTTCTCGTGCCCATCTTCCAAAGTAGTCTGTTCCCGGGCATTAAAAAGAAACCCTACCTATGACACTGTGCAGAGGAGAGTGGGGGGGGGGGGGGTTGTAGAGGGAGACGGGTCCTTCTCCAAACGAGTTCTAGGGTCCACCCATCCCTCTGTATAATGGGTACCGGGTTTCTTTCCACTGGGTAGATGCGGCCGAGTGTTGGGCTGACCATTCAATTATTCAGATAAAAAAAAGTTAATTTATCAGATTGTGAATGTTAACAATTCATTCTACTAATAAAAGTATTTTTTCGTGTGAATTTAATAGATTAAAAATAACAACTCATACAAGATAAGAACATTTAAAAAGTTTATCGTTTCGTGAGTGGATACACATTGAAACATCGATTGTAAATACTTCAATGTTTGAGATTTAAAGTTTAAACCAAATACTTTTCGAGGCCCTTTCAAAATTGTAGCTCCAAATGATTTAAATCGAAGCGATTTTATTTAAGCGAGGTCTTTGAGGTGAGCTTGACTAAAACCAATAAAAACTTCTTTTTAGGAAATATCTTTCAAAATATACATACATTTTAGGTTTTAAAGCATCTCCTATAACCGCTTTGTGTGGCTAAAGTCTGTCTTTGTACTTTACAGCAAGAAAGCCTGGAGATTCTTCGATGACAGCTTTGACATCTCCGACTGCTTTGGTAAAGAGTTCTTTGTGTTGATTAAACAGTCACCACGAATGAACAAAATATTGATTTCTCCGTTGGCTTCAATGTTAACAAAATAGCAAAACACGAAGGAATAAAATTCTGTCAGTTGAATACAATTGCAACTATATAAAAAAAGAAAAGATATTAATAATCTTTACATTTTTTCACAAATCCATTACATTGCTAAGCTTGGAAATTTTGTGTTTTTTTTCCTCACTGTAATTAAGTACAAAAACTATTTGTACTAGTTGTAGGGAATATTTCTGATACTGCCTCTCGGCTTTTCGGAAATTTTGTTTATTGCCTTTTCGCCTTTGGGAGGTCACAGCCAGGTTGTTGACTTTACCATAGGCTTGCTCCTTTCTGATTATTTTATCGAGGGAGGCAGGTTAGGGCTGATGATTCCGTAGAAGGGTGAAACAGCTGTTCCCTAATCCTCCCCGTAAAATGAATCAGAAAAGGCAATTGTATTTTTGTTTATTCTGTGCTGGGCTTTACGGAGATTTTCAATGAAATTTGTCAGCACATTAAGCCCCTTTACTATTTGTTCTTTATTCATGATTTTCTTTTTTTTTTTTTTAATACTTTTAAAGAAAACAAAGAACTTAAAGTATAAACGTGCCAGAAATTTATACAAAAGCGTAAAGAAATGAGACAGAAATGACAAAATATCTGAGCTTTCATCGGTGAATCTGGGACGACCGTTTCGTCCTTTTTGTGGACTCGTCAGCCAAACCCGCGCACCAGATGAAATGCTCAGGTAGTGCAAAAGTGATAACGGAAATCATTCCCGCAACAGGCTACGGTCCCCTCCAAAAGAAAATGGAATTAAAACAGAAAACTTCATATCCTGGTCTGTGGAACCATCTGACGAGTCTACAAAAACGACGAAATGTCCTTTCGTCACCAATGAAAGCTCAGATATTTTTTATTTCTGTGATATTTCTTTATGCTTATATATTAATTTCTGGCATGTTAAATATTTTGTTTATATTAAACCGGATTGGTTTCAGTCTTGTTTTTTTATATTCAAATTCCTTTATGCCTGACGGTTCCACAGGCCAGGATTTGAAGTTTTGCCTGTTTTGGTTTATTTTTTAAATGTGTTTTCTTTTGGAGGGAGGCCACAGCCGGTAGCGGGAGTGGTTTCAGTTATCACTTTCGCTCTATCTGAGCATTTCATCTGTTGAGTGGATCTGGATGAAGAGTCCACAAAAAGGACGAAACGGCCGTCCCATTCTCTCACCGCTGAAATCAGGCGAGATATTTTCCATTTTCATTTCTTTAACTTAAAGCCTACATTCAATAAAATATTATCTTTAAAAAGCAATGGAATAAATAAATGAGAAAGTTCAAAGGAAGCCATAAAAAAATTACGTTTAATTTTAAATTTTAATATCGGCTAAATAAAAACAATAAAAGTTTTTTTATTTTTACTTTTCCTGAAAAAAAAAAAAAAATCAATCTGCATTACTTATTTAAGATTTACAAATTCGATTATATTATAAGTCCTACCTAAACACGCAGAATTCGCGAATTTGGTAAAAGGATTAACGTTTCGGTTTCATATGCTCTTCCATAGCAATTTCTGTCATCAGAATTTCAAATACAGATGTTTCATTATCTTTTGTCCTTAAATATGAATGCCAAGTTTCAAGAAGATCCATATAGCGGTTCAAAAATTAACAGGGATCAGACACGCATACAGACTGTTTGATTTGATAAGCCTCACTTTTCTGATAAAGCAGACTTAAAAAAAGAAAACTTCAGATTAATGGATAGGTGAACTTTAATAAGACGATTTCGAAATATTTAATTCATTAAATGAAACTGAATAGAGACATCTCTAATCTTTCATTTCATGAATTATTCATAGGCACGACGAATCTAATGAATTTTATCTTAAGATATCCCTCCACGTGCAAATATTTGCAGACTAGATAAGTGTGGTGGGTTTTTCAATTTATTTATGGTTAAGTTATTCCATAAGAAATCTGTTTGCTTTCGTGCTTACCTTAGTCTAAGACAAAATTACCTTTCTGAATTAAAAGGTAAGGCGTGTTCGCCATCGAGCTGTAGCATCCAGCCTTACTTTTGTGCAAATTAATATTTGAGTTTATTTTTGTGACAGAAATTTCTTGAAATGTTTTCCAATCTGTGAAGTACTTTTAATTTCAATCGTGCATTCATTATAAAGTGCGAAATAGGTGACTTATCTTACATCGGAAGCGCAGTGGTGCCTCAAGGAATAAATTACATAATGAAAAAATTCACCAATGAAAAAATGAGTGAGAAAATCCATGTGCCACAAGGATCGACCTCAATGAATTTTTTTAAAGTATAAGACTTCAAACTGCGCATTTGAAATGTTAAAAAACAACAATGGTTGAGACCAAATTATTCACGTGACATTCTGGAACAGCTGTTTCACGCTCGTTGTTGGTGCAATTTTGTTCTCAAGCAATCTGTTAATTCCAAAGCTTACTCCATCTAAAAGTTATTTCATGAAAGTAGAAAGGAAATTGTAAGTAAAAGAACTGTCGTTTCTTAAGCAAACAGTTCGGAAGCTGAAGAAAGCAGAGCCCGCTGTAATTAAGGTTTCAATGTTTCATTGTTTCTATGTTGAAACGTTGTTCGAACTTAAGTCAGTTTATGCTGTTTGCTGTTAGTATAGGAAAAAACGCTTATGATACCAAGATTTTTAAGTTTGGTAATCAGTAGTCAATATTTAGATGATAGATACTGAACAATTTGCCAAACGTCATCAATTTCTATCAACTGGTTATTGGCAAATTATCAGACACATCTACATTCATCTTCTAAGCTCGAGAACATGGCTAAAACGCGCTAGAAAACTTGCCGCTTGCAGCTTAGCGAAATTGACATTGTTTTCGAGTCTCGTTTCGACTCGAACATTCCGATTCAAAATATAGTGCAGGAGAAGCGACGAAGTGCAATGCAATTTTTAAATTTGTTAAATCTCGACTCATTCTAGAGCGGAGACAAAAAAAAAAAAAAATATCCGGGAAGAAGAGTGTCATGGATGAAGGTGTGGACTACGAAAGGAATCCAGATTCCACAGTGAAGTAAGTGAATTTTTCAAATAAACATTTCTGGCCGCAAGGCGCGCTGGTGTCCAGTTTGCTTCTAAAACTTGCCTCAAATTAGATCATACGGTCAAATTGTATTTAGAGGAAAGTGACAAGTTTCTGGGCAAGTACGCGTTTTCCCTACAACTTGACGGTTTGAGCACGTAAAGCAGCAATACAAGTTTACAAAGTAGTTGTTTATCTCAAATTTATAACTATGTAAGTTCGTTAAACCTCTGTTCTTGAATCAAAAGACTCAAGCCCAATGATAAGTCATTTCTATTTAAACTACAACAGTAACTTTAATACACAGATAGTCCCCGACTTTCGGCGAGGTTAGGTTCCATCGACCCCATCGCAATCGATGTTTTCGTTAAGTCCGAGAATACTATATATGCTACAAGAAATACACCGATGTACTTTAATCAATCTTAATTAAGTTTCTAAACTAAATGACAGTTTTGTTTTGTTTTATTGTAAGAACTGCTATTTGTTATTTTTAGTTATGTATTTCTTAAGCAACTAAAGGAACAATACTTTCCGAAATAATCAATTTTATTTCGCCAATATAGTATTTCTAGCGCCAAAATAATATATTTGCTTTAAGGCATCGGACGCAAATTGCAGTTGTATGCCCTTTTTTAACCTTTACAATATTGCAATGAAGAACCAAATACAGGAATATTTTTTTCCAAGGCAAACACGGCTTCGGTACTCTGATTCTGCAAGATGAAGGAAGATACGAAAGTATAATAAGGCAGATCGATTAATTGATGCAAACGAACTGGAACGGAAGGCATCAATCAAATAGATTACTTCAATTCGATTTTAATAAACCTAATCGAAGTGCTTGGATAAGACAAATGAAATCCAGACAACGGAAATAAAAGAAATGAATTGATATTTGTTTTGTTTTTTTACTAACAAATATAAATAACACAGAAAATGACGAATAAAGACAAAAGCTTTTCCCATCCTGTGGAAAAACAGAAATAAAAATGAAATTATTGTTTGGATAACTGCGAGTTGCTTTCCTATTTCGAGACAGCAATTTAACCTCTATGAAGACCATGCGGTGATAATTCTGACAGTAGTGCACAAAACATTTCAGTGAAAGGTCAACACAATTCCCGTAGGGCACGAGGTTGTATTTTTTTCCCTTCCTTTTCTTAGTTTCTAAAGCTGAACTGATACCTCCCCAAAAGAAAGAAAGAAAGAATTTTGTTAAAGTTAAACTGCGGTAATCTAATTTGGAAAACCCATAATATTCCTTTAAATTCTGATTTATCAGATGACTGTTTAAATGTTAATTATTCACCATGACTCTGGATTTAAGTTCAGTTTTTAATGCAAACAGTTTTTTAATTCAATTCTGAAAATTGAAACTACGTATATTATTGATTTTTCGATTTTTTTTGTTTCTTTTTTTTTTTTTTAATAGTAGTTTTTTTTTAAGTTGAATTTGAACAAGTGTAAATAATTCTTACAACGAAAGTCGCCGACACACACAAGTTGAGGGTTAAACAAGTTTGTGTCACATTAAAAATCGACCAGTTTCGAATCTGTGACGATTCATTGACAATTGACTTGTCAATGAACACTCACAGATTCGAAACCGGTCATTTTTTATTGTAATTTTTAATGTGTCGTAAGCTTTTTTAACCCTCAACTTGTGTGTCAGCGCAGGCCCCCCACATCAAATTCGGGGTTCAGGTACCAAGTGCAATACCGGGCCTTTCCCCCCTCCCCGCATGTTATGAACAAAATCAAAAAAAAAAAAGGGAATCTCCAAATCGACAATCAAAAAAAAAAAAAACACGGAATCTCTAAATCAACAACCAACCTTGTGGGGGCCCTTTGTCGGCGACTTTCATTAATATTTTTTTTTTCGAATTAATTTAGATGTCGTTTCTGTAATTATATTTAGAGTTTAAATGGTGTGTTAGTAGTTAGGAAGTGTGTATCTTTGTGAAGATTGTTCGGGAAAACGTGTTTTGTTAAATAACAAAATATATCATGAACATGCGTTGATTTAAGAAAAAATTTTGTTAAGAAAAGAAAAATAAGAAGAAATTTTTTTTTTTTATTTTTGTCCCCTTTGTTTTTTTTAGGGGGGGGGGGGGAGAGAAGTCGAGATCGTCAAGGGAGCTGTGAAGGAGAGAAGTCGTTAAGAAGACGTGGGGAAGTGGGACTTCAATGTTTCTCTAGAGATATTTTGAGAACGTAAAAGGTTTGGTAGCGTCAGACCATTCGTTCCTTTTTAATACTTTTATTCATTTCGTGTTAGATTGACGAGATGATCTCGTTATCTTAAGCTAGGAAATATGTAAAGGAATTATTTTAGACAGAATTTTAAATTTTAAATTAAATTTAAGAGTTCCGTTATCTGATGTTGTGCCTAATTAAGTTTAAGAATCTATAAAATGGTTCTAGTGATTTAAATGTGAATTTATTTTAGATTATTAGTTCATCTAACCATATCAGCACATTGTTATATTTTAAAACTATTAATTGACAAACATTTAATTGAAAATGTGCTAATATGGTTAGTTAAACTAATGAAATTTTTGTGCATACAAAAACTTTTAGATTCAATTAAATAAATTAAGATATTTTTTCCTATTTTTGAGAATAAATTAATTCCATGTATGGTATCATTTTTTATTTTGATATCTGGCTGATGAGAACAAGGTTCTACATGGGAAGCTCGTTATTTGGAAGCCGACCTAAGATTTGAGAGAGGGATTCTTATAAACCTAAAAGAGTTGACTGTACTTCCACTGTGGAACTTTCTGGAAAACAAGTTCCATTCGGTTTAGCTTCGCCATGTCTAAATGAGAACCTTCCATCCTTTAGACTTAGAAGACATCTTGGGCTAGTCATACAACCAGACGCACGAAATCTTATTTGAAGAGGTTAAGGACAACGCTATCGTTTAATCCATGACATCAAATCGAGCTTTTGTTCTCTGGACCGGAAGATATTTAAGTTATATTATTTTTTTTTCTTTTTTAGGTCAAAATAATTTACAATGCGAATAAAGCTTACTTTCGCAAGTAATTTATAATTTATCTAAAATAGCTTTAGCATCCATAAACTGAAATTCTGTGTAATATGTTTAATGATTAAAATTGTTATTTTAACTTAAAATCAGAAAATCTAGGAAAGCTATATTTATAATAACTCTGCTATTTTCTGCTACAAAAATATATTAATATTTATTTTTAGAAATGAAAGGAGAATTATTAGATTCTGAGAATTAGGAATTCTGATCCATACTTGTATTAAATTGTAATTAAAGTTTATATTTTAAGTTGATAATTCTATATTCCTTTGGAACGTTGGCACGTTACAAAATTCAGCTGGGATTTGACGCAGTGAGACGTCTGTTTGCATTACTGGCTTTAATTAGATATTAACTAAATATTTACAGTCTAGATAAGATCTGGTGACGGAGAAAAGAGAGAAATGACCGGGCTTTCTGTGTTAATAATAACAATTTTATATTTTTAATATACAGTTAGACCGACAAACTTCGGGCGGTTATCAAGAATACCAAAACAAGTCATTTTTGTCAGTATCCCCATATCCACAAATGAGCCGTTTGGCACGAAATGGAATTAAAGATTAATAATTGTTATAATAACAAATTTAATGAGCGGAGATAATATTAGCATCACAATAAAAAATGTACACTCACATAAATAAGGATTCACTGCGCTGTTTTTAGTGTTTCGGTACCTGGAATCCAGCTTCAGGTTTCAAAACCATCATCAGCTGGATTCGCTCAGTACCTTACAGCTCAGTGATCCCTTTATATGAATTTCTGCCCTTTTTTCAATTTATATATTGCTGTTTTTTAATGTAGAGGGCCATTATCTTGTTGACTTTTCTTTTCTTAATATGTTTCTTGGGATCATTGAGCTATAAGATACTGGGCGAATCCAGTTGATGAAGGTTAGCAAACCTGAAACAGCTCTCCTGGATTCCCGGTATCAAATTACAGGTCAGCGATTCCTTATTTATATGCATGTATGTTTTTTATTGTGTATGTTATTAATAATTGTTGTCCGACAATTGGATAAGTACATCTTTTTTTTTATTTAGACTGGACCCATCTTATCAGCTATGTTGTTTATGATCCTGTTTTTATTGCTATATCTTAACAAAAAGCAATATTAAACTCTGCTTCATCAAATCGTAAACTGTTGGGGATTGGAAAGCAGATAAAATGGCTGTACGTACAGTGGTTATTGGTCTTTTTTGATTCATTAATCGAAGAGCAGCTGCACGTTTCACTACTGTATCCTTTCCAAAATAAATGATTTTGTTTCTTCACAAGTTTTATGGACATTTATTTAGAAACGATGCTTTTTTTTTCTTTTCTTTTCAGTTAATTTATTCGCAAGAATTTGAACATTTATTTTGGAAAGGATACCACTAAAATAAGGAAAATTGGATAAAATAAAGAAAAATGAACAATTTAAGTCTTCAAAGATAAGAAATTTGTTTTTCCTAAAAGTAATTTGGATATTCAAAAATAAGAAATTTGTCTTCAAAAAAAGAAAGTATCTTCAATTTGGATCTTTTATTATTTATTCATGTAATAATGCATCATGCGTCGGAGCATGTCACGTTTTGTTTTGTTTATATTGTTATTAGAATTTAAAATGTTTATTTAATATAGGAAAGAAGAAAGGAGTTTTCTTTTTCCCTCTGTATTAAAAAACCTTGAAAAAGAAATGGCCGCTAAGGCATTTCGAAATATTGCTGTATGAAGAAGAGTAATGTAAGATGTAACAAAGGGAAATTTTGTAAGTTTATTAGCATTATTTATGTTGATTTAAGAAGTTTAACTGTAAGTTTTGCCGTTAGCCATTACTTATTTTTATATTCAGAAGATAAGATACTTATGAGATCATAGGTGGAAACAAATTAGATAAAGCAGAGATAAATGACAGTTATTAGTGGAATGCAAACACAAGATCTCTCCTTCCTTACTTCCTTAATTGCTACTGTTTCTTCATAAAAGCAGATCTCAGATAAAACTGTAAAGTATGGAAAGCTCCTAGTAAACATTTGCTTTAACTTAAAATGTAGTTAATGGGGATGTTTAAGGTCTCTGGTTCGAGGCTGGAAAAGTCACGTGATGTGTGTGTGTCACTTCTAAAAACATGGCTAAGATTACCAAAGCACCTCTATATAAAAGATTTCTCAACTTTAAATATATTGAATTATCGGCATACAATTAAGGAGGCGTGTGGAAATAATGTAGATACGTTATTTCTAGAAGAAAGGAATAAATATATTTAAAGAGAAATTTGTTCTATTCCTTTAATCTAGAAATGACGTATCTACATTATTTCCATACGCCTCCTTAATTGTATGCCGATAATTCAATATATTTAAAGTTGAGAAATCTTTTATATACAGAGGTGCTTTGGTAATCTAGCCATGTTTTTAGAAGTGACACACACACACATCACGTGACTTTTCCAGCCTCGACCCAGAGACCTTAAACATCCCCATTGTAAAATAAAATAATAAGATTCTTTAAAAAATAAAGAAAATAGAATCATGATAAAGGGATTGATAGTATTTGCAATAATAATTTATTATTATAATTATATAACGTCAACTTCTACAGTAAGCTATCAATAGCTGATATAATTTTAAGAACGAATAATATTTCATTAAAAAAAAAAATCGTTGGGTTTTTATTTACCTGTGTTCATAATAATTTACAAAATATAATTATGAACTGATAAAAAGTAATTAAGAAAGATGTAAGCTGTTGATAAATATTAGCCATGATATTATGGCTTCCTTACTAGTACGATTAATATAGAATGTAGAATCTATTGAGAAGAAAACGAATATTTTATTAAATACTAAAAATATTTTTAAAAGCATTTTATTTTTCTTTATTCCTCTTTTCTTTTCTTCTATCTTCAAGATTTGTACAATAAAAAGAATTTATATACATTTACATAAAATTACGGTGTATTAATATTGTAAAATAGGAACTGGCCAAAACTAGGGTTTATTTATTACTGAATCGACTACGCAAAGAATATGACCCCCCCCCCCCCCGGCCAATCAATTGAAGTCACTGCTCACTTACTCATAGTTATACGATTGGTGCAAAATAAGGTCTACAAAATACTAAATGAACACACTATGGGCATCTCTTAAAACTGTACTTGACGGCTTGAAGAAATGAGGTTTGCTCGTCAATCACTAGTAGTGTCACTTTTAACAAAGAGAGCGTTTGATGGATTGCAAATTGTTTTGCGATTTATTGCTTGATTGTGTTTTTAACAAAATTGTGTAATGTATTAAAGAATCTTCTTAAAATACAGATAAAATTAGACTATGCAGTAAGATGCGAACTACAAAAGTTACAGAAATTAAATTAAAAGAGTAATCTATTAACCCAATTTAAAGTTTAAAAAGCCCGAGGTTAATCTTTCTTTTGAAACTTCAAAGAGATATTGCTTTTCTTAAGCCCCGCGAACACCATGCAATTTTTCAGCAATTTAGTCGTCCGATTTTGACGTCACGAGTTGATATAGACAGTCTTGAGCCCGTTTATATGCAACTTAACTGCAACTTTTGTCATGCAATTCGAGTTGTTCCTACACCTGCAACTCGAAAAATTGCATCGACGTCATTGGAAATTACCCAATCACAGGGCAGCGTTGGAACACGTCAGTTGGGAAACCACGCCCATGAAAAAAATGGCGTCGAAAATGATATCTGCCGATTCGTTTTGAAGCAATGCTCATACTCAATGAATATCAAGAGTATTGCGAGTTTCTTTCATGCAGAAATAAAGTTTATACTGAAATGCAGTAATTGTATGCGGCAGAATTTATCAGAGAGGTTTCAAAACCTCGATTTTTTTCGGATTTTCCACATCGGGTTTGGTAAACGCGTTGCATTATGGGATGGCTGCTGACGCGGTAATGCAAAAGTTATGACGTAATACATACATCACCAATAACAGAGCATGGTTTCTTGTTGGCTGTTGGTCATTTGTTACTTTTGCTTCGAAATAATACCATGAAATTCAATTCCGTAGCGGCTAATAATTTTGAAAAAATATTTATCTTATGTTGCAAATCAATCACTCATATATTATGTTTGAAACGACATAACCGAATTTTGCTTGACGTCACACGTGACGTATTTAAAATCTGCGTTGTCATGGGTCGGTTGATCGTTCGAATTGCATATCGAGTTGCATCGTGTTCGGGGTTGACAAAGGTTTATATCAACTCGTGACGTCAAAATCGGAGGACTAAATTGCTGAAAAATTGCATGGTGTTCGCGTAGCTTTAGTTTTTCCTTCCTAGTATTTATTCTCCCGCCTTTTCTCCTCGTTTAATTTGATTTCCCTTCATCTATCATTGATATACATATTTTTTTGGAAAGAATTCTCTACTAAACTAAAAACTTACTGCTTTAATGTTTATTACTTAAAAAAAAAAATACAATGGGTGGGAGGTGGGGGGAGAAGAAAAATTCTTACTAAAAGTAAAATAATTTATGCCATGATATGAACAGAATTTCAACAAATCATCTAAATATAGTAAGTATCTAATGTCAGAACATTTAAAAAAAAATCCTACATAAATTATCGATTAATCTCGGATATCACGACTAATTCATTACGGAAATATAATAAAAAAATATTTAAATACACTGAAGCTCGGTTATAACGCGGTTGTTTATATCGCGAATTCGGATATAACGCGATTTGGACTTGGACCCTCCTATTTTGGAAAAGGTGTATAATTGTAAAATTGCAAAATTTACCGTTTTTTCGCCTAAAATCAAATCAAAGGTGTAAATTAGTATGCTTGTTGCCTTATTATTTACAGTAATTGAGACTCTGAACCCACCCTAATGTCACGAAAATGCATCAAATACAATATATTTTTAAAAAAATACCAGAATCGCGGACTTTTTCGTTTAATCAAAATGAATATCGAGATCTATTTTTCTGCCAATGACAACCAGTAAAGAGGCCCATGTAATCTAATAGGCGTTTGAATACCTAGTTTCGATCCACGTGACTCGTCCTTTGTACAAGATGCTAAGATGGCGGCGCCAAATCGATTTTGGCTAATATAACCCATCAAAGTGTTGAAAAGATATTTTTTTTTTTTAATGTTCACCAGTCCTATTAGGTATACCTTTAAAATGTATACCTGTATTATAGGTGCTGATCGATTTATAAATATAAAATTCTCTCACATAGCTCTGAATAATGTAGGTAATCGCGAAATGACCATTTTAAATCGATTTGGAATCGTATGGGCATAGGATGCGATACACGACATTTGATGTCGCGAAGTAATAAAAGTTCGGTTATATCGCGGTTATATTGCGATCTTCGAAATCTTGGATCCGAAAGATCGCATTATAACCGAGCTTCTGTGTATATTAAAAAAATGTTAAGCAGAAGTTAATGTTCTAGTTTACATTTAATCTCTCTTCATTCCTACATTAACATAATGCTCTGTAAGTATTTTGAGCTTTAATTTCTTTGTTTTACTATTGGCTCGCAACCAAATACCTTCCTCTTGACTTGGTATTTCACGGGAATTAAGGATGAAATATTGGTCCGACTTCATGAGGATCGGTCGTTTCTTCCATGTTTTATTTCTTTCTTTCTTTCTTTTTTTAAATAGAATATCATCTAAGATTGTAATGCTTTGATTGTAACTCTTGAGTCTTCCAGAATTCACTGTATAACGAATTGGAATCTTATTCGAATAGATGGTGTGGTTGAGAGGGAGATAAGGCCCAAAGCTGCATTTGTAAAACATATAGGCTTAGTAAAATGATAGATTATCTTTTGCCAACTTGAACTGTTCCAGCATGTCGTAGTCAAGAAGATTTTCGGTAAAAAAAAATAAGAAAACATGATATTGCAATTACGCTGCAATACCATCCCATATCATAACAGTGCATCTATCTCATATCATAACAAAAACCCTGCAAATCTGCTCGGTTTTTTTTTTTCTTCCTAAAAAGAATAGTGTATCTCTTCCAAAACTTTTTTTTTTTTTTTTTGAAGAAAAAACAAACAAACGTATAAATAAACAATTGAGGAGGATGTTAACAACTATAACAATATTTAACAATACCTTACGTGGAATCCCAATAATTAAGAATGTACGTTTGTTCGTATCACGAAGTTAGTAATGTTATAATCGTAGTCGATTGCTCTTATTTTTCATTAAATTGGCACATAATTAAATTAATTACGTAAGCCAATTTTAAAATTTGTTTCTTTTTCATGTAGAGGTAAAAATCCCGAAAAGTTTGTAATATTAGAACTTTGAATTTACTTATTTAATCAGATATTGTAATTTAAGCTCCGTTATCAAATATCTTTACTGGTACAGGGAAGAACCAAAGTAATTATTTAATTAATTACCAGAATTAAAACGGATTTTTTTTTAAGAGAACCTGAAGCGCAAGTTGCATTTGCATATCACAAATTATATTTTCCAAAGACAATTAAGCTAAGAATTCAAATGAAATTCAGATGATTGTATTCAAACTGAAACTATACCTGTTTTAAACATGATTTATAAGTCAATTTCGAAACTATCAACTGGACATTAGATTAAAGAATTCATAACATTTCTGAGGATTCCACCCAACTGAATTATTATCAACACGCCGAAAGATGAACCTCCCAGAATGCAAAGCAGATTACAGATTGTCCTTTCCTGGCCGACCGCTAACATTGAAACTGAAGAGAAGCGACCTCTTCTCTTTCAAGGCAAATAATCTATCAATATAACTAAGAATTTACTTTGACTAAAAACCGTAAAATCCCAACACAGTTTGAAATGATCAATGTCGGGGATCCATTTTATTTTCGGCCATTTTTTTTTTTTCTATGTATGTACTTATTTCCTTTGCCGAAAAATTTTCATTGGGCTTTAATATTGGTTTTCAACAGAATTATTTCTATGTTGTTTCTTTCCATGAATCCCTCGTGAAATATTTATGGATGTATTACCAAAAATTGGAACTATGGGCCAATTTAGTTTGAAACGCTTAGCAAACCTTTCATGGCATCTTGTTATTAAATTTACTATTCTTTAATATTTAATTTAATATTCTTTACTCCAATTAAAATCTGCAATAAAAACTAAGAGTTTATAATATAATAATATAGATGCCTATTACATTGGCACTCGAGTGCCAATGTAGTAGGCATTTATATTATTTAATAAAATGGCACGTTACATAATCTTGTGTTTGTAACTAAGAGTTTAATTGTAAAATTAAATTTTCCCGGCATGCCTAATGACACCTAAATATTTATTAGTATTAAAGCGTTCTGATATTCTGATCAACACAACATTTATCGTTTCTAAATTTTGTTTTGTATATTTTTTTTTCTTTTTCTGTCGTTTCCTTTCGTCAATGCACATTGTTTGACTTATACTGTAATTTGCAATTGAAAAGTCCAGACGAAACAAAAAGGAACTCTTTATCCGTTACCTCTATGTCTTTAAAAGCTTAAAGTCTGTCAAGTTCCTTCTCAATTACAGGACTTCCTTCAAAACAAACAAAGCCAAATTAAACTTAAATAGAAAACTCGCAACGAATGAGTATTACGACAAAAATTTTGTATTGTAGCTGACGGGATAGTAGACAGTTGAATTGTGTACTTCAATTTCACAATGATTTATATTCCTAAGAGCTGGAGAGGGTGTTTCCGTTGAAAATAAACTTTCGTAAATTGGAGTCAACACAACGCCCTTCAACGTCAAGTTCAGCGAAGGTGTGAATTTACAGCGTTCTTCAGCTGTTCAATTTAGCAAATTATACACAACTACTGCTTTAAAAAGCACTTAATTCAGCTTGGAACGCTGAAATGCTATCAATGTCAAGCACCGATGCCAACGACCCAATTAGAACAACACACTGACTCACAGCGTTTTAAATAAAATGAAAACAACTGGTTATTTTAGAACACAATAAACTGTTACTACTACATCTGAATCTGGGTAAATATGGTAAATCTGTTCTTTCTCTGAAATAGAAAATGTAATCCGGTGGTGTGTGGGCAGATAAGTCAAACAGCGTTTCGTAAGATCTTACTGATTTACTTATTCTCATTGGTTTAATGTATCTATGAAAAAACTGAAAATAACATAATCGAAGATAGCAAAAACAACACCAACAATCGCATTTCACGCTAATAATGGATCAAGCTAAAACATACACTGCTCTCAACTTTCAAAGCTTTATTAGTTCTAAAATACTTTTCAAGAATTTAGGAGACATAGAACGAACGTTAATTAAAAATATTTAATTGAAAACCTGATCTTTGTTAAATAAAAGTAAATAAATAAATAAATAAAGTAAGAAGGAAATCAAATTATTTTTCTTTCAATTTTTGATATTTTACTAGCATATTTGCAAATATTTTTTTTTTTAATGCAATATAAACAGATATTGATATCTATTTCATAAAATAGTAATATACAGGGTGTATCAAAACTTTCTGCACAAGTTTTAATAACATAGAAAAATTGTGTAATATAAATAAATGGAATATAATAGACTGTTAAAGGGAAAAACTACAATTAATGAATACGCCAGTACTGAAAGAATATGGAGATGATAGAATTCACACAATGAATATTTGATGAATAGGACCTCACAATAACAATTGTGTATATAAAAGCAAAATAATAATAAAATAAAATACGAGAATGATAAGCTTAATATAAGAAAATTGATATGTTAAAAAGAAAAGCCAAAACTTGGACAGAATCTGAGTTTCACCAATCAGTGTTAGTAAAAGCCCGAAAACCAATTGCCCGTGTCTTGCTTCCATGTTCCAATTTTGGTTAATAGGTTAGTTAGTTTAGATTTGGATAGTTAAATTACATTTCGTAATTCGAAATATTCGTTTTTCGGGCACTTCCCAATTCTGTAAAATCTAGGTTCGACGTAGTAAATCTGTTTCGTCAAATGTAGGTAACATAAATGCATAATGTAAATTCTTACGAAAATAAATGAACACGGAATACTGAGTTCACCATCCACAGTATCATGCCAAAATATTCGAAAAATTAGCATGGATATTTCCTATATTACCTTTCAGTAATTCATTATTATAAAAGTACACTGACTGCTCAATTGAAAATGGACACCTGCCATAGTGTAACAACCCATGCAAATTCGGGCAATAATTTGAATATATTCGTTATAAGACAACACGATCATGTGTAGTTGGAGTCATTTGGTGTCAAACCGCGTCTAACCATCAAAGCAGCTCAGCTATTTTCAACGAGGAGTAGTCACAGGCTGCCATATTAGTGGCCAGTATGCGCGAGCCATAGGAGCTACACTGAACCTGCCAAAGTTGACCGTGGGTGCTATTATCACGAAGTGGAAACGTGAAGGAGTAGAAACACGACGTCATGGAGGTGGCCGAGCTCACGTGCTGACTGATAGAGATCGGAGGGCTCTGAAGCGGTTGGTACGACAGAACAGAGCTGTTCCAGCGGAACAACGGCGGCAGGACTTCCACCAGGCAACGGGAACAAATGTCAGTACCATGACGATTTGTCGGGAGCTCCATGCCTTAGGGTACAGCGGTCGGGCTGCTGCCCACAAGCCTAACATCACCCCTGTAAACGCCCAGCGTCGTGTAGTCTAGTGTAAACAGCGACGGGCTTGGTCGATGGACCGCTGGAAGAGATTATGTGGAGCGACGAATCACGCTTCACACACTACCGATCGGATGGGCGCACCTGGGTGTGGCATTTGCCAGGGGAGCGGCTGCTACCTCAGTGCGACATCCCAACAGTGCAGTATGGCGGTAGTGGTCTGATGGTGTAGTCGTGTTTCTCCTCGTTTTGACGTGGTCCGTTGGTTGTGATCGAGGGGAACCCGGCATCTACACAGTATCTGGAAATCCTAGACAATTCCATGCTTCCTATGTTGTGGTCGCAATTCGGTGAAGGGCCATTTGTGTTCCAGCACGACGATGAGCGGTGCCATAAGGCCCGTGTTGTCAGCGCCTGGTTTCCGGAGTATAATGTTCAGGAACTTCAGTGGCCCGCTCAGAATATGGACCTCAACCCTATTGAACATCTGTGGGATGAATTGGAGCGCCGCGGCGCGCCGGATTCGTGCGCATCCGATGCGACCGCAAACACGCATCCAACTTGCGCAGGCTTTGAAGGAGGAGTGGGCAAAAATACCGGTTGCAGGCTATCAGAAACTGGTGGAGAGCATGCCACGGCGTGTGGATGCTGTGCTTAGGGAAAAGGCCACAGAACGCGCTATTAGACACGCTGTAAATAAAGCGTTTGTTCCATACCACGGAGTCCACTTTCAATTGAGAAGTCAGTATATGGTTGAAATTGGGATATCAAGGTTGGTTCATTATTCGAATAATTCGGATAATTAAACTTAGAATATCCAACTTAAACTTAATAAAAGTGTAATTAGGCCTACAATGAAATTATGGTACGCAAACCTATGGCAAAAGTAGTTGGGAATATGAAGTATCATAACAAATAATTGATTTAGGAAATGCTTTTTAAATCCTATAACGACAGATTAAGACTACTTCTGTGCCAAATAGTAATAAAAGAAATTAGCCTAACAATCAGTGCACTAAAAACACAAATATCGTAATTTTTTTGGGGGGGCGGCTACGGTTCGAGTAATGGACGTTCTGATTATATTCGTAAATAAAACACTGCATGTAATTTGTCAAAAAAAAAAGATGATTTATAAACATAGAATGTTCACACATAAGATGGTTTGTAGCTATTTTTATTCTCTTTCACTATAGAAATGCAATCATACAATATATGTTTACTATCATTGAAGAATATTGTGCCACAAATATTAAAAGACAAATATATAATGTACTCAGGAAGTCTGGTTCCATTTCTTGCTTTTAAATTATACAAGAGAAAAAGCATTACATGTGTTGATTGTGTACACAGTCAGGGGTTATTAATGTACATTTATGGACTAGAGTTATGCAGATCATAAATAGCTCAGAGGACGTTGAGGGTTGCAAAACTCATGTTCCCATCAGCGACAAAGAAATTATCACCAGAGTTTGGGGAAAAAAATATTGTTTGTTTTATTTTAAGGATTTGTTTTTCCCAAAGTCTGATGAGAATTTCTTTATCGCTGATGGGACATGAGTTTTGTAACCCCCTAACTCTAGCTTATCTAGCTATTATTATTAAAACTCATCAGTTATAGTTATGCAAACATAACTATCCCGAAATCCTATTGCTCATAGCTCATCAGGCACATTTTTTTTTTCTTTACGTTTACCTATGCACATTACAAGCTCATATTAAAAAAGAATCAATTATTATTGGTTTTCCTTTTTTTGCTCGTTTACAATATACCGCCATCTTTTGAAGTTTAGTAAAACAGAAACACGGCAAAAAAAAAAAAAAAAAAAAAATCTTAATAAAAAACTGCGTGAAAAGCGACTGACATATTTTCTGTTTTGTTATTGGGAAAGTTTTTGGAATCAATAACTGTCTGAATCTCATGCATCGATCAGCTAATGTAGGATTCAAAATGAAAAATATATAAAAAAAAAAATCCAGATTCATTACAGCAATCATTGATTTTTATCGAGAAATGCTGCGATTTACACAATTTAAACAAATATTTGAATTTCCGTTTCCTTTGCCTTATTTTCCTGTCATTTCTTGAGTGGTTTTTGTTATTCTGAATAGTAATTTGTTGTATCTGGTTTTTTTTTTACATAATTTCGTCGATTTTGTTTTTCTTCTTTTATTATGGACGTTCTAAGCAAGAGTTTTTGGTGCGGAGACTGGATCCTACTGGAGAGCTGACCTTACTCGTCCGAGGATATTAATAGACTTATATATTAGCAACGCGGAGGGAGGTATTAGGATGTGTGTGTGTGTGTGTGTGTGTGTGTGTGTGTATGAAAGAGAGAGAGAGAGAGAGAGAGAGAGATAGAGACATGCCTTCCAAACTGAGGGCAAGACCCATGAGTCACCCCTCATAATAGTCCAAGTCATTTCGATTTTAGATAGTCACTGATCGTGTGAGGTAATTGGACAAAATTACGGTCTACTGAATCCACTATATCTATTATACTTTCGACACCATGTGACCATTTGCTCAAAGAGTCATTGGAATGGTACAAAATATGGATCTAGATGTACGAAATAAAATCAACGCGGGCATCGCTTCGACTGGGCGGAAACAAGCCTCCTTCAAGCCCTTTTTTTTTTGACAATTGTGTGAGGAGGAGGAGGCCGTGATGGAAATTATACTGGACCCTTGAATACATTTTAACAACCAAAATGTTTGATAGATTGAATGGAGTTGTTTCTAAGCGTAATGGATGTCGTTTTAATCAAATCTTTCGATGAAATGTTTCTCACAAACTCGTGGATCATCTCGGTGACCTTTTGATGCTAGATAGTGATCAATAAAGATCCCGTTACAGATTATCGGAAATAAAAATCAATCGTTCCATCGAGGAATATTCTCGATGTGATTACGTTTCGAAACTTGGAGATGTCGCAAGTCAGATCGGACAAGAATGAGAGGCAGGAATAACATCTTCGTTAAGAAAAATACAGTTCAGCTGACACTGCTGTTAGTATCCTGCAAGTGTCTTTGCCTGGATAAGGTAACGAAAGACAACCTTGATCAAAAATCATTCGGTCCTTAAGGTTAGGGCTTGAAGAAATAGCGCCTCATCGCCCCATCACTCATAAAAATGTATTTTGCAGAAACTTCAGCAAAATGCCTTGAAATCGAATGAACGTATTGAGAATCGATCAAATCTATAGAAAAAGGTTATGAATATGGGATAATATGAAACGAACGAAACTGGATGGAGATTATTCAAGAAATTAAAATTAGATATCGTTAGTCTTACTGAGAACAAGAATCACGAATTGAAACAGTAGATGATTTCGTACATCTGTTCTATGGGGATAGAAAAAGAAGAAAGAGCTATAAGAAGAGTTTTTTACTAATCTATATTACTAAAATCTTTTATTTCTCTGTCTGTGTGTCTGTCTGTCCGGCGCAATTTTCTGTGAGAATGGAAACTAGAAATAATTTTTACAATGAAACATCCACGACAGAAATCGAACTTGCAACCTTCTGATCCGAAGTCAGATGTCTTATCCATTAGGCCATGGGGACTACAACTCTCTTCATATTGTTTTTGGACTTATATCTCCTTTCCTTTCCCCCATCAATAAGGAATGTATTCGATCTTTTTTTTTTTGAATCTCAAGATTATTTATTTATTTCCCATCCGTCAGTTTATTTATAATTCGAAACTGACAATTAGAACTATAATTGCCGAAACGTTGCAATATTTTAAATATTCCTACTTAACCAAATTCTATGTGATATTTAAAAATAAGTGCGTGTACACGGCAGATGATGGAGTAAAGAAAACAGAGTCAAGAAAGAAAGAAGCACTCTTTTTTTGAGTTGGAAAACCGAAAAAATCACTATTTGTAACTCAAAAACCATCAATATTTCTAACTCGAAAACCACTGAAAAATATCAATAGGAATAAAAAAAAAGGGAGTCAAGAGATGCACTATTTCTATTAGGTAGAATACTGCTCAGAAGTTAGACGTCTTAGCCATTAGACCACGAGGCCTACATTCTAATCTCTACAAAAAATAAAAATATATCATAGATATATGATTTACAAGCTGGTTCTAAAAGCAGTCGTAGATTGAGAGAATGTAGACATCAAAAATTAAATTAAAAAAAAACAAAAAACTTTTAAACTAAAACTTAGTTTTAGTTTACTTGATGTAATTTGTGTGTGTGTGTGTGTTTTTTTTTGTTTTTTTTTAATAAATAAAAAGTTGTTTTCCGTTATATAAGCGAGGCTTCCGGAGCGAAGCGACGGGTAGTCGACTAGTTAAATCTTAATAAAAAAAAATAAATGTTTTTTTGTTGTTTGTGCCGTGTGCGTTCCTTTACCATTCATCAGATTTCGATGAAACTTTGGTGAGTTGTTGTGCGCACGCCGCGAAGGTTTCTGAATTAGTAGATCTATTTTACAATAACTGTTGCGCTAGTTGTTGCAACAAATTAGTGTATTTCCGGTTTCAACATTTGCAGTTTCCGGTGCGACTCGCATTTGCAATGACCATCAACAAAGCACAGGGACAACACATGGACAGCTGTAAGAGGCCTGCTCACGCGTCAGAAAACCTTCTGATTTATTCGTGTATTCACCAGACGGAAAAACAAAAAATATTATGTATCCAAAAGCACTTCAATAAACAGAATTAAAACACAAAGACTTTCTTTCTTTGAGTTTATGGACGAATTTTAAGGGCTCTTATTGAAGGAGATCAAAAAAGAAGTTAAGTATATTTTTTTTCTTTTAGCTAGTGTAACATGTATGGATAATATTTTCTGAAAAAAAAAAATTATACAAATCAATTTAGTTTGAAGAGAATTACATCTTCTTTACATAGATTTAACTAAAGCTTATGATAATATATCATAAGGAAGGTATGGGAAGCGCTAAAAAAAAAATTATGACTCTGAATAAGTCATAATTTGATACAAGCAGTAAAGGAACTTTGCAGAAACTCAATAAGTGCGTAACTTCACACTTATCAGTGGCAAATCTCGTTTTGATTTCATTGAGATCGCGATTAAAAGTGCCGTTAAAATTTATTCCTCAGCAGAGATAAAGACAAAGGGGAACAAAATCCTCGGAGTAGCTAAAGTGGTGCAAGAAGCTTTGGATGGAAACAACGAACGAAGGACATCCGGATTTCAGCGTGAAGTTACCGCTGTCGTTGTTTTTCAAATTAACGTTTCCGTCGTTAACAGCGCTGGTGTCGAGTTTCGTCTCAAACTCGCCTGAAATTAGAGTATACTGTAATCAGAGCAAGCGGCAAGTTTTTAGAGCAACTTGATGGTTTGAAGCAAGTTTTCGAGAACTTGTAAAGCAGCTATTTATTAGGTTCTTTGTAAGTAGCCATATTAAATGTTGAGAACGTAAATGTCGATTTAAAACGTTTTTGAATTCCACTCGTCAGAGATGTGGAAGAGATCCACGAAGGAAAGAGAAGACAGCGAGGACGGATGAATGTCATAGAGAGATAAAACAATAATAGATCTTAGTCCTTTCTACCATAATGTTGTCGATCATCTGAAATCTTCTTCTGCCTCGAACTTTTTTACCGTTCACCATTCCTTCCAGTGCATCCTTCATTAGGGAGTTTCTTCTCAGCCAGTGACCCAACCAGTTTCTTTTTCTCTTCCTGATCAGTTTCAGCATTATTCTTTCTTCACCCACTCTTTCTAGCACAGCTTCATTTCTTATTTTGTCTGTCCATTTCGCATGCTCCATTCTTCTCCATATCCACATTTCAAATGCATCTAGTCGTTTCTCTTCACTGCGTCGTAATGTCCATGTTTCTGCCCCATACAATGCCACACTCCACACAAAGCACTTCACTAGTCTCTTCCTTAGTTCTTTTTCCAGAGGTCCGCAGAAGATGCTCCTTTTCCTATTAAAAGCCTCCTTTGCTATTGCTATCCTCCTCTTGACTTCTTGGCAGCAGTTCATATCACTACTTATAGTACACCCTAAGTATTTAAAGTTGTTCACTTGTTCCAATGGTAAATGGACAACATTATGGTAAATGGATCTTATGTGGAGACGAAGAGGAAGGCAGAAAATAGGAAAGATTGGAGAATGCTGGGTTTGCAGTGAAGGACCTGCCCTTGGCAGAGAACTATGTATGTATGTATATATGTATGTATGTATGTAGTCCTTTCTACGACAGTTCAGTCTACTCAGCGCTATGTTTATTCTGGCTCCAAAGGCTTAACCGTAATACATTGCTCGCAAAATACATCATTTCCAACCATTTCTCTTCTGTTTGCTGCAATATCCGAGATCTTAAAAATGAGTTTGACTGTCTGTATAAACAAGGAAGGTAACGATTCAATAGAAATTAGATAAAGAAACAAATCGAGGCAGTAAAGCAATAAAAAGATTAAATAGCATTTCATGGAGTAATGAAAGTTCAAAATAACAGAAAATGGAATACTTCTACTGTTAAACGCATTGCATTATACGGGGCTTCAGAATAGAAGATAACCGAAGCGGATTAAAAATGGATAAATTGAAAGAAAGAATAACAAGTGATAGGATTTTTGGCAATGACGAATGTTAATGAAACAGTAATGGATGATATAGAAACAAAGACAATTGGTTTGATTTGGACATGTAATGAGAGCGACTACAGCTATGTTATCAAAGAAGGTATTAAAATGGATAGCTCCGGAAAAGAGAAGGAATATCTAGAAACTTATGAACTGAAGATATTCAGAAAAGACACTTATCTGAATTTAGGAAAGTGACACGTAAGGCTACAAACCGATGTATATACTGTGTGTGTGTGTGTGTGTGTTAGTATATATATTTATATATACAGTACAGGAAGATAGAAAGGATTTTATTTGGGAAGATGGTGGGAGTAAAGTTAGCGAATTAACCAGCAAAAATCCTTCCCTCCCAAAAACAAAAACAGTCATTTTCAAAAAAATTTTGGAAGGGGGAGCAGAAGTCTTTCCTTCAGATATACGGTTCCACTAGGAATTCAGTTTATGTAAGTCCTGCATAAATTAGCTTTAACTTTTTTTTTATTTTACTTTTTTTATTTAAGTATTTTATTTTGTAAAAAATTTACTTTCAGACAGCACTTATTAATTTGCAATTCACAAAGCATCTGGAATTGCGCTTCGCTTCAATTTGGCCGCATAATAATGATTAAGAAAACTTCGCAATGTATTTGACAAAACATTTAAATAACCTCTTTCGTGTTTCAACATTTTATACACACACAAAAAAAAATCCTCAATTAAAGTAAAAGGGAACATTAAAAGACGATTTTTATTTTGATGAATTAAAAATAATATTAGCAATAATTTAACGTATGTTCTTAGTATAATAAAGGATTGTTTAAGCCGCCACCACCACATATAAAAAGGTAAAAAACATTTTACTGTAAATAACAATCCTTTATAATAGTATTAGCGTTTAATTTGAAAAGCAAATTCATAATAAATAATAAAATAATTTGAAATTAATCATATTGTTTTTATTTGTTTGTACAATTCTTTTGTCTTTGAAATGTTTTCCACAACAAAGAAAACTGCCTTCGTTTATGGAATCTTCTTTTGTTGTGACGTTCAGAAGTGCGCAAATAAAAGCGAGACAAAAAGTATCTTAACAATAAAAAAAAAAGAAAAGGAAAACTTGCTTTCGAGTATCTGTTGCTAGGCAAAGAAACTGCAAAATCGCTGGTTTCTATTTTTTTATGTTATAACTGCAACTAACGAAATCGAGACGTTGATAATGATTTAGTTATTCACGATTCCCAGATAATAATAGTAAGCTCGGTTTTATTTTCGATTTTCAATATTTTCTCTTTCGGATACGTATTCGTTCCATCAAAATAAAACAAATTTATTCAATTCTCCTGAATGGACCACTTAAGGTTTACGCCTCTACCGACGTCACGTATGACGTGTAAGCACATACTGAGAGATCTTGTGGGATAAACAAACAGAAATCCTTTGGACGAGTACTGTATACAACTTTGTGTGCATTACTCAAAATATCGTCGATTTTTGATATTTCATGACGGAATGGTTCAGTACTGTGCAGTTCCTTATTGTAATAATTCTGTAAAAACGCTTGGAATATCCTTCTTCAATATAATATTTCCTCTACATCAACACGGGTTAAAAAAAAGCACACGGCTTTGTTTATTCCACAAGAGAAGCAGTGGCCTGGTGGGATATTTTGGAACTACGAAACCCCGCCTATCCTCAAATGGTCCATTGTCCAAAACTAATTAAAATTTTAAAATAAAATAAGAACATCTGATAGGCTTTAATATTTAAAATATTTGCTTTAATATATATTTTTTGAAATACGACATTTATTTTATTTACATTTACGTTTAGTTTGGAGTTTGCTGAAAGCAAACGGCACAAATTCTATTTTCTGAAAGAAAAAAAAAAATTAAATCCGCATTAGTTAACTTTAATCATAAAGCACGCGGAATTCGCGGATTAGATAAAATGATTAATATGCATTCATTGGTTATAATGCTTTTCTAAAGGAATTTTTGATATATTTATGAGCTGATTTCTCTACAAGAATCCAAACAGTAAACATTTCAAATATAAAAGTTTATCTAGCTTCAAAAAGATCCATCCAGCGCAGGGGCATGAACATGATTTTATTTCTGACCGATCTCCAACAACCAAAATATGTCGTCTTCAAAATTTTGCTGGAGATAAGGAACCAAGTTCCTTTCAACTGATCATCCAAACAAAAAACAAGAAAAAAGAAAAAGAGCTGTTCTGAAATTAAGTGCTACACAAAAAGCTCAAATGGTGATTGTTGAACGCACACTGACCACTCGCCAATTAGTTAATCATTTAATTAATCCTAAAGTTACGTCATTTGTGAAGGTAGTCCAGCATAGTCCGAGCTCATACGGTTCGTACACCTTGGCCAGCTCTTGTATAGTTGGCATCTCTTTCTTATCATCGCAACCGTAGATCATCGCGTTGAAGGTCACTGCAGAATATACTGGAGTGAGTTTGTCAACGGTGAAGAGAATTTAAAGTCGCCATTGCTACGAACGCCAGGGAGAAAAAGGCCTCGTTTGGCTCCAAAGAGTTCGCCTGACTATTTTGATTGTTACGTCATTCGCAATATTAACATTCTAATTTTAGTAGTATATTCTGCAGTGACCTTCAACGCATCCTTTTTACTTTTCACATCGTTGTTGGGCAACCGCCATTTTCTCATCCATTTGAATGTTAACTAAAAGCCAGGAAAGGTCAATCTATCATCTGCGTTGCATTCTGGGAGGTTCTTCTTTGAGCGTGCGGACTTTAAGTGTATTTAACAATTATTAGATATTTATCTACAAACATTTGTTTAGAAGATTATCCAGCAACATTCACTAATCTAAAATTATAAAACAATCGGAATTCCCTTTAGTTTGCCACAGATACAGTAAGATTGGTGTTAATAAAGACAACAGGCACCGAGGCAAAAACTAGATAAAATCGTACGTCATCAATATTACTTCATACGTCATCGCGCATCATTATCATAGCACTTTCGTGGACCCAAGGACTATTCTCCATTACTTCCTACACTTTCTAATTTTACATATTCATGTTATTTCTTTCCGCTTTCTATATATAACCCATGTACATTTTATTTTATTTTATTTTGTATTTACCAGTCAAAGCTTCGTTAAAGAACCGAAACCGGTCGTTGGCTTCTGTATTTTAATGTATCATAAACTTTTTATCTCCAATTTGTGCGTCGTCTCTCTTAAATTTTGCGAACATTAAATTTTCAAGCGAATTAATAAATACGGTTTTAATTTTGTTGTAAAACGGTCTGAAAGATTTTTTTTGTTGTTGTTTGTTTTGATATCGTCAACAATATAGTCAACGTCTGTACGAAGAAAAGAGACTGGTTTTGCACTGACAAAAACAATGTTTAATTTACCAAAAAAAGGTCGAAAGAGCATAACAACAACAACAACAAAGACGAGATAATCTCTAATAAATTCTAAAAAGACATCTTCTCAATAAAGGAAAAACAAACTCACATACATCTTGTAATCAACTCGATATTTCAGTTTTTTTACCAAAGATTTTCTTCAGGAAAACTATACAAATATAATAGAGAGGAAAAACAATGTCTTCCTTCTTATCAACGAACAAATTCAAACAATCATGAACGTGAACAAAAAATAATAAACAAGAATGTTACAATACAATAATATTTTGATAGCATTAAAGTCTTACACAAAGAAACAATCACTTAGATAATGATTGTTATAACCAATGTTATACAGTACATCGCTGATCTTCAATTTAGCTTTTAGCTTTCTCCCTAGACTTAGTCCGAAAGAAATTTCGTTAACTTTTAAACCTTTTTCTTTATTCATACATTTACACCAATTAATGAAACATGACTAATAAAATTATTATTTTTTGTTCATGATTGTTTGAATTTGTTCGTTGATAAGAAGGAAGACTTGTTTTCCCTCTTATTTGTATAGTTTTCCTGAAGAAAGGTTTTGGTAAAAAACTGTAATATCGAATTTATTAGAAGATGTACGAGATAATCTTCTTATTGCTAGACTTTATTATTAGGATTATGTGGCGATGACAAGAAATCTATATTGCTTCTACTTCGTTCTGTATCTTTATTATGTAATTGGTACAACAAAGTAAGTACTAAAAATTCGACAACTCAGAACCTTATATTATAAAGTAAATTTAAATTAAGCTTATGGCTTTAATTAGAATTATGTTGTATATAGTTTTAAAAAATAATGTACAAACTATAATCAATTATTAAAACTAATTAATTTCTGGAGAGTTCTTTATTGGTGGCTTAAAAGTTAATGGAGATTAAATTTACTTTTAATGATTATGGGCGTCTTTTAAATTATAGAAATTTTACCGTTGCTCTTCCAAACAAAAATCCCTTTAAGTCTTTCCTTACCACTGTTATAATAATATCAACACCTCATAGAGAGCACTTCATTAATCAAAACATTTGTTTCCCCACAGTCTCATTACATCGTCGAGACTGACCTAGAAATGGTTGATGAAGGAGATATATCATTTCACCTCTTGTTGTTAATGTCATCTATAAGGCTTGTTATTTTTTCTATATTTAATAAATAAAACAAATTAACTATAGGCGTATATTTCTTCTAATTTATATATTTGATGAGGGTTTTTTTTTTGTTTTGTTTTGCTTAATTTTAAAAATATGATTTCAACATTGTTTTGATTCGTTTTTTTTCTAGCCTGTTCATGCCTTTTTTTTTTTTTTTATTCCTACACTAGTTTAATAACGTGATACATCTGTTTATTAACGCCCGTTATTCTAAAAATTAAGTATCTATTTAACTTTTTTTTTTCTTTTAATATTTTATCAATGATGATTAATGACGTGCACTTCCAAGAACTTAATTAAGCAAAATAAAAATAACTCAAATGTAAGTTTATGATCGGTCTCTACTGAATTAAATAATAGTAATAATAAACAACTATGTAGGCCTATTCATTAATTACATCAATAAATAAAACACTGTGTTCATAAGTGGCAACTTTTTTTTTTTTTTTTAATGTTCTTGATCATTTTAGACCAAGCGCAAATATTCCAATATCCCTTTTACAATGGTTTATTTGTATTTACTTCTACGATTAATTTTCAACGACTGACATTAAACCCCGTTGTTATCGAGATTTTAATGTTTATCAATGACCGATCGTAAACAAACGTGAAACAGCTTATGAAAACAAAGCTTCATTTTACTTATTTTTATCCAAAGAAAGAAGAAAAAAATATCTTGTTCTCCTACGTAAAATCAGTCCTCTTTATAATAATAATAAAAAAGAAGAAAACTTATGCAGATAAGATCAGTAAGTACACCGAGTTAGCACACGAGCACCAGAAGCAGGACCGAGTACGTGTTGTTCCATCATCCTGTCCGCCACTGGTCTGATACCTCACACACTGAACCACAGTCTTAGCACACTAGGACTTCACAAAAACATGTTTGCACATCTCCAGAAGGATGTGGTACTCAACACGCATAGTTAGGAAATTTGTGGTCACAACCATATATCCTTAACGCTCCTTGTACACTTTTTTTTTACACTTGTCAATATGTGCTTTGGTCCTTGACCCGCCATGTTGTCTTTTGCTGGGGAAAGCCAAGAATTGAAACATTTACATACATTATTACTAGGCCATCCCCCTGTCTTCCCCTGGTAAGTATGAGATAATCCAAGAAGAATCGATTCCAAGCGATTAAGGCAAAAAGTGATATTTTATTCCTTTTTGAATAAACTCATTATTTGATATCGTGCGCCATAAAAAACAGAAGGAACATTGAAATTTAAATTTTAATCTAGCAGGCTTAAATTAATGAGTTATTTTCTTTTTTCGCCGGCTCTTCTCTCATTACGCCATACACACACACACACACAAAGAGTGATAAGAAACAATAATTTGAATTTAGTCCCCTAATGTATAAGACGTCTGACTTCGGATCAAAAGGTTGCAAGTTCGATTCCCATTGCGAGCGTTTCATTGTAGTAATTATTTCTATTTTTCACAGGAAATTAACAATTGTGCCAGACAGACAGAAAAATAAAAGATTTTAGAAATATAGATTATGTAAAAAAAAAAAAAAATTGTTAAGTTTAGAAGCATGCAGTTTATATTAATGCTTCTAAAGACATTTTTTTTCTTTAGTTTTACCACTAATATAAACATTCTTTATTAGGCTTAAAATAAGCATTTCATGAATATTTGTTTGCCTACTACTTAAAAATGCTGCAGTAAATCTTTAAGCAGGAACTAATGACTTAAGGAAAACGGAAAGGAAGGGGGAAAAAAATCGCCGAAACATATAGGAAATGCAGGAAATTCAACTATTATTTGAATTGCTAATGCTGTAGATTTCTGAAGTTAAGAAACTCTTCACTTTCTTTTATTTTTTTAAATAAATTCCATCAGCCTGGGAGAAATTTACATTTCATTATTAATTAACGCAGAGATGACAAAGAGATTATTTAACTAGATTATCTTTAATAAACAACTGATTAACCTTTAATTCCTGAAGCATTAAAAGTGGCCGAGTTCCGTCTGTCCCGTTTACTTGATTTCTGTTGGATTACTTCTTCCAGGTGTTTTAAAGGCGATCTTTTCGTTAGATCTATCTTGCAAAATGTCAGCGTCATCTGTGCAAATGATCAATATCCTCGAACCCGATAGGAAGAACAGAGCTACGGACGAACGATTATAAACAATGACTACAATACAGTTTTTATATAAAAGGCTAATATTTTGCTAATGGAAATCTGAATAACTAAATAAATGAATAATTAAAAAAAATCGCAGAAAAAGAACAATGACCCTCTTTCATACATTACAGCCCTTCCGGAATGAAATCGAAAATCTTGATTGGAAAAATTCCATTTTGCTAAATAAAGGGCGCCGAGTCTGAATAGTCAGTCTTTTTTTTTTTTTCACTTTCAGCTGAATTTTTTTTTTTTTTATTTAAAAGAAATAACTTTACTTACTTGATTGCAAGTAACAATAAAGCGAACGCAAGTCAAGGGAGGTAAATTTCTCAAGATCAACATTCTGTACGAGATTTGATAGAACAAATAACGAATTCCTGAAATAATCTAACATTACTTTCCTTAAAATATCTTTTTATTTAGTTATTTAGTTATTTACTTCGTTACAGTTATGAAAATAACACAAACGAAAAACCTACAGTTCATTTTCAAATTGGAATATCTGCTCAATACGAAAGGTAATTTCCCATTACCTGAAAGAATGGATTAAATCTGCATTCGATTTCCTGAAGTAGATTTATTTTAATCCTTTTAATTAACGGACTAGAAAAAGAGGATTAATAACCACTATTTTAAGATATCGTTTGAAATACATCGTTTTGGTCCTCATGTTTTGAATGGGAATTTTTGTCTCCTTATAAAGAAAATAAAAAATAAAATAAAACAAAGATGATTTAATGAAAGTTAGATTAAACGAGATAGCGATACGTTGCTTCGCAACGGCTTCTGATACGTGAATGAAGAAAATTATTCGAAAGTTACTACAAAAGGTCTACTTATAAATAAGCGGAGTGAAAAGTCGGTTACGAGCAAATTAAAACATATTTTAACGAAGACATTTTAACATCTTCGACCAAATTAAAAACTACTTCTACAAGAATTTAATCTCAAGCTCGTCTCACCCTAAGAAGCACCACCAGATATGTAATGTGTCTCGACGGCAGTCTATTCTAATGTAAAGGTGACTCAATATGTACTCACTATTTATATGGAATAATCGTCATTCGCTAAGAATGACCTTGCTAATAGACTGAATTCAATAACTTTTGAATAATTTTCTTCATTCACGTATCAGAAGCCGTTGCGAAGCTTTGTGATTGGTTTACTAATTGCTATCGCTACCTTGGAGCCCAACCAGCTAGAGACACAAACTCTACGGCTCTGAACTACTCTTGGCAAGACCTTTTCTACGAAAACCTAATCAAGTCTCTAGCCCTCGTGGTTGGTGAGTTCACACTTGTCCATAGACAGACCGGGGATATAAGGCTTCACGGTATCTGAAGCCTAAAACACAAATATGCTGGAAAGGAACTAAAGCATAAATTTTTATTTAATAAGAATGGAAACCCGCAACGAAATAAATATGAAAGCAGAGAAAAACATAGGAAGAATAATAATAAAAAAAAGATTATATGGTAATACGATCTTTGATGAATGAATGAATTAATGACGAAAACATCACTGCGATCCTAAAGAAGAAAGTCAGATGTTGACTGCATTGTTAAACATCAAAATGTTATCAATATTTCTAACAATGTTATGTTTCTAACAATGTAATGTTAGAAGATAGAGTTAAGTTGCAAGTTGTAAGTTTATGCAAAAGAAAGCAATTAATTTCTATAGCAAGACGTTTTTCATCCTATCTTTCTTTCTGTAGACTAGAACAACAATTTTAAATTTATTTTTGCGGCTTCTCGAATTGTTATCTTCAGGATAGTCACTGCCCAGCAATGCTTGTTGCATATAGTCAAATAAGGCAATTTTTATTTTTTTTCCCTGATCAGTTCAGTTTATTTTATTTCTTAATGGATAAATAAATATAAAATATCAATCCAAAGCTCAAAAATCGTAAACAAGCATAGCTAAATATATTAAAGATATTTTGACATTAAAAATGATATGAAAATTTACGCAGAAAACAACTTCAGAATTTCCCAGTAGTAAAACTAACGTAGCATCACTAAGGTAGATGTTGTTTCTTTTTAAAAACCACAGTAAAAACGTGTACGAATAAATTGTCC
This sequence comes from Thereuonema tuberculata, assembly GCA_023159025.1. Classification (NCBI taxonomy): domain Eukaryota; kingdom Metazoa; phylum Arthropoda; class Chilopoda; order Scutigeromorpha; family Scutigeridae; genus Thereuonema; species Thereuonema tuberculata. The sequence continues at coordinate 46,034,293 of JAFIDM010001028.1, read as the reverse complement.
TTTGAAATTGCTAATCTCAAAGGAACTTAAATACCTCAATAAAAACTTGGGTTTTCAATAAAATTTGTAGCAAACTGAAACAAAAAAAACCATCCACACACACATTTTACCTACCTTGCGGAATATGTTTATTATCGGCACGGTGAAAGATGAACCTCCCAGAATGCAACGCAGATTATAGATTGGCCTTTCCTAGCTTTTCGTTAACATTCAAATGGAAGAGAAAATGGCGGTCGGTGGTTCACAGTCAACATTTCCAGGGAGAAAAAAGGCCTCGTTTGGCCTGACGATTTTGATTGTTACGTCATTCGTCAAATTGTTGCTGATATGCATATCAAGAAGGAATTGCCGACAGTGAGGACGACTGTCGCCGAAGCTAGGAAACGTATTCAATTTACAGGTCAGTCAACAAGTATGCGTGGGATTCTGAGGAAATTAGGATTTCGTTTCAAAACAGTCAATCACCGATCTGTTTTACTTGAACGAAGTGACATCGTTGCTGCCTGCTGCCTTTACTTGCGTTCAATAAGTCGTCGAAATGTCACCAAGTGCCATTTTCTTTTTCATTTCAATGTTAACGAAAAGCCAAGAAAGGTCAATCTATAATCTGCGTTGCATTCTGGGAGGTTCATCTTTCACCGTGCCGATAATAGCATCTTATGCATCTTTACCTATTTTACGTTGATTTTTACATTGATTAAGTTGATTTTCAGTTGTTAATAGAAGATCCGTACTAACTAAATATGCACGCCAAGTTTTAAGAGAATCGATCCACCGGTATCATACTATTAACAGGCAAAAAAAAAACGGATGTATGTTTGTCATCAAAGTGAAGAGAGCCGGGAGAGTCGGAGAGAGACTATTTTAAAGTGTATTATTAATTTTAAAAATACACTAACAAATGTCTTTTTGAAATGAAAAGTAGTTGATTTAATTAATATTGGTGAAATAATTCCTACGCCCCTGTAAGGCATTGTGGGGCACTCTCTCATAGGCTCAATTTGGAGAAGCCTATTATTGTAGGGCACGAGGTTAACTTTTGTCACCGAAAGTGCCAGGAAAGTATGTTGATATTAAAACATCAAGAATCGTATAACGATGGTCTTTCACGATTTTCAAGAATGTGGTATTTGTTTTACTTCCATGAATATATCACGGGTTGCAACTAGTAAGAATTATTAAGAAGAGTCATGGACACATACGCACACACTGATTTGAGGAACTTCATTTTCATACATGGGAAAGTAGAAAAACAAATATGTTCGGGAAAAAAAGCAGTAAAAAATAAAAAGATATAAATGAAAAATAAATGAAGTAAAAACTTAAATTCAGATTTTCATTTTTTAATGGCAAAGAACTGCGTATATCAGGAATGGATAACGAAATATTAAGAAATGAAGAAATAGCAAGTGAATATTTTTTAAATTAATATATTTCTTATAGAAGACATAGTGAATGAATCAAGTATACAGACAACTGAAATCGGACTTTTGAAAAGAATAAAAACAAAGCGGGGAATGTTTCCTCTTTAACAATGAACTGCCGTGAGGTCACTGCAAGGCGAGAGAAAAACATGACCAAGTGGTTCTGTCAATAGCCCAACGACCTTCCATTCAAATAACATTACTTGCATTTCTTGTATCACGGAAAATATATCATAACGCAAATTTTTCATCAAGTGTTGCAAAAAAAAAAAAAAATACCTGAAGCGAATAACTCTTTTGAAAGTTAATTATAAGTCTTCGTAACTCACTGATATGTCACGATGTGAAAAATCTCACCGATTAGTAGACAATTACGTATTCGGCTGATTAAAAGCCGATTTACAAAAGCCTACATTTCCACAGATAACAGAAATTGAAAACTTTATTATGAAAATAGAAAATGCCTATATCTGTAAAGATATCAGTGCCTTGCATTCCTGAAATTAGATTTGGAATTACTAATTGTAACCAATTTTTAGTGAACTGAGAGATAGCTTCCTATTTTTGGAAAATAAAATTATAATGTTGTGGAGAACGTTAATGACGAAAAATAAACAAATTATTTAAAATTACTGTTTTCGTTAAAAAACTTTATTTTAAAAACCTTTTTATAAAAATGTAGACATGCTTTAACAGAAGCGACGTATCTTTCGAAAACGAAATAACATTTCAAATAAAACTATAGCGTCGTAAACTTCAAATATATCCTTTTCTGAATAAAAAAGCACTTTAAAATAATATTTCATCGTTGATTTAATAAGAAGCTATTGGATTTGTTTATTATTTCTCAAAGGTGGGTTTTTGTTGTGAATTGTTCGCACGGGTCAACTAGTTAAAACTAAAGCGTCTAAAATTCCATAAAATTGCTACAAATGGTTAAAATTGAAAATAAACTAATAATTTTCAATTTTAAATAAAATCTTATTAATTTTTCACCTTTTTCGTTAATTTTTGGTTTCTTGTGTGTTTGCATCTTTGAGAATGGTCACTATAAGGTTACGTGTTAATCTACCAATGACTTCAGGACGAGACGACACATGATTGTGAGTCACTTCAAATCCCATTAGCAAAATGCGGCATATGATTTACTATGATTCTCGAATAAGAATGAAACCTAAGAGATACGACATCACTAAATAAAAATAATATAGCTTAGACCTGAAGGAGGAGTAAGCCTTTATTAATTAAATATATAAATAATATAAGTTCGATGAGCAATTTTCCTACTTCGTGTTAAATTGGTTCAATATTCTGACGAAGTTACCGACACGAGATATTGAACGAAATCACTCAGAATTGATTTTCTACTCAAGCTCACATTATTTGTATATTTAATATTAGTAATAGCTCTCGTAAAATTAATGCCACTTAAAGAGAAAAATACTAAATTTGATAAACTTAGAATGTTATGGTAATCCATTTTTTTTGCTGCTGTTGTATCTCTGATGTCATTTATCTGCATATTTCATAGAAGATACACAGTTTTTATACTTGTGGAGATGTTGAACATTAGTAAACGATAGTTTGGGATCCGAATCCTTTCCCAATCCGGAGTTCAGTGTATTGTTGTACATAAATTTTTTCCTGATAAATTAAAATAATTAAAAATCAACTGAGCTAAAAATTGAATTAATATTTCAATTTCAGAAGAAAAAGATATTTTATTTATGCTAGACCTATCATTATTATTATTATTATAATATATTATCAAAACGTTTTTTTGTCTGTCATAAGACTAAGTTTTTCCAATTTTGTGACCAAACTATAAGAGATAGATTGGTCATGTAAATGGATAAAATGTAGATCTTTTTAAGACAAACAAAATGCTACAAAAATCTTTCGAAAAAAGTTTTTGGTTTCCAAGATGGCGCCTTTTAAAGGTCAAATTTTGACTTTTTCTCAATTTAAACGAAAAGTATAAAAGATGGAAGAGAACATTATATTGAGAAAATGTTGGTATTTGAAAGTTCTATCGAACGATGTATCACTTATTCACAAACGCTTCAGCGTTTGCAAGATACATGCAAAAATGTGAATTTTCGGTGTGTGACGCCAACCCGCAATACATCCGAGTTATTCGGACTGGGAAGTTGTATATTCTCCGACGATCGCAACATTAATTTGCTAAATAAATAAAGTTTGTTTTTTGAATGCTATATATGAAAGGGTTCCGGAGCGAAGCGACGGTACCCGGCTATTATTATTATATATTATAAAAACGTATATTATAAAACGTTATTCTGTCTGTCATTCTGTAAGCAAAATGCTAAATTACAAATTACTAAAATGTTACTGAAATAGAGAATCTATTCATAAAAAATGAAAATATATTAAACCAATGTCCAACTATACTGATTGGCGACGTTAATATAGATATTTTCAAAATGAATAAAAACAATGTAGTACAAAAATACGTAAAACTTATGTGCAATAATGGTTTCAAAAATCGTCTTTACGGAACAACAAGAAACTGTACAATTCATGGAAATTCAAAAACAAATAATATAGATCATATTTTCATAAATAAACATGATATCAAAACACCAGGAATAATATGTAAAAAACGAATCGGATAACAGTTGAAAATGAGAAAATAACACATCCAAATATAATCTATAAAGAACTAATCAATGATGTTAACAAAACAAAATTCATGAAAAATCCACATAAATAAAAAGTCCTGACTCACTCACTGACTGACTCATCAACGCCCACCCCAAACCCTTGGATGTAGAAAGCTGACATTTTGCACAGAGGTTTCCTTTATGATGTAGACAAGGAATAAGGCCGGATTTTTCGAAATTCAGGATAGGGAATAATCTGGCAAACTGACGATGAAGTGTATGGCGGCAACCCCAGGTGTGTGGTGCCAACCCGCAATACACCTGAGTTAAGTGGAGAAGGGCACAACGGGCTGGAAAATCGTATATTCTCCGATCTCAATATTAATTTGCTAAATAAATAAAGTTTTGTTTTTTTTTAATGCTCTATACGCAAGGGTTCCGGAGCGGAGCGACGGTACCCGGCTAGTTCTATTATAATTATGAAGTTATAATAATAATTAACAAAAAAAAAAGATACAAATCAACTATTGTAAAATAAAGAGGTTTTTTTTTTTATTTATTGTAAGATAATTCATAAGAAAAATCACTAGAAATGTATCTAGGGCAAATGAAGAAAGTTTTCTTCTAATTAAAGGTAAAGAAGTATAAAGATGTCTTCCGAGTGAAGGGAAAACCAAAATCAGAGACTTATTTTTCTGACTTATCTTCTAGGATGGCTTCTTCAGTCCAAAAATTTTAATCCAAAAATTTTCAGAAGCAAAACGAACACTGATTGTCAAAACATAAGTTTTAGAAAAGGAATTCTTTGAAGTCACTGTGATACGAGACGGTTCAAGGCTGAAGACTTATCTTCCCCTGTCACCTAAAGGATGAATTCTTGTAGCCGACCTTGCATGAAGAGATTCTTGAAGTTTTTAAAGCAATGACGAAGAAGTACATCTTTCTGTACTAGAGAATTAAAGTATATGAAATTCATAAACATTGCTGTATGATAAGTGATATTATTACTATTATTATTTTACTCTAATGTCAGTAGAAGAAGGAAAATTTGTGTTTTGGACACTAAACTGAACACTGATACTACACAAAGCACTAACGTTCAAATATGTACTTGCGCAGGATCATTCATGTAGCCAAATTTCTTCGATATTGAATTTGATATTTCAGGTTGCTTTATTGAATATTTATTTTCGTATTCATTGCTAAAATAATAACTGCTTATTTCGTAATGAGTTTTTTACGAAAAAATAATTAATTGTCTCCAGTAATTCGTAATGTTTTACAGTCAGACAATTGCTTGGTTTCTAACTTGGATATTTCAGCACATTGAATCTCATCTGAGCTTTAATTGGCCAACTTAGAAGACACTCTTTAATAGTTACGCTTTTCGTTACGCCTGTGGTTGTAATCTGCAGGACTCATCAAATACATTGATGGATTGTTGGTATTTAGCAACTGCTAAGTTGCTGGCAATGTGAAAAGAAAGAGGTTAAAATTTTAAAAAAAATTAGAGGATTTGATTATCTTTATTTTTGTTGTTGTTCGTTAGACAAAAAAAATTATATGAAGTCGCTTATGTTTTGCTGCAAGAAATCGTAAATTTTCCGATGGAATAAAAAAAAACAAAAAAACAAACACAACAAAAAAACCAAACTTACATATTTGCAATTGAAAAAAAAAAAAAAAAACATCAAAAAGCATATTACAAATGAAAGTTTTATTTCCTTTGGTCTCGGATCAAGTTTTTGTAAGCATATACCAGCTTTTGCAACTATAACCAAACAATGTCAATATATCCACTATATCACATGATTCGTCGCAAAATGGAAATAAAAACAAAGTGCATGATCTACTTCAGAATGTACAATGAAACAGCCTCCTCTGAACAAACGCCAGATTAAAGTGCGATAGAAATACACGGCCTATCTCCTTTATCATTGATTCATGCAGAGGTTATTAAGAGCAGCAGGTGGCAATAAGTATTATCTAGGCGGGTCCTAGAATAGTCCGAAATGAAGATAAGCTTCCACAAGAATTAATTTGAGTGCAGACTTAGTTCATTAAAATTCTTCATTTAAGTACAGATCAGATTAACTTCGCACTTAACCAAACGCTGTAACCTATTACTAAATTCTAGACATCAAAATTATATGAACGAAGAAATTTAAACTTAAATTTACTGAAATTTATAGTCTAAATTTTGTTCTCATAACTAAGATCGATCAGAGAAAGCGTTTACAATCTCTACAAATTATAGCCATAATCTTGCTGAAATATCCGATATAGGCAGTGTCTCGTGGTCTTTCTCGTATGCGTCACTGAGGTAAGCGACGTCATTTCAAAATGGCGATCTGCTGGGATAACTCGTCTCCTACTGAACCTTAATGAAATTGCATAACATCAGGAAGAAACGTCCTGTTCTTCTGAACGACTGTGATCCGCCTTCATGACAATGCTCGACCACAAATTGGAACTCACTTGCTGCATGGTTTCCACTGGGAAATTTTGGGACATCCACTATTCAGTCGGTGTTGGGCATCCAGTGACTTTTATCTGTTCCCTATGTGCTCTCTCAAGAACAGGTGTCAGATCGACGCTTACACGCAATTAAGAAGTCCAACTTGATGCAAAAAAGATGGCAACAACAGCAGCAAGGCCCCGACTTTTATGTGGCTGGGATGGACAAAACTGATCAAACGTTGTCTGACAAATATCTCAATCATCAAGATGACTTTGTAGATAAATAGTGTATCTGTGTCAGTTTAAAGGCAACATCTCATTTTCTTCAAATAAAGGTTTATTTTTCATACACAAGCTTTGTAAACTATATACATCCTTTTCTTTTTGAGGGAGATTTTTCCCCGTCCGGGATGAGATAGTTTCTCGATATTTCGGCCCGGTGTCTCGGGCCTTCTTCGGGAGATGTATATATATCAATTAAAGATTTGCGCCATCTTGATATAATTGATATATACAGAAGCTCGGTTAAACGCGATCTTTCGTATCCAAGATTTCGAAGATCGCGATATAATCGAACTTTTATTATGTCAAATGTCGTATATCGCACCCTATTATCGCCCACACGATTCCAAACCGATTTAAAATGGTCATTTCGCGATTACCTACATCATTCAGAGCTATGTGAGAGAATTTTATATTTATAAATACATAAATCATTACCTTTTCAACACTTTGATGGGTTAAGTTAGCCAAAATCGATTTGGCGCCGCCATCTTGGCATCTTGTACAAACGACGACTCACGTGGATCGAAACTAGATATTCATACGCCTATTAGATTACATGGGCCTCTTTACTGCTTGTCCTTGGCAGAAAAATAGATGTCAATATTCATTTTGGTTAAACGAAAAAGTCCGCGATTCTGGTATTTTTTTAAAAATATATTGTAATTGACGCATTTTCGTGGCATTAAGGTGGCATTAGAGTCTCAATTACTGTAAATAATAAGGATACAAGTATATTAATTTACACCTTTGATTTGATTTTAAGCGAAAAAACGGTAAATTTTGCAATTTTAAAATTATATACCTTTTCGAAAATAGAAGGGGTCCAACACCAAATCGTGTTATATCCGAATTCGCGATATGAACAACCGCGTTATAACCGAGCTTCTGTGTATATATATATATATATATATATATATATATATCGAACAGGCAAAACTCAAATCTGGCTCTTCGAGTTTCGCAAAGATTTCAATCAATCATTTGCAATTTGGAATGGGAAAATCTCATCCCGGAATGGGAAAATCCCTCTAAAAAGATGTCCCACTCCTCCTTCAGAATCAAACTATAAGCTTTGTAAACTTTTTTTTCTGATCGACCTACGTTAATTCACATTCAACTTGAAAAAATATTTCGGGGTATTTTAAAATGTTTAAAATAGGCTACTATTTTATCTGTAAAAAATACTGAGGGTTTTTTTTTTTTCAACGGATACTATTATACGTAGTAAAGTAACAGTAACAAAAATGCCATGTCACACCAAAGTTTTAATGTAGGTACAACCTGGAGCAACGAAAGATTTTAAGAAGCACCAATTTAGATATTTTAAGTGAATTTCTAAAGACGATTCATTCTAATGGCAGTAAATCATGTGCAAACTGATTAATTTCCATTGTTAAAACAACCACAGACATCCAATGTTAAAGTTGTAAAAGTTTTTGTATAAAATTTTTGTCGCCTCCTAGCGCTAATTTCTGACGAGGACCCGCCTGGGAAAGATTTCCAAGTTAGATCAGCTCTAGTCCTTACAAATATGCTATAAGAAATCCAATCAGCTATTCAGAAGTTATTGAAGGAAGTGCATTCGGACACAGATTGACTTATTGATAAGAAAGTCAACTAATGAAGGCAATATCTACAAGTGGATTAGTAAAAATTAACGCTTCCTTTGTACAGGAATGGTTCCTTCAGAGTTATAGGTTGCACAAAAGTAATATTTTGTTTAGCTGATCCCTTCTTTAAATCATCTTCTAGTAATGGGTTTCAAATCATTAAATATTAAGTGAGAAATTATAAATGCATTATAATAAACATAAAACCAATAGAAAATTTTAAAAATTTCCCCTTTGAATTTCAAGTACATGTTATTGATCGATTTAGTACTCCATATATTTAAATGGATGATGACTTTCAAATTAGCTATACATCAAATTCAGTGATTAAAACAAGATAAGCAGGATTATCTGATCGCGTGCAACTTAAATATATATTAATGAAAAATTTAATGTTTATGTAAGATAAAGATCCAATAGCTGAAGTCTATTACTGCGGGATTCTTAGCACCCCCTATCCCACCAAGATCATCATCGCTGCCATACTGACTTTTGGAGGGCCACGCAGGACAGGTCTCATCTTTTGTTGTTCTATCATGTTTACATTGGTCAATCTTCACTTTTTCGCCGACCATGGTTCTGAAGTACTACTCTCAGCCACCACTCTCGTTCGCTGTCAGACACTAGCATCTGGAATTCCCAGAAGGCACCCCGGGGAGGTGACGATGAGTGGATTTGAATGCACTGGATTATCAGTACTTCATCGAAATTGTCTTAGGGCATCCTGAGGCAAGTCTCACAATGAGGAATATCGATTTCTGTGAGCAACAGACCACCGAATTTTTAACATCGTGAAATTTGGACACACAACAAACCAATACTAAGAAAGATAAGCCAATTACAAGAGTTCCAAAGAACAATCTAAGAAGGAATAAAAAGATGGACAGGACACATTACAAGGCTAAAGAACAATAGATGGACAATATCAGCCACCGATTGGTATCCTAGGAAGATGAAGAGGAACGTGTAACACCAACATCAATATGGGCGGACCCCATCGTAAAAAGTAGTCGGAAAGAATTGAGGAGGAAAGCGGGAGCTTGACGACCTACATTAGTGGAGAATTCCAAATCTATTATCTGATCAAAACTAAATCTCCCTTAAGGTTTCGGGAAACATGTAGGCCTAAAACTAACCTAAAATGACTGCGTAATATTTAACAGCGGAGTGTCGAGAAGATGGTCCATCTCACCGGGACGATCGGGAGAGACGCACCATACTTAAATAAGGGCTATGGCCTACGAAGTAGCTGAAAAACTTAAAATGCCTCACATTTTCAAGAAAGGAAAAAAAAAGCTAGTTAAGACTGGTTGCATTCATTCCTTGCTCGATTTTCTGTAAGGAATTAAAATAAAAACCATTTTCAATTCTTTTATCTTTTACAAGGTAATCTTATAATGCTAAGAATGAAAGGAAATCCTTGTAAACTTACCACGTAAAGGACAAAAAAAAACTTTTTTTTAATTATTTTAGGTATTTAAATGTGGTCCCTCTCAACCGGAACACTCCGTGTGGGCTGCACCACATAGCAACATTTTCAAAAAAATTTAGCATTTTTTTTCTTTAAAGATATGATGTTCTGCATTTAGGATATTGTAGTATACATTAAATAATTATGACTTTACTGTGAAAAGTAAAATAATTGTCAATATCAGGTTTCTACAGAATGAAGAAAAAACGTAGTCCATCTCTCCTGAACAGCAACAGAAAACAACAGGAAAACAACAGCAACAGAAAACAACAATGTAAGCAACATTCTTATATTAACAGTAACTGGGTTTTGTCACTTCATTATAAGAAATCGGATTTTGTAAAAAAGCTAAAAAGTAATTTGAGATAAATATGGAAATTTTGACGGAAGTCCAATCTTCGCAGCTTTAAAAACAGACTTCTGTTAAGATACAGATTGAAATCTAAGACAGGAAGTTCTTAAAGAACTTAAAAACCTACTTTCCTCGAAACTCTGTCTTTGAAATTTTTTATTTTAATATTGTGAAAACTAAAAAAGAAAATTCTACGTTTCTTTTTAAAATTATATCTGCTAAATAAAACACTAGAAATTTTACATTTTCTGAGAAAAAAATGTCAGTCTACATCACTTAAGCTGGTTAAATCACGCGGAATTAGTGAGTTTCTAAAAACGTCAATACGCATTGTTAGATAACATTGTTTCAGTTCTAATACTTTTTTGTTTTGTCATCTGCGCGCGCTAGCTTCTCCTCAAGGAACCACACAGGGAAAAATTCGAGGTTTTGCAAAGATCGCCTTTTGTCCTTAAACACGTTTCAAGAAGATGTAGCGGTTTAAAAGTCATTAGGGTGGACACACAGTTAGGCCAGTCAATATCGACACAAAAAAAGGCAAACATCGCAAACGCGCATGTATCTACGATTTTTTTATATGTTGTTAGGACCACTGAGAGTAGTGTATATCCAAGTTTGCAACCCTGAAAACCCTGTGCTACTCCTGTGGTGTTCGAAAAACTGCGAAATTCGGGCACTTGTGTCAGTTTTGTCGAAAAAAACACCGGAAGGAAGCGTTTCTTGGGTATCGTCACTCTATATTTTTGTAAAGCAAACTAAATTTGCTACAATTTGAGCCCAGCACGAGCTCTTTCGTTCCATTGGTTGCGGAGATATAGCCAGTCAAAGATGGGCAACTTTTTCCAAGAACTGGAAAGTTATCGGTAGGGTTATGTTGCAAGACACGTACCGGCTAAACTAAAGGTTCTAGAGAAAGATCATGAGAGAAGAAGTTGTAGAGAATTAAATTAGCTGCAATTTGATTCCAAAATGGTGCCTCTAGGCCTCATAGTTTCCTCAAAAACGAAAAAACAGTAAAACATCGGAATTTGAAAAAATGAGGAAAACATTGTACTGAATCATGTTGGTATGTATTTCTTTAAAAACACGTGCAAGAATGTGAAGTTAACATTGTGATCTTGCCAACATTGTTAACAAGGTGATCTGGCAGAGTCATTGTGGCGGGATACGTTAGCTACGTTTTCAACCACTTTGGTACAAACGTAGCTGTGGTGTTTGTTGTATACTCACACGATGCATCTATGAGGAGCACTAAATCAGCTGAATGCCTGCGACGCTCTGCTTCTCTCTCCTGTAGTGATATGTTGTTTGATGAATCAACACCCATCAAAGTTCCCCAGGCAGAACTGCTCTCCAATGAATCTAACAAACGCCGCTTGATCACCATGATGCGTACTGAATTTGAGAGGCAGGGTATCAATCGCAAGAAGACGCCGATACTGATATACACTACCCTATAGTAATGGACCGGACACCAGCATATTTACATAAAATCAGACGAGATCGTCAAAGTGCATGTGCGCACGTTATCAGGGCAAAGTTCATTCAGATAGTTGCTACGGAAACGTCTGTAGGAGTGTCGAATAGTGCGAAGAATATGCCGAAACTCAGGGAACTGAGTGACTTTTGAAAGAGGCGTTATAGTTGGCTGTCACATTGCTGCCAAGTCTATTCGTGCAATTTCGGCGAAATTATCACAGCCACAATCAACTGTTGGTGATGTCATCAAGAAGTGGAAGAATACGGGCGTTGGGGCACGAACTGCACACATTGGTCGTCCCCAGAAACTGATTGAACGTGATCGACGCGTCCTGAAGCGCGAGGTTCGTAGAAACCGCAAAAAAACCCTCCGAGTCATAAACAGTGAGTTTCAACAGGCATCAGGGGTTACGTTGCGGAAGGAATTGAATGCTCTTAAAATCCACGGATGTGTTGCCTCACACAAACCACACATCTCAGACTCAAGTAGTGTTTGCAAAATCGCAACTGAACTGTAGAGCAGTGGAAAACAATTTTATGGAGTGTAACGTGCCTCATCACATTACACTCTTTTCCAGTCCGATGGACGTGTTTGCGTGTGGCGAATGCCAGGCGAACGTCTTTTACCCGAGTGCATCTTTCCAACTGTGGGGGAATCAAGCATGGTGGGTGTTTCTCATGATACGGCCTGGGACCATTGCATGTTGTTGCGGGAATCTTGAACTCCGAAGGCTACGAGGACATTTTGGGTTGTTCCTACTCTCTGGCAAATGCTTGGAAATGACGATTGTTACTCTCAGAACGACAATGCTCCATACCATCTTTTAGCCTCTGTCCAGCAATTGTATTCAGAGATGGCTGTAAAGCGGCTTCCATGGCCTGCTCAGAGTCCCGACCTAAACCACATGGAACATTTATGGGACGAGTTAGAGATCGATTGCGGGCCAGGGAACCACGTCCGACATCTACAGCTGCACTGGCCATGTTCTTGAAGCAGGAATGGACAAAAATACCCATAGCTCTGTATCAAAACCTTGTGGAAAGCATGCCCCGCAGGGTGGCTAATGTAATTTCAGCACGTGGGGGCAATCCCACTCTTAAATCAGGTACACTTTTACATGTTTCCAGTAACGCGCACTGTCCGGTCCATTAGTGTAGGGTAGTGTAGTGATGACTGCACTCTCTCATCGTTCGACCAAGTTTTCATCATCGGGGAAGACGTTGACCTACTGGTCCTCTCAACGGCTTAAGCTCTGGACAGACGAACGTGTACTTCCAGAAAGGCGGCAGAGGTGGGTCAGAGTGCGCTCACTATACAGCAAATTCCTTCACATGTGGAGAAATGAAGGTTCCACGAGGGATGGTTGTGATCCTGCATGCCTTCAGTGTGTGTGACTCGACCTCTGCCCTTTTCTAGCAAGGCAAGATGAAGTGATGCAACGTCCTCAAACAAAAACTCCCACTGGATAGATATCGGCAGCATTTTTCTTGATCGGAACTCCAACCAGGAAAAAGTAGGAAATGATGGCGAGAAGATGCACTTGTATGGTGGAGATGCGGGAACGCTGAACACCATGCGATACTTAGCATTTGTAAAATCAACAGCAACGGCCAAAGTCAACCTTGCCCGCTCCCCCCCCACCACAGAGGCTGCAAAATATCATTCGTGGAGGACCTATCACCAGGCAAAAAATGGTTGGGGGGTCGACAAAAACCCTTGTGATTGGGGATGGGCCACCAGCGAACAAGGTCTCATGCCCATCACAATGTGCGCAGAGCCTGCTCCTCAGACCCTGCTTAGAATGGTGGCTTGCAAATGCAAGAAAGGGTGCTTAGGGTCGTGCACTTGCAGAAAAGTGGGCTCAATTGCTCTATCCTAAGTTCCTTTTGCCAAGAGCGCAGTTGCACAAACGTCACCCCTATTGTCCTGGACGAGGAGGATGAGGATGTGGACGACCCAACACCACATGATGACCCGCCTCCATCTCCAGAAAACGTCGTTCATCCTCCCACTCCTTCCTCAACTGATCCATACTGGATGAGACCCAGCCCTTCCAAAAGGGCGAATTTCTAACCTACTGCGGTGTTTATGCTTGACTGTGTACATAGAATTTTCTTGTTTACATTTATGTTTCCGTTGTTTGTTTTATATTTCCGTTGTTTGTTTTATGTTTACGTTTATTTGTTTAGTGTATGTTTATTTAAAGCCATATATTACATCTACAATGTTAACTGCACATTCTTGCACGTGTTTTTAATGAAATACATACCAACATGATTCAGTACAATGTTTTCCTCATTTTTCTAAATTCCGATGGTTTACAATTTTTTCGTTTTTCAGGAAACTATGGGGCCTAGAGACACCATTTTTTGGAATCAAATTGCAGCTAATTCAATTCTCTACAACTTCTTTTCTTATGATCTTTCTCTAGACCCTTTAGTTTAGCCGGTACGTGTCTTGGAACATGACCGTACCGATAACTCTCCACTTTTTGGAAAAACTTGTCCATCTTTGACTGGCTATATCTCCGCAACCAATAGACCTAGAGAGCTCGAGTTGAGCTCAAATTGTAGCAAATTTAGTTTGCTTTACAAAAGTATAGAGTAAAGATACCCGATAAACGCTTCCTTTACGTGGTTTTCTCGACAAAACTGACATAGCTGGCCGAATTTCGTAGTTTTTCGAACACCACAGGAGTAGCACAGCGTTTTCAGGGTTGCAAACTTGGGTACAAACTACTCTCAGTGGTCCTAACAACATATAAAAAAATCGTAGATACATGCGCGTTTGCGATGTTCGATGCTTTTATTGACTGGCCTAAGTGGGTTTGACGAGAATCTAACTAGAAATAGTTAAAACAACAAGGAAACAGAACTGAAATTAAAATATATTAATTTAATATAAAAGTACAGAGAAAAGTTCAAGTAAGAATAATGAAATACATTTTAAATAAACGAATACAAAGGATTCTATTTAAAATTCAAATGAGCAGAAGATTTATTAGGAGAAGAGATAAACGTTTCTCATTATAGCAATAGTTCAGGTTATTATGTGTTTTTATTAATAACAGATAATCAATTTTCCAAATAGTCTTTATATTATTTAAATGCGATGAAGATTTCTAATATTTCTGTGCCTCAAGATTCAGAGTAAAGTCAACGTTGACATGAATGGTAATCAACAATTCTTTGACATAACCTTTTCCTTTGGGCAACGAGAGCAAATTTGAAGAATCTTAAATTGAATCCTAAATTATGAATAACTTAAATCTTCCATGATTTCAGAATGAAATTCAATAAAGGAGAACTGCAGGCTAAATCGTTTTCAAAACTAAAGTAGAACTAAAATAAAACACTTCAACCACATATTTTCAGGATCTATTACCTACTACACCCCTTTCTCAAGCCTTTTTTACTTCCATCATTTACTGATGTAGGGTGATCATTTACTGAACTGATCATTTACATCAACGATTGAGATTTTGCCAATTTAATTGCTTTTAAAAATTGTATATTTCGGTTTTGGGGGCTGTGATGAAAGGGTCAAGGAAACGATTCGAGTTAGGGAGTTTTTTATTTTATTTTTTTTTTTAAATAGATTCTGAGATTCGCAATAGATTCCGAAACCTATCGTTTTGGTTTTCTGTAATTTATTTTTAGACATTTTTATTGTAATTTTTATAAATAAAATTTTGGTGAGTTTGGTGAATTCTTATGCTGTTAATTATTTGTTTTGTTTTTCCAACAACACGCGATAAAGTGTTGAATTATAATTTTTTTTTTATTATATCGCAAACTTCTTCATGAATGAGTTTTAAATTATTTAACAGCTTGCGTACAAATTTGATTTTACTTAAATCCCTTACATTTACTGAATATTAAAGCTAATTTATTATAATATTAACAATACTTTTACTCAATAAAAATACATTAGTTCCCAATTCGTAATTTCCAAGAAATAGTCTCAATAAATAAAAGCCTTTTTTTCTGCCTTTACAACTTATGATATTTTTTTTTTTTTTTTTTTTTTTTTTTTTTACAACGCATTGATACGTAGCATAGTAATTGCTTTGGTGGTAAATTTATTCAGAAAAAAAAAATTATCCTTGAAAAGAAAAGAAAAAAAAAAAGAAAAAGGAGTAGGGAGTTACCAGAGATACTGGTCGCAGGAACATTAATACATTATTTACTCACTAGCAAAAACCCTGGCTTGGAGTAGACTCGGCAACTGTTAAAAATCACTTCCGAATATTTGAATAATAAATGTATATACAGTTTCGTCTAACTTAGGAAGGCAGTCCCCTCAGGCGTTGGGACTGAGAACTTGAAAAAATTTGGGATGAAAGGGTATCAGAGTATTGTTACGGAATTAAAAAAAGGTCTTATGTGATCTTTTTTTAGTATTTTGAGAATTCAGCTCTCCGGAAATATAGTTACTTAAAGCCGATAATAACGAGGTCAAGCTCTGCAAACACTGTTGTAATCTTTCCTCCCCACCTCCCCTTTCTCCCCTATTTTTTCAAGTTCTCAGTCCCAACGCCTGAGGGGATTGCCTTCCTAGGTTAGACGAACTGTAGACATGGTAAGATTGAAGATGTTTAAAAGTGACTAATGCGGCAACGCTGTAGGATCATTAGAAATTACAAACTTTTGTTTCGGTTTCAGAACTAATGGCGCTTTGTTATGGCTTTTTACAAGTTTTTAAAAGCAAATAATTCTTATGAAGTTTACAGTTTTAAGTGTTGAAAATAGGATTGTGCATTTCTACAAGGATTTCTATGTGGGCATGCAAAATATCATATTTCTAGCTACTGTAGATTTTGAATAAAACGGTTCACAAAATGTTATTTATTTGGGAATGGAGAGACTCTCTTGGTTCGTCTAATCACTACTCATTAATTCTCCAATTGGAATCAAACTTATACTTGGAACAATTGTGGCATTTTGTATAAATAAGTTATACAGAACGACATATAGCCGAGTGGTATGGGCGCTTGGCTGCGGGTTGGAGGTAATGGGTTCGATTCCTGGCCTCGGCGGAGGGCGGGAATTTTTATACGTTCCTTCTCCTCCAAACGGGTCCTAGGGCCTACCCAGCCCTCTGTAGAATGGGTAGCGGTTTCTTTCTCGAGTGTTAAAGGCGGGCGAGCGTCGGGCCGACCCCCCAACCTCATCTTCGTCCCGTAGGTTACGATCACGGCATCGTGCGATCCTCTGGGCCTGATCGCGTCTTTAACTTAATTTAAAACGACAATACGTATTTCGTTTCTCAACTTATTCCTTCTTCGACACATATATTCCATTGTAATTTTACGTTTTTTTTTTTTGTTTTTTTTTTTGTGCGCTACCTTTAGAAATACATATCCGCAAGTAACTTCCTGTTACGACAAAATTTGCAGTAAATACTCCTCGACAAGGTCGTGCTTTTTTTGCAGGTAATGTTAGTTTAACGATTTAAGCCCATTCGAACCAAGGACGGGTATAAATTTCCTCTTTTTATATCGTGAGAAACTACAACAGTAATCTAACAAAATCCGTCAGTTTTCTTTCAACCTATTCAGCTTCGTTTCCCGTTTTATGAATTGGACTGATTTGGACTTTTTCTCGTTTTCGATAGTCTTACAGAAAAAAAGTTGAGTTTAGAATTTCTATTCGTTTTTGTATCGTCCTGGTTTAATTGGGTTGTTTTTGACTCAGTTCAACAAGAAATAATACAAATAGGAATAAACAACAAAATACGGAGCAGATTTTTCCCACGAAAGTATTTCTGTTTAAGATATAAAGAAATCTTTGTAATTAATTCTGCTAAATAGACAACCTTAATGCAATGTCGAGTGTGTTTTTTATTTATTGAAGTCCTTTTTTTTCTCAGTTAAAATTTATGGGCGACAAAAGGAAATACCAAGTTCACCAGAATGACATTTTCCCATCCTGTTTTTTGCTATACAGAATCAAATGAAAAAAGAAAAAACAAATCTCTAAAAATAAGAATTCCCTCGATGAGTCTACAGTCTAATAGGAGAATTTTAGACGAAAACAATCCGTGCCTTTTTTAAGAAATGAAATATCATATTTAAGAAACCAATCTTTCAAGTTTGCATTAGATTACGAAAAGCCTAATGTAGTTATGTCTACCATAAGGTTTGGCTTTCTTTCTAGCGATTTAAAAAGTTACTACTGGGGATGACAGAGAGAATCTAATGAGCTGTATCAAAAAACAGAAAAAGAATTTCATCTCAAAGATATAAAAGGAAAAAAAACTTCAGGAAATAGTTAATGTCTGTCCAGACGATTTTCGTTACTTTCCGACGGTCTACAAAGCAAGAGTGGTGCACAATGGTGCGCAAAAATCAGGCAAGAATAAATTTCTCCATCAAGGTTTTTGGAAAGAGAAGGACAGTAGCTAGTTGACTAGACAGTGTCTAGTCAATTCTGTGTTTCGTCTAAAAAAAATTTAACCATTTTTAAAATAGTAGATTCAGGATTTCAGGATAACTGCTAAAAAGTCACTGAAAATTTGCCAACTTGTTAATTTCAGTGAAGTTTTAGCAGTTATCCTGAAATTTTGAATCTACTACTTTGTAAGGGGTCTAGAAGTTTTTTATCTGTGATAACTTTCAAAGCTTTAATATAACTGAATCATAATACTTTCTCTTTAAATATTTGTCTTAAAGCATTCTAAAACTTCTGGTTTTAGAAAACCTGCGCCAATGCAGGTTTTTTAAATTATAACTTAAATGAATCAGATTTTTTAGAAGCTAGAGGAATTTAATTGTAGAAATATTACCGAATGAATTTTGATAATTTTTTTGAAAGACAAACACATCCACATCACTTTGAATAATTTATATACTCAATATCTGATAATTTATCTTTCGATAAAATATTTTTTTGTATACTATTTAATATTTGAATAACAGTTGATCATTCAAATCACAATTAAATTCCGGATCAGTTTCATAAAATCTTTGCTTCTGATTTAAAACAACAAAAAAGAAAAGGAAGAAAGAACAATCTTAACTTTCCATTATCTCTGAGCGTTGATACAAGAGTTTTTTCCAAGAAAAATACATGCAATTTAGATTCAACATTGCTTACAAATCTATCGAGTTTGTTTTCCACAAACTATAGCACAGAAAGCGCAAAGCAAAGGTCTTAAGCCAGCTGTAAAATTGCTTGCCCAATTCTAAATGAATAAAATTTACTACTTTTCATAATACTTGTGTGTGTGATTAACAACAGTTGGGATTCCAGGAAAGCTTTGCCCAAATTAATTTAACCTTCAAAAAGTCGTGCTAACAATCATAATTATAACCAACCTTGTTTAACTACACAAAAGGCAATAAAAGTTCAGTTAAACTGCGCAAGTCACTTTACGAGGGCCGAGATGTCTTAACTGCTTGTTTTATGCTAGATCCTACCATCTAGGGATGTTTGGCCTTGCTATTTTTTTTGGTTGTTGACACTGACTGTCATAGTTACACCAAATACGTTCTTTGATTACACGAATGTGATTACAGTTCAGTTCATGAAAGTAAAGCTTTTGATGACGTCATTTGCTTATGGATTGATGTTTCCAGGACATAAAAACGCCATATATTGCCAAAATTCATAACTGAATCGTATAAACATTACGAAAAGATTCTGGTTTCTGTATTTTCTACAGTTACGAATATATTTTTATATTATTATTTTAATAATTTTATATTTTTTAAAATTACTTTATTAAAAATGTTTTTATTAAATGTCATTTTTTTACTTTTTTTATGCAGTCACAAAACGACGCCATCTTTGACCGACTGCTCGGAGTTCAAGTTGATGACGTCATGACTGGTGACGTTTATTCCAGACAAAATCGATCGCTACATAATGACCATATATGGCAAACCGTTCTTTTTTTGCAGTTACTTTGATTTCTATTAGATAAAACAAACAAAAAGCTACTCCACCACTGATAAAATAAACCTATTTTAAAGCAAAGGATTCATTTTGCAGTTTTACAGTCGACTAAATGTTCCTGGTCGAATGGAGCAGACACGAATGTCTCAAAGTTAAGAAGATTGTCTCAGCTGAGTCTATCGAGTTCATAAAATTCAGAACAATATTTTGAAAGAATAACAATGGAATTTAATCAGAACCCATTTCAGATAAGTTATGTACTGGATTCCTTTTTGAGTTCAGACGCTTCTCAAACCTGAAGAAACAAAGGAAAACAATACAAAGGCCTGTTGATGTTTATATTCATATTCTTTAATATGATAATGGTTGTTTGAGACATAAACAGCATGTTTTTATCGCCAATTACTTCACGGTTTACTACCGATTTTTGATAGCTGAATTTATAAAGGACAATATGATTTTATTCAAGAGGAGCTAGTCAAATGGCTTATCTGTAAAGGGGTGTATATATACCTAAATCTAAAAATAACCCCCCCTCCCCCCCAAGCGGTTTCACTGACTTTTTTTTTAAATTTTCGTTAAATACGCATTTTTTACTAATAGTTCGATAACTGAAAAAAAAAAAAAAGGCTTCAAAAACATCCTTTCAATTTGAGATAAACTTCGTTTGAAATATTTTCTTACAAAGTTCGATGAAGTTTCAAGGAACTTGGGAACATCCAAAGTTACGCTATTTTATTCTTTCTTAATCTACTAAAATTTTAAAAGACGAAAGCAAATTTTTATTTTATAAAAATATTTATGTTATTATAAATATCAACGGCGCATGAATGATAATAAAAATATTTGTAACATTTATTATTTTTAACAGCATCAGTTTTAGATAGGCACATCCAATTATGTGAAAAAGGGTGTAATAAGAAAGTGGCAAGTTTAAATAAATAAATAAATAAATAAATAAATAAATAAATAAATAAATAAATAAAAACATTAAAAAAACTAAGTTGTCCATAAACTTCGATTTCAATTTAGAATAATAGAGATACTGAATAACGTTTTCCCATTCAAAATAAAATAAATAAATAACTTACAGTTTATAATGTAGATCTCGTCAAATTACTTCTACGTGGCAAGTAAAGTAAGTTTTCCTTCATTCGCCTGGTTTTCTTATGTAAAGGAATACGGGAATAACATTTCTAACAATCCTTCAGCTGCGAATCCAACTCAAAGATAAGAATAACAGACCGATAAAGGAAGATGACAGTTCTACCGAAGCCTGGTCATTTGGTGACCGTCAACACTATTCGGCACAAATCCGTTGAACTCTTCGGTCGTATACATTCCTAGCGAAAGGGTAGTTTTCATTTTTGAAGATGAAACATTAAATTCTATCTTCCCCCCCCCCCCCCCAAATGAGCTTTTCCTAAACAAGCTCTCTTTTAAAAAAGTAAAAAATGCCTTTGCTTTAAAACAACAAAGTCATACTAAAATAAATGCATAAATAAATAAATAAATAAGCAAAGAGCAACTAAACCATCTAGAAAAAAAAGAGTATTATTATTTTGAAAAATAAAGGGTTTTGTTTCATTTTATGGTAACACTATATACTATTCGTCAAATGTCAGGGAATAGTAATCAGACACACGTATATCTAAAATCCACGTGATTGAATTGTATAGCTAATCGGGTACAACTTTTCCATTATAAAAAAAAAAAAAATCGGAAATATATATTTTATAATTAACATTTATCGCATCTTCCACTACAATTGCAGAATGACTAATGACTTAATTAATGTCACTTAATGGTGGTTATTATTATTATTATTATTATTAGCGACGTAAGACTCTCTGATAATGTAAAAGCAAGGCAAAAAAAGTGCTTTCTTAGAGTACACGAAACCAAAGAGTATACGTTTCATTTTCGATCATTTTTTGTGAGATAGGAGTGACCGCGGACCGGAAATCGTATCTCCCCCCTCCCCCGCGAAGTCATCAGAGTTCTAATAAAGTATCACTCATGTCTGTACGACTTGTAGTTTTGGGCTGCAGAAGTGTTGACAGATCGACGGATAAAGTGAACGTCTGCCTTTCCCCTCCTTCCTTTACACTTTCGAGTAGGCGGTCATTAATTACTAAACAGAGAATACTACTCACAAAATCAGAAACAGTGTAAGCATGGATTCTACGAAAATAAACGAAGGTTTTGTATTCACATAGTTTAGGCAATGGTTGTCAAAAATAGATTCATAACTTTAATTCTTATATTTACGATATTATAAAGATACCGAAAATACGATATGTATGATAAAATTTGTAAGAACACCAGAAAAAAAAAAAAAGAAGGAACGAGAGATACTACTTTAATTCGACTTTGGTTATACTTATTCGAATGACTATAAAGCTATATACCATTATCTATCCTTCAGTAGACGTTATTTGCTTGTGATGCCTTGAGATTTGTTTGCTGTGTTTTGCTTTAATGCTCTCGTCCTTGAGTTACGCAGGTATTAGAGTGGAAGAGATTAAAATCAAATCTCTAGTAAATCTCACTGCTGTTTGTGTAATTTTGCTTTGGAGAAAATAGGACACAGTTTCAATGAAAAATGTGATGTATTACCAGTGAACAAACAATCAATACAAATAAACAAAAGAAAAAGAAGTTCCGGAAAGAATTTAAAACCTTCATTTGTGGCATATCTTCGTTTTTAGTGCATTAAATAGTTAAACCAATACAAAGAAGAAGACTAGTAATTTTAATTTATAATATCCAATACGACAATCTTGCTTTCAAATTTTTCTTTACTGGAAATGAATTTTAAATCCAGTTTATTTCAAATTTCATATAACTACAAACGATATTTCACGGAATCGATCGTTCTGCTTTTTCAAGTTCTGAATTTCGCAAAATAAAATAACAATAATAAGGCTTTTCCTTTTAAGAAACGAGAATCTATTTTCAACTCAATCATCTAATTTGTTAATCTAATTAAAATAGATATTATTAAAAAAAATTCCACCTATAAGGCCGTTACATACAAAATTACATATATTTATAGAATATGAATGGCTTTATTGAATCGTCTGAGGTAATTGCTTCTGCTGACATCAGTTTTTGAAGGATTCCTTTATTTGATGAATTATGAAAGCGGAAAAGATTGGGAAAAAAATGTAAAACGAAAGAATAATACATAATTAGATTTGTTGCCATACAAATTACGTGTTTTCTGCAAATGCGACTACACCAGGGCCACACTCATTTGGAGGGTTAGGGTCCGGACCCGCCGAAAAATGGAATACAGCCTTTTTTTTTACTCGCAAATGAATACTAAAGCTCGAAAGCATATTTTTATACTCATATATTAACTGCGCAAAACAGCTAAGCTTGCAGAATGATACAATTGTAAAATGAATATAGAGACCTTAACTTAAAAAATATTTAAGTCTTTAGCTTATAGTTTCGTCATGACATCGTTATTGGCGGTTAAGCAACTCTTGATTCAGCTACTGATCGTGTCATGCCGAAAAACTGCCCGAAGAGCAGGGACGAACTTAATAAACATGGATTAAATGAAAATGAAAACCGCCGTACTAGCGGAACGTCGAAAAGCGGGACCTAATGTATACCGAGTAGTTTCTGAAGAAAAAATAAAAAAAATCGTGTTGGCTTTTTTTTTTTTTTTTTTTTAATTAATATTTAACACTGGCAATCTACAAATTTAGAAAAAAATACAAAAATTAAATAAAAATTAAAGAAGCCAATCGTCTGTTTGATCATTTAATATCTGACTGTGGCGTATGTAGTGAAAGAATCGAGAACAGTTCAAAATAATTATCAATAAGGCAACTGAATTTCGATGTAATCTGCTAACAGAAAAAGGAGTTTTTCCATAAATTGTTGAAATATTCACTACGAAAGTAGTTTAGATCCCAGAAACTTATGAAGTAAATCTACGTAATTTATAGTACTGTGATTGTGATTTTTCGAGAACCGGATATTGATCTGGTCATCTCGGGAAAATCGAAAAAGAAAACAGTTGCTTTTTTTTTAAATAAAACAACACAAAAAATGAAAATGATTATAGTTGAAATATTTGTAAAATAATATTATATAATTTATTAGACGCAGTAAACTATTTTCTTGGAAACTTAAGATTGTTCAGAAGGGATCGAAGGAAAATAATTAGTCAACATTTTAGTGATAGATTTTTACTCATCTATCAAATCCAAAAAGTGATTTATAAAATATTCTATGTTTTTGAAATTATTAGAAAGAACAGAAATCATTAAAATATATATATGGATAAAGAAATGAAATTACGTTTGCGTTCATAATCTAGTAATGATCATTGCTGTTGTTATCAAATGACTTTGAATTTTTTATGGTAATTATTTTCTTTGAATAATTTGGAAACAAAACTATTGCTGTGCTTACTTTTGAATTTACGACAACTTTTACCAAAAACTTAATGATTAAAAAAAAAAAAGCTTTCTCACATACTTAAGGAAAATGAACATAGTAAATAGCTGTTCAAAATATTAACGATCAGTTTCTCCAAGGAGTCGTAAACTACTCCCCGATTAAGTCCAATTACATCGAAATAAGTATGTAACATGAGCTAATTATATTTGGAGAACCCGGCCGTAAATGTCTATTGATATACCACGGGCTATTGTTAATCACGGGCTTGTTTTGGAAACAAATTTCTAGAAAGAAGAATACAGAAATTTCTAGAGACTTTGCGGAAAGTAATAATCTCCTACCTTTCCCAAAATTATCTAAAGCTCCTAAGTTTTGGCTTTCAATATCCTCAAAGCTGTGCTTCAAGAATACTTTTATTTAATAATAGAATGCGGAAGTGGGGGGCGAGAGACCGACTGAAAACCATTTCCATCTTAAAATTGTGTTTATTCCCTAAAGTAGTCTACGTATAAAAGTTTATTCACGTAATATAAAATTACAAAACTCGTAATTATTTGACAGGAATTTTAGAGACTCTCTAGAGGTTCTTTCGAATCTCGAGATTCTCGAATTTTTACCCAACAAAATTCTCGAGAAATGAAAATTTAAAATAAGGAGAATTTCTCGAGAATTCTCGAGACAAGAAATGTCGAACACAATCTCTCTACAGTGCTGAGAATTGCTTTGTAATTCGTAATTCAATAGTTTTATTATAATTAAGAGCTTCTCTGCTACTACAACTGCATGTAAGGCTTCCATATAAATGTAGTAAGTAGGGATAGGTAGTTTGTGAACGAACTAGTTCATTGAACTAGTTCGTATAAAAGAACTATCATGAACGACCTAGTTCAAATGAACTAGTTCATGAAAAGAACTATCTCAAAAGAACTAGTTCAGTAAAAAGAACGACTTTGCCCATCTCTAATAGTAAAAGAGAGGCTGCTAATTAAAATAAAACTTTTTTGAATTGCAAAATAATTTAAATTCGACTAAATTCCATTCTTTTAGTCATATTTATGTCAGAATGGGGATAAGAAAGAATAAAAGTTTTTTTTTTTTTTTTTTCGAGACTGCCTTTTTTTTTTTTTTTTTACAGGAGTTTTTATTTTGCTTAACTCATCCTTTGAAAAGCAGACAATTGGAAAAAAAAAATCATCACAGTTTTTTGCTGTCTCATGAAGACGGACAACTTTCTCACAGTATATTTTTTATATGATAAACGACAGAAGGTAGAAAGACTGAAGCAGTGATAAGTTTGGCTTTTACAAGAATTAAGGCAGGCACAGTCAGAAGCAGAAAAAATTTTTAATAGTTTTCTGGAAGCGATCTTTTAAAATATTAGTTAAATTTTGAATTTCCTTTGCAATCTTTATTCATGGCACTTCTCTTTCAGTTCTACTTGTCCTTGTTGTCATCAACCAAATATTGGAGCAGTTATATATAGAGCTTTGTTAATGGCCACTTAATGATGTCTCCGAGCTATAATGCAGAGTTCTTTCAAGGGTCAAATCCCCCTTTCTACATCCTTTTACGCTGAGACACAACTAAGATCATTTACTTACGAAGGATATATTCGGCGAAACAAAAATCCCATCGAAATAAGCTCAAGATTCAGGAAAGACAACTCCGTGAAGCAGAACTGCACTCAAGAGATATTCTAAACTTAAGTTTCAGAGACGAAAATTTGACAATCTTACCATTAACTCTTTCGAATAAATAACTGCTTGGAAAAGCAATTTCAATAAATTCCAAGCACATAATAAAATACCTGCTATTTACATTCTTTAAAAAAAAATTGCAAATACCTTCAAAAATTTTCCAGGATTTTTGGAAGACTTGATGGTTCATCAAGGAAGAAGTTTTAAACACAACAACTTAAAAAAAAAATTAAGTTGGAACTGAAATTTCTTTGACGCCCCTTTGTGACCTCATAATATTATATTAAATTAATAAACCTCATTGTCTTAAAATGTTTTATACTGTTACATATGTCTAAGGAATGAGATTTATTTAATAACTTTAATATTGATGAATTTACTGTTTTAATCTAGAACTTGTTGAACTTTTTTCTTATTTTGTTTTACTGTTCTCCGTATTAATTTGAATTACTTTTTCTAAATAATTAAACAAATATAATATAAGAAGGCATGGCTTTCAAATACTGTTTAACTGTATATTTCAAAACTACAGTCCGTAAGCGATAGATATGTTAAAAACGACGAATTTCCAATATACGGTATTTGTGGAAAAATCTGATTGTGACGGTGACCGATATTGGTCACTTTCATATTGCGTGAATAAATGGTTCCCACAATCTGTAACAATGAAATTGTGGTCATGACAAACAGAAATGCGTGTCATTTTAACACATGTGATGTCCACTGTCAACACGTGTTTCACGAAGACTGCTCCTCTTCGATGACAGCTCGACACCATTCCCCGGTTCTATCGGGGTGTCGGGAGGAGGGTATTGTGATCAGCACTACAACCGATGCCTACAAATTATCTCCGATTCATTGATTCTCGCTCCCAACGGTCTCCGAATATGAACGGGAGTGAAATATTTGTGAATCCGTACGCTCTATTTCGTGATTCCTTGCAAGAATTTCTATGTTCGACAAACATCCTTTTTGCTTCGTGATTCAGAGGAGCAGTTCCGGATCTCGGGGAGTTTCGGGAAACCCTCTTCTTTTTCCTCTCTCGCAAATAATGATCCGGAACTGCTCCTCTGGCGGGCACTCGCTATATCCGAATCCGACGCACAAATAACGGCGTTATACTTGGAAAACTTGAAATAGCTCTTTGTACTCGAAGGTTATTAATAGAAGAGACTGTTTTCCTTGATGCTTCGTATCTTTAATAAAAAAAAACTTGTCCTTGGTAGATCGCCGTTTGTGGCACCTATCGAACATGGAATCAAATTTTTCACCTCTATCTCATTAATCGCGAA
>JAFIDM010001028.1:45987922-46002953 GCA_023159025.1 Thereuonema tuberculata | reverse complement strand
TTACGAATCAATTGCATCCGTCACTATCCGTTGATTCCGTCTGAACCTTTCAGTCCTTTACGAATCAATTGCATCCGTCACTATCCGTTGATTCCGTCTGAACCATTCCTGAACTGCAATCGAATGCATAACTCTACTTCGTGGAAATCATTTCTCTACTGTCCAGGCTTACTCCAATACTCAAAACCTTCAGTTCAATCGTGGAATCGTCAACTACGTTTTATGACGTATGTTCCACGTTACGTAGTGTCCTAATCTGCATATTTAAATCTCGACTAGACACATTCACTTTAAGGGACTAAGACATCAGAATCAAAATAAACTTAGATAGAAAAAAAAAAAAAATCTTTTTAAGCAAAATAAATCTTAATTTTTATTTTTCCTTTCTACTCTCACTAATTAAATTATTTTATTAAACATAATTTAATATCCTAACAATAGTTTTAAGACTACATATATACTTTTTAAAACTGGTTCTCTGAAGTTTTGTATAGTGTGAAGGCTGCTGCAGAGTATTTTACAGAGACTGTACTTTAGCTTCAACAAAATCAATTAAAACTTAAATAACACTGAACAATTGTTTTTTTAGTTTTAAAACTTTTCAAACTTCAATTGACGGTAGATATAAGATAGATACCCGTTAGAACGAAAGTATATCTATACTTTAAAAGTTTGTCTTATGTCAATCCGCACTACATCTTAAATCTACTGACTGCTTTACTAACCTTAAGATATCAACAATTCAAATTCAGTTTATCTATTGTCTGAGACTGACTTTGACTTAGTTTGTGATGTTCGTACCGGAAATAGACAAAATAAATGAGTCTGATGCTACCAGATGTCTTGTAAGGTAGATTGAGGTATTAGAAATGTACACAAAACTAGTGAACTTATTAAAATGTAAAACGGAAATTGGTTTCGCCCTTTTACATATATTTACCAGCCGGCTACTGTCGCTTCGCTCCGGACGCCTTGCATTTGTAACTTTTAAAAAACGCTTTATTTCTTTAGCAAATTAATATCGAGATTGGGGATTTCCCAGCCCTTTGTGGCCTTCTCCACATTCCTATCACTAGAAACCTTCTCCAGTTGGTAAAAAATCCCGTGATCGTTACCAATTAATGTTATATTCTAAATTATAATGATGTGGATGACAAAAAATTGGAACTGTAAGATAACTTCGAAATGGCAGGGGAAAGCATTGCAGACCGCCTAATTCAAATGTATTGCGGGTTGCCGCCACACACTTCATGGTCACCCCCCACTCCCCCAAAATTAAAAAACAGTTTATTTTTTACTTTTTACATCGTCTACACTATGGAACCTACCCATATGCCAAATTTCAAGTTTGTAGCAAGTTTTATATAAAGATTTCGAACAGACACACACACACGTCCACAAACTTCCCATTTATATTATAGATTTAAAATATTGAACAAGTTTGATTGAACAAACATTACACTAATATCAGTGGATCTGTAATGCGTTACACGCGACCTCAGATACCTTTATTTACTTTTCTAACATTTCATCGAAAATAGAAATATCAAAATGCCTCGACAAAGCTTAAAAAAAAAAAACTCACCTTTAGTGGCGAGACTACAACCATTTGCTGAAACGCTATACGATAATGGCACACTGAATATCGGCCCGAAATTTCTACCAAGAAACAGCTGTATACTTACAACACATATAAAAAATGTGAATTTTAAACATGAATTGGCTTGAATTTTATATAAACTTGAAGTAAACTTACGATTATTAAGAAAACAGTAATTATTTCCTAGGAATACCAACGATTTTAGATTTCAAAGCCGCCAGGATCAATGTCTCATAGAATAGAAAAATATGTTTGTGACACAGCCAATTAAATGAATGAAAATTTTGGAAAATAAAATAAATTGTAACAGCTATTAAGGAAAAATAAGTACAATACAGCGTAATACAAGTACACAGAAGCTCGGTTATAACGCGATCTTTCGGATCAAGATCTCGAAGATCGCGATATAACCGAACTTTTATTACTTCGTGACGTCAAATGTCGTATATCGCACCCTATTATCGCTACACGATTCCAAATCGATTTAAAATGGTCATTTCGCGATTACCTACATCATTCAGAGCTATGTGAGAGAATTTTATATTTATAAATACATAAATCATTACCTTTTCAACACTTTGATGGGTTATATTAGCCAAAATCGATTTGACGCCGCCATCTTAGCACCTTGTACAAACGACGAGTCACGTGGATCGAAACTAAGTATTCATACGCCTATTAGATTACATGGGCCTCTTTACTGGTTGTCCTTGGCAGAAAAATAATCTCGATAGTCATTTTGGTTAAACGAAAAAGTCCGCGATTCTGCTATTTTTTTAAAAAATATATTGTATTTGACGCATTTTCGTGACATTAGGGTGGGTATAGAGTATATATTACTGTAAATAATAAGTATATATTACTGTAAATAATAAGGAAACAAGCATATTAATTTGCACCTTTGATTTGATTTTAGGCGAAAAAACGGTAAATTTTGCAATTTTAAATTAAACACCTTTTCCAAAATAGAAGGGGTCCAAGACCAAATCGCGTTGTATCCGAATTCGCGATATAAACAACCGCGTTATAACCGAGCTTCAGTGTATTACAACTTGATTTCATCTTTACTTTGTAGCAACTTTTCATCAAATTTTCATTTCCTTATTTACAGAAAAGGTTTGTTCGAAGCAGTGTTATGAAGAACCATCAACTTTCCTGTATATCAGTGGACCGAGCGCTTCAGAATGAACGATAATCTCATGGGGTGAAACGTTGGCTGAATGTAGGATGAGCTGAATCATCCAGGGCAAGCCACTGATTTCCGGCTCGGTCTTACATACAAATGACCCTTTCACTGTTGACCATTGCTCAAGTAAGTTTAAGGTGGTATCGTGCACGGACCTCAGTTACATCACTTTCATCTTGATTGAATCTGACGTAACCTCGACCGCTCTCCCACAATAACGCCTGACAGGAATCGTTTGAACCGGCACTCGCATGGGCCAGTACATCACAAAGTTCTCCTCATAGTCTTCTAGAATCTTAACTCTCAAGAACAAACTTTACCATCTATGAATCCACTTTTTATGTTGAAAAAAGTTTTTTTTTTTCCCTGTTATTAATAAAGTAAAAAAAAAATCATACCATATAATAATTATTTGAGTAATATGCGAAAACCTTTTGAAAGTAAATAACAATAAATAACAATTAAATAACGTTACACTGCGCCGACAAAAAAAAAAAAAAAAAGAAAAGAATGAAAGAAATATAAAAAAAAGCATCTGCACTTGTGCCTGGTTTCAGATTATCAATACATTTCAGCATAATATCTCGCTAAAATCAAAAACTCGTTTTAGCAATATTTCATCGTTATCGACAAAATGTCAATGCGACAACATCTCTTATATGCGGTAAATATAATAAAAAGATCAGCAACTTACACCACAATGGGAAGATTTTACAAATTTAAGATTAAATGTTAATTTCCAAAGCAAATAGAAGGTGCGCTATTCAAAAAACGTGCATAGCGCAGGGGTTCATTAATGCAATAATTACTTTAATTACTGTTTAAAAATTTTGAAAATATGTTCAAAATTTGGTTCAATGCTAACTCTTGGAAAAAACAAACAAAAACAAACCTTCACAACAAAGATTTCATTTGATTCTCTCAGGTACGTGTCCCGTTCAGTTCACTCTGGAATTTTTTTTTTTAATGATCCAGTTTTTGAGCGAACTTTGTAGCAAAAATAAATGTTTTAGTGTCTAAAGTTGTAACATAAAGTGAGATAATAAGAAGGCTAAACAGTAAACGCAATGATGTATTTCTGTCTAGTGACTAGACAATGGGTCTGTAATATTTTTTTCAGGGTGAGATAAATGTCTAAATTGTATTTAAGAATATGTAACTCTAAATAGTGCTTTGTTTGTTCGTTTCGTTTGGAATGTCAACTAAATTGAAAAAAAAATCAAAATATTTCCCTGTCAACGTTCTAAGAAACATTTTAATTAAATTAAAAAATAATTACTAGTTATCAATTTCAATTAATCAATTAGAAGCTTAATCTAGTAAGATATAACTACTGACGAAATCGTCCTTCTAATTTTTCTTCATTAAAAGTCTTGCATGCTTTGAGTCATAGCCTTATGTAAGATTAACGCCATATCCACAAGAAACTTACGTATTACTACTGTGGTTTGCAATGTAGTCGTAATTAGTAAAATAAACCAGTTAACAACTCCATAAAATATTAATTTTTAAACAAATTTTCGAAAAGAAACCGGTTCTTTCGTCTTCAGGAATTAAAGTTATATAATTAACCAATAGTTATCATCTAAGGACAATCTTTAGATCAACTTACAATAATTTTAGGAAGTTATGGACTGGTTTATTTTACGAAATGTAACGAAGTTTAAGGAGATCATTTTAAAATTAGTGAAGTCTTTAAAATTTATTTATGTATTTATTTAATTGGAGTGGTGGGGGGGGGGGGAGAGAAACTAAATTGAGGTTGGGTGGTCAGTCAGACGCTCGCCCGCCTTTAACCCTCGATAAAGAAACCCGGTACCCATTTCACAGAGGGTTGGTTGTTCTCTAGGGCCCGTATGAAGGAGAATTATATCCAATATAAATGACATAAATGATAAAATTCAGCGTGGAGAAATCCCCGACTGCGCCGGGTTGAGCCCGGCTCCTCCAGACCATTGTCAAGCGCCTTACCACTTGGCTAGTACTTGGCGGTCTTTTCATAAAATCCTCCCCCGACATACACACACAATTTTACGATTTTAATTTTAAAATGAAATATCCGTGTTTTGCTGTAGGACTATTTTTATTTTGATGAAACTTTCCAATTCAATTCTTAATCTGGTTCGGGGAAGTATTGTGGACGTGTGTTTGACAATTCACTTTTATCAGTTCAAACTAAGTTTTTTTAAGTTCTTTTCTTGGAAGAGACAGGAAATAGCTTTTTTCTCTTTCGAATTCTATGTATTTCTTATTAAATCCCTTAAATTTTAAAATGTATTAAATTTGAAGAGAGTTTGGTAAAAGAAAATTTCCCAATACTTACAGTTTATTCCAACTTTTTAATCAAACTTTTTCTCAACTCCTAACTTTTTAATTGAATTGTAACTTTTAACCTGAAAAGGCTTATCCCTTTACTATCACGAGATTCACGTTATATGATTAAAGAAATGGATTAAGGCGTCAATGAGATTTGGAGCGAGGTCTTTTCAATGTCAGAATTAAGCATCCACGTGGAAGAATCATCCACGTGCCGAATTCATTCAAATAAACTAAAAAGTCAATCTGCTGTGTTTCAGAGGGAATAGCACTGAAGTAAAAGAACTATTTGTTATTGCACTGAAATAGATCAATGAAGTGAAAAGTATTCAAACAGAGAAAACAAAATACCGAAGTACGGACATACGACAGACATCTGACGTGAAATGGAGAAATGCCAACAAGGAAACAACACGAACAAATCATACCCTTGAGTTCAAAAAGGATGAGTCATTGCATCTACAGATGATATCTTGCTGAGCTTACAGATATCAACTGAATCTGCATTCAAAAACTGCAATTCCGTTAAAACTGCATCATATTATTTGTTAAGCAAACAACACTCTTTATAGCCTTATTACTATAGAGGAGTATAGTAACATAGCAACATAGCAATACACCCTAACAACAGGCGACGAACTTTGGAAAAAAAAATCAGTTTTGACATATTGTAAATTTTATATTAAAATACTTGTAAACAAAACTAAATAAATACATTTACTTTGTCGTCACAATCACTTGAAAGCCGCTGGGACAAGCTTGTTTTTTTATTTGGCGGAAGCGCAAATCACTACCAGAACTCTCACCAATTACCGCCGGCTTGTTTTTGAAGTTTTTCTTTCCGAGTTCTTTAGCAAATTTTCATTTTCCTTGTCACTACCAAATGAAAGCAGTGCTTTTCATTCACGTAATCTCACAGTTGTTTTCCGAATTCTGAAACTTCCCTTCCTACAATTATCATTATTTTCTTGTTGATTCATTTTTTCTTTCCTCCTTCGGTCTCTACAGATTTCTCATCTCTTATTTTCTTCGCTCTGCTCGACTGCGATTTCTCCCGCAAATTCTGTTATTTTTTTTCGAGAGCGAAGAAGCCATCCTGAAAAAGCAATTCTTTCCGCATTGGAAGCGTTTTCCGCATAAAGGATTACTTTTCGCTTGTAATTTTTAGATGCAGTTTTTGAAAAAAAAAAAAAAAAAAAAAATAGAGGAGGATTAATCGGATTTTACGTTAATGTAAAATCGGTTTTATTATTTGTTTTTATTTTAATTCAGTAATGACTAGGCGGCTACCCGTCGCTCCACTCCGAAAGCCTCGCGTACGTAACGGAAAACAACATTTTATTTATCCACACTGTGTGTAGAAATATTAAAATACAATATTAAATTAGAAATATTAAAACACAAATACAAAAGATAAATAATAAATATAGAACTTCATT
Organism: Thereuonema tuberculata; assembly: GCA_023159025.1. Taxonomy (NCBI): domain Eukaryota; kingdom Metazoa; phylum Arthropoda; class Chilopoda; order Scutigeromorpha; family Scutigeridae; genus Thereuonema; species Thereuonema tuberculata. The sequence goes on along the minus strand of JAFIDM010001028.1, from coordinate 45,996,412 downwards.
ACATGGTACGAAGGTATGTCACCTTCTTCTTCAGATAAGTCTATGTTTTTACTTCTATTATCTTTTTTGTATCATCTGAAGAAGGTTAATACCTACGCAACATGTAACGAAGTTCTATATTTATTATTTATCTCTTGTATTTTGTGTTTGGTCCTGTATTTCAACATTTTATTTATTCAAAAAAAAAAAAAAAAAAACCCACACACACACACAAATTACATCAAGTAAATTAAAAAATAAAAATAAATGTTGTTTAAATTTTCGAACAACATGCAGTACAACGCTGAAATCCATTTGCTGGAAAATTTGCGCAGTTGAGTTGACCCAGCAACAATACTCCTGTTGCCTGACAACCGTTTAAGTGTGTCGTCAGAACTGACGTCACAGTTCATAGAGCCAGTTGCTGTTGTCCGTTGATAGGGTTTTAGCATTGCGAATAGTTACGCCCATGACGGTATTTATCGTAGTTTTTCTATGAGGGAAAAAAAGACCCCAAAAGTAATAAAAATTTTCAGAACGCTTTTTTAAGACTTCAAGAAAGCCCACCTTAGGATTTTTTCTACCTCATATATGAGAATTTTAGGAGAAACATTAAGACGAAAAAGCTGTGTTTTTGCATTTTTTTTTCGGATTAAAACATTGCCATATCCACATTGCACCCGATGTCGAGAGCTTCTGAATGGTTCACTCAAAAGCCATTCTCCAATAGCAAAAACTGATCTGATTTACTGAAACTCATTTTCTGAAGGAGGACTGTAGAAGAATAAATTATTTTAAATTCGCCAACAATAATAAAGTTATTTATTACTAATACACTTGAACTGTCCGTTTAATTATTGCGGACGTAAGAACACACGCCGTTTTTTTTTTAAATTTAATAATCATTACTGTGAATTCTAATTTGATCTTTTGATAATAAATTCATGTTTTTTAAGTATACAGTTAAGCTAAAAATTAAAAATTAACCACGACATTATAACATCAATGTCTCTTTATCGAAACGCCATTTAAACTTCTCTAATAAAGTTCTACTCTACTGAAAACGATATTTAGCTTGGATCCATTGCAGAAAAGTAAATTTTTATCTATTTGTCGTTCCATGAAACAGCTAAAAGCTTTTAACCATGGAACCTTACGTCTTCAGTTGTGATAATTAATGAAAGGAGCTTTCACATTTTAAAGAATAGTTACAATATTAATAATAAGTTATCGTTTAAGTTTGTGACTGAATAAGAATTGGTGAATACTAATAGTATTAGAGTTGTTAATGTTAAATATTTTTGAATTTTGATCTGATATTAAATACGGAAATAAAAACAAAATTGTTCTATTGTGTTTTCTACAGAGCAACATAGTCTGGACAGTATTTAGATATTTCCATTGAGGAAATTCGAAGTCTGCTTCGCTTAACGATAGAAACAAGATACTGAAGCATTAATAAATCAGCGAGAATAAGTTTAAGTCAAATTGAGACGATATTGTGATACCCGTTTTGGATAATTAAGAATTTTCGTCCGAGTATTTTTTTTTTTCTAGTACTATGCTAAAAAAATACAAAAAAAAATATATTTCTTATATAAATTGTGCTGAAAAGGTTTATTTCATTCTGTGTATGTGTACATGTTTTAAATAAAGTTTAAAGTATGTAAAAATATTTAGGTCTATGCAAACAAGTTGCGTATTCAAAAAGGTCAGTGCATTGATGAGTCCCTTATGAATATTAATAAGAATATCTGGTAGCTGTGATCTTGTCTATTCAGCAGTTGCACGGAAGTGTTTCTATTGTCTCTATTATTTCCGCTCCCTCGTCGTCGTAATGTCACAAGATTAGAGTTTCTCGTAAGTTTTCAACTGAGCGAACCGACACAAGCATTTGGGGAATCCATTGATTGAAAAAGGCTGACTATTATTAAACGACAACATAAAAAAATAAAAATAACTAATGATACAATAGTTAAGCATTTTTAGTTTATAGAATAACATGAACGCAAATATTAATAGAATTAAAATGCTTAACACACACAATTAAAATTAACATTGATATTTAAAAGAATATATTAAAAAACTTGACACAACCAGTTTCTCTTGATAGATGACACTTGGAAAGGCTTGTCAATTGACAAGCGAAACCGGTCGTATCTGTTTTTTTTTTTTTAATGTATTTTTTAATCATCAACATCAATTTTAATTCTGTGTATAGGTATTTTAATTCTATTAATATATTCACACAATATAAAATATCAGTTATATTTAACTTGTACGTAATGTACTGCGATAGTCATATGCAGTACATTAAATATATTCTCTTAAAATATCGGTTGAAAACAAAAACTATTACAATTATATGTAATCATCGTTCTTTTCAATATATTTAGTCCATCTCTGCCAACTTACAACCATCTCTAGAAGAAAGCTTGGGCTTTATTATTATATCTTGCACGCTTCATTGCTTCGATATCCATCTTGCACTCACTTTATTGCATCCCAGGTCATTGTGAATAATCGAGCTGATGTCCTTAACTGATGTCAGGTTTTCGAAGAAATTTCACAATAGAAACACGTCTGTTGTTCTTGATCATGGCTTAACGGCTTTTGCATCGAAAATGCGCAAAAAGAAAGGTGTTTTTTTTTTTTTTTTTTTTTTGCGCGTTTTCGCCTTACGAGCAAGCTTGTCGCAATGGAATTCTTTCGTACATTATGTACATATTCACGTATTTCACGAAATGAACGAGTAGATATTAAATTTAGTGTACAGTAACTATTTTATATGTAGATATAAAATAAATTAAGTAAATATTTTCCAAAGAAACCACCTTCTGCGGCTGTTGTTGCAAACACTAGTTTCGACTGTTACGAACAAAACGACAAAGAGTGAGGAATTGGCCTTTAAAGTACAGTTCTGAAAAAATGGAGAGGGAACGGCATTACAAGATCAGTCTTTAAATATAGGTGTACATATTTATGCTTATTTTTTATGCATCTTCTAGATACGTCGATTTTTCTCTATACAAAATTATTCGAAGATTACTGGAAATATAATTTTTTTTTGAAAATGCTCGATTTTTTTTATGATTTTTTTTAGTTGTAAATGCGAATATTCATAATAAAGAAACGGACACTACTTTACTTTTAAATATGATGACGGCATCTGTTTTATCATCGTTAATGCAAATTAGGTGTTGTTAAAGGTATTTGTCGTCCCTGAGTGTGGATGTACCAGGAGCAACAGATGGCCGGTGCTTATAATTTACGTGTATTGTTTTTCAGTTGAACACTCACGCTTTTTTTTTCTTTCCTAATTATACAAATATAGTTTTAAGAAATTCATAACATCAGAAACACAGGGCCTGCAGTTAAACTACAGAAATATTATGTTATTCCATTACGTTAATCATGTCACTTCTTCATTAAGCTTACTAAAAACTTTATTTTTTATTAGCGGCCTCCTTTGTTACAGCTTGCCTGTAAAAAAAAGGGGGAACCGCTCTTGGTATTATGCTTGCTGTATGTCACACAGAAAACTGGTAAACTTGCCGGATGTCACACTCTGTAGCGGCCAAACGGTTAGCGATATTCGAATGAAACCTTTACCATTGTGTTCAGCATCAAAAAGTAGATGACCACGTACAAAAAAAAATCAGACCTCTAGGACCACTTTCTGACCCCCCTCACTCCCAAGGCGTTTTTTGTTTTGTTTTAAAGGCGTCTTTAAAAGAAAGAAAACGCCTTGGTGGTCAGGGAGTGGACTTTCGACGTTCCATTCTAATATCTAACCGTTTGGCCACTACTGAGTGTGACATATCTTGCCTGTAAAACATAGGGGACCGAAACCTTCACCATTGTGTTCAGCATTAAAAAGTAGGTGACCACGTCCAAAAACAATCAGACCTATAGGACCACTCCCTGACAAGTTTTACAACCTTTACAAGTTGGGGGGGGGGTCAAAAGTGGTCGCTTCCTGTAAAATTTTGTTATGGGGCCGCTTTGCTTTTGACATTGTCTAAAAGCATTAATTATCTTTTCTTGAAAAGATTTTATATTTCTAAAAATTAATAATAAAAAACATTTCATATTAAAAATATATATGTAAAACATTAAAAAATTGCTGTAATACATTACATTATCTTCGAGAGCTTTCGGATCCTTTATGCAGCGATCCCTTTTCAATCGTTAATTAACGATTAATTATCGAAAAAACTAAAAACAGATCAGTGATTCCTTATTTATGTGCGTGTATGTTTTTCTAATGATGTCAATATTATTTCCGCACGTTAAACTTGTTATTAAATGTATTCTTTTTTTATAATTTAATCCTTCATAAGCTAAGCAGTTGCTGTCGGGGATTAAATTTCTGCCCTTTTTAATTCTTATTTTATATATTGTTGTTTTTTAATATAGAGGGCCATTAACTTGTTAACTTTTGGTTGTCACTGTAACTGGACATCCGGTGCAGCCTCTGCGCTGGGTCACAACGTTGCCGTCGAACGGATTTTTTAATGACTGCTAACATAACCAGGTTTGCGGATGGTGGTTTTTGAAATCGTTCTCGAAATGCTTTTCCAACGTATAGCAAACTTGGTCCATTTGAACGTCTAACTCCGTACGACGGAAAATAATTCTACACTAAAAATTTTCCTCCGTTGTTAGCACCATTGCAACATCTATCAAGCTTCAACCAACATAAGTATACTGTTACGTTTCCAATGACGACGTTCGATAAGGTAATCATGTTGCATGAGCAACAAAGGGTTGTGATGTTCAGTATCGTTTACATGTCTTCGAGATTTTTCAAACAATACTGATCAAGATTAAGCTTTTTGTTAGGCAGTGGCAAGTATAAAGTATAGGCACTGCTTCAAAACATTGCAAATTGAGCCAATTGATTTTGAACTGAGTTGTAAACTGCCAATTTACCTCAGAAGCCTCCAATATAAGACTGTCCGCATTCTGTCGAATTACCAGTGTATGTGTGTGTCCGCAATTTGTTTTTAATTTTATTTTTAATTTTTTAACTTTGTTTTGCGGCAAAAAAAAAATCACAACATAACTTCACAGAATTACAATGGTATTTCATTTGTTTTTGTTTTTTTTTCCTTCATACATATTTTGCTTTATGTAAAGGAAAAGGATCAGTGAATCAAAAATCAATTCATTAATAATACAATGTTACTGAAAATTCGTACAATACAAGAATTTCCTTTTGAAGCCTAAAGGAATTATCGAAGAATTTAATGCAGAAGAAACCAGAAATTGAATTTTCAAATCTCAAAGAATGTTTTACGATTTTATTCAAGGAATCTTTGCATCAAAAGGCATTTGCAATTTTTCGGTTCGTTCGGTTCTCAAAGTTTCACACAAAAACAGCAAATTGGTGGTACTATCCAGAGAACAGCAATTTTTTCTTATCAAATAAATGTAATAAAATAATGTGTGATAATTTATTAAAGCTCTATCTCAAATAAAAAGGAAATTAGTAGCTGAAACTTGGCATACTTGTTTAGTAATTTTCACCTATATTTTTTTTCATCACTGTATCCACTCAATATATCCAAAATGATGCAATGCTACAAGAATAAAGCTTTGCATGAATATTCCTTTCACTCAAGGAGATACTACAGGCAGAACCTGAGCCAAAATATTTGACAGAATCCCTTTGGTGTTTATCTGTTTAATATCAAAAGGTAAGAGATCTCAGACAGAAAATTATTAGATTACTGTATTGTTCTTCCTTATGAATAGTTTTATTTAAACTTTTATTTTTGAACGACCGTTACTCTGCCATTAAGCATCAAAGTCTTCAAATTTCTTTAAAATTGATTTTACCTGGATGTATATTTTGCTTTCACTTTTCGTGAAAAGTTTAAACTGCTACTGTTTCGATTTAAGATGAAAAGAAAAATAGTGAAGCGCCATTAATAGAATTCTGATAATGATTAATTAAGCATTTACAGGTAGATATTAAATATATATTTGAAACGCTTGTAAGTAAGTATTGAGTAAAGATGCATTGAGTCAAGATAAGATGGAAGCGTTCAAGACAATGTAAATTGAAGCTGAATCAGATATTTTCCACTGATTTCTGTGAATGGTCCAAAGTATTACTACCGGTACTCTTTGAAGTTAATGAATACTCGTTGCCAAGTTAAAATGTAATTGCAATCACGGTCGATCAAAGCGACTATCGTGGATCGGAGAAAACAGTTGAACCCTAGACAGCAAATTAAATTGATCTTCAGTGAAATAATTGAGCAGCGTTTGCTGATACCAGACAAGGAAGCCAATTCATTCATTAACCGGGAAGTCGCACCTGCCACAATGATTTCTAGTCTATCAATATAAGAACACCAGTTTCCCCTTAGCAACTTCAATGGCATTTCGATACAACTTTCCCTCACTTACAGAATGGCCTTTATATCTTTAAAAAGAGTATTCAGTAAATAAAAATTTCTTAAGCGAGAAATAGTTTTAAATATTTCTACTAAAAATTATATATATAATTTGAACACAGTTTCGCCTTTATGATTTACAATTCGGCTTCTTATTCACTTGTTTTAATAATGGGTCATTCCATGTGAAATCAACCAAAAAAATAATAATTTTGAACCTTGACCCCTCAGAAATTGATGATTTTTTGCACACAGATAATATCTATAGAGAGTAATGCAAATTTTCAGATTTTTTGGGCTAACAGTTTTTGAGTTATTGAATTTCAAAAACTAAAAAATGCTTGATTTTGGCTGTGTTTTGAAATTTTCAAAACACTGTAATTCAAGAACAGTTCAACTTATAGAGCTGAAAGTGGTGTCATTTTGTTCAGTTTTTAATGGCCTTTAATTTGATATATAACAAAAGTATCTTAATTTGAAATTAAAATTTGTAAAAATTTTCAAAAACTGACAAAAACTGGTCTACTTGACAAAAATCACTTGGAAAAACAATACTATGTAAGTCATTTGATATTTTTTAACAATGTATTCAAAATTAATTAAACATTTGTAGTATACCTATATTCAGAACCTGTTAATAGGAATTTGTCATTCCTAACGGGACTGTAACTTTTGTATTTAGAATCATAATAAAAAAAAAATATTATTATTATTAATTTAAAATTTATTTATATAATTTGTTTGATTTATTTAATTTAATTATATTATATAGATGAAACCATGTAGGTTTACTGATCATACACAAACTATAGATATACTCAGAACGATTGTCTTTCATCAACTATATTTGATTTAAAGTTCGACACGCAACGAACGATAAGAACTTACTGTGGTTGCTAGTCGCATTCTCAATTTTTTCATGGACTATTCAAATTTTATTTCCATATGATCCCCTGGCTGTCCCATTATGAAATTTGGCACAAAAATAGGTATTAACAATATAAATAACATATATTTTTTTAAAAAAAATCAAAAGGGGTGTTTTTGAGATTTTTTAAAAACCAGTTTTTGAAAATTTTTAAAAATTTTAATTTGAAATTAAGATACTTTTGTTGTATATCAAATTAAAGGCCATTAAAACCTGAACAAAATGACACCAATTTCAGCTCTGTAGGTTGAACGGTTCTTGAGTTACAGTGTTTGGAAAATTTCAAAACACGGCCAAAATCAAGTATTTTTAAGTTTTTGAAATTCAATAACTCAAAAACTGTTAGCCCAAAAAATCTGAAAATTTGCATTTTTTATACTCTCTACAGATATTATCAGTGTGCAAAAAATCATCAATTTCTGAGGGGTCAAGGTTCAAACCACTGGTTGATTTGATATGGAATAATGTCACTACCCTAATGTAGTGACAAAAATTGTTGAAACTCTGTATTTTATTCTAAGGTACACAGGATATATCTAAGGTACAAGAAAAAAATGAAAATGAAAATGAAAATTATAAAAATTATTTTGACGTTTGAAAAGTACGTGAATAAAATAACAGTATGTGATATCGTTCATACTTGATAAAATTGAAATTTGCTTTAAACAATTTATGTACAATAAAAATTACGACTTCTCAGCAAATATAGATCCAATTGCCATTCTCAAGTATTTGAGACATCTGTTATTTTATTATTTCATTATAAAAAGTTCATTTAATTCATAGGGAGTAATGCGACGAGATGCAACGCGTACCGTGTTTGTAAGCAAGGACTGACACTGCCTGGAAATTGAAATGGTAGCCTCATGTTAAAGAACAAGTGAATATAATATAATTTACATTTAAGGCGACCTAAAAATAATAAAAAAATTATAAATAATAATAAAAAAAATAAATACATTAACGAAAGGAAAAAAAAAAAAAAAATTTGGAAAACAAGAAAAGTAGATACACGGATTAGAACCGATAACACTCTGCTAATGATTCCGAATCACATTACAGCCGACAACTGAAATGAGATAGTTGCATTTCTGACATTTCAGCTAACAGCGCGAATCTAATGAAAACAATGCCAAATATCTCGAACATGGGGGGGGGGGGGGGGCGGTGGCCCCT
>JAFIDM010001028.1:45948163-45978160 GCA_023159025.1 Thereuonema tuberculata | reverse complement strand
CTGAACACCAACAAACATCATCCCAAAGTTTCATTAAATTCGGAATTATTTCTAGGTAACCCCCCAATTTACACCTATGACGACTGGACTATTATACACATATCCCAAAACTTTTACTTTATGAAAATTCAATATATAGAGACATCGGAGATTTGATTTAACCCGATATCGTTATCGGTACAACCAACAATCTGATACTCAAGCTTTGATTACAAAAAAATGGTCCCTTAACACAGAAACCCTATTCATAATAGTGAGAGAAACTGTTGAAACACACCTTTTTTTTAACTATTAATTCCTTACTATTAACGATTTATGAAGATTCAATATAAAACTAAAAAAAAATCGTTAAACTGCGTCTCTCAATAATTACATTAATGTAATTCTAATAATGATACTGGGAAGTTTATAAGAGGAATAATTAATTTTGAATAAACCAATCTGTAAACCCTTCGTTATCAATTCACTGACATCTACAATTATTTCAGAAAGTAAATAGGAGTAACATCAAAATTAATAAACTAGAATCCAGATGATTTGATTCAATTTCCGGGAAGAAATGATTGTCCAATTAGAGAGTACATGTTTCTTCCATTAGAAACGGAACAAGTTCGTTTTTTCTTATTTTTTTATAATAAGATGAAATATTAGATGAAGCTTGTAGCTAAAAATCAAGCAGCAATTTTGGAAAGAGCTACTTCTGTGATTATGCAATGGTAACGTTCCAAGAACATTATGTAATTAGTAATGCAGGAAAAAAAAATACACACGATTTTGACATGTTAATAACAGTAATAAGTCATCAGAGTCATGTTGATTTAAGGCCAATTAGAATTAAGATCCTGCGTTGAGACGAGGTTTTCCGTCATCAGGGAACCTAAAGAGCATCGACTCCATGGAAAGAAAAAAAAGTAATATTTACGCAGAAGGTTTACCTTGAAAGGATGTAAACAAAAATTAAAAGGGAAGTCAAGCAGAAGAATTGATAAATAATCGGTAACATTTGCTTATTAATCTGGAGAATTCAAACTGGGTTATGCATTTCTTTCTAAATAAACATTGGTGATTATTAATTTATAAAACATCTTTTATTACAACTATCATCTCCACATAGCGATATTTCGAAGGCCTAACCGGCCTTCTTTTTCAAGCTCCGGTTAGGCCTTCGAAATATCGCTGTATGGAGAAGATAGTTGTAATAAAAGATGTTTTTGTAAGTTTAATAGTATTATTTACGATGATTTCGAATATAATTGGTGATAGTTAGTTAATAAGGAATATTAAGATATAGTCTAGAGTTCCCTCTGAATACGAATCGGACCTAAGAGGGGGAGGGGGGGATTTAAAAAAATTTTTTTTAAATGCAATTAAATAAAATGTTTTGTCTCTTGGCGACCGAGATATCTCAAAAACTACTTATACTGGGGAAGCAGAAATTTTATTGGTAGATTTCGATTACAAAATGGACTTATTATAATAAGGATCTTTAGGTAATGAGTTAATAACAAAATCCTCCAAAAAATACCTTAAAACGAATAGTATTTCAAAAGCTACTTATTCTTCGAAATACAGAGATTAACTGTAGATTCGTGCTATAGAATGGAATTTAGTATAAGTTGGGACAACAAAAGAGGAGTTTAAGGCAAAAAGACAAAAAAAAAAATCTCTTTAAAGCACTGACATGACACGAAATAAACACTAATTTAGAAAAGATGAAGACTGCAGATGTAATTGAAGAGAACACCACAGGTTTCTTCCAAAAAGAACCAAACTTTCATCCAAATTTCGTCTCCTATTCTGAAATCACATAAAAAAAGACGTTATTACGTTTCATTCCCCAATTAGTTAACAATGAAGTCAAAGAAGACGGTCTCATGGAGCGAAGCAATCCCACCAATCAATTCTAAAAAAAAAAAAAAATCTTCTAACGCTTGATTGGAACAATTTCTTTGCTTAAATGAGCCGCATGCGCGAAACAGGTTATCGTAGCTTTCATTTCTCTTAAAAAAAAAAGGAAATTTCTTTTCATGAAAATAATTTTCGTGCTTGAAGAGATAAAATTAATGAATTTTAGATTATTAAAATTCTCGTTGAACCATTGATTTGTAGTTAATTAAAGAGAAATCTTGTTAGATTTGCCACCTGCCCCTTATTATACGGGGTGTCCCATATTTACTGTTCAAATAGTGTCTTCCGTTTCCGTATAATCGTGAAAGAAAAAAAAAAAGAAAACCTAAAATAGTAAATATTATTAATTTTTAAATCTAATTTTTATTGTAATAATTGAAAATTTATTAAAATAACGTTTTCATTTACAATATAAATCTTTCTTTTTTTTTATTTTTAACCGCCAAATTGCAATGCAAATCAGGTAATGAAAATTTTAATGAGTCCTGCTTGAGGTAGACAAAGGGGTGGATTTCTCTTATTATCAGCTGGTTGCAGATGAAATGCAATACGATATTCGAACTTTAACGTTGCATAACTTTATTAGCAATGAACAAATTCAGTCAATATAAGAACCATTGGCATCTACACATCTCTGCCAAAGATCAGGAAGCCGATAAATGCCCTTTTTAAAAAAATCAGAGGAACAGGAACTGATAAACCACCGAAGGCACTTTCCAGTTTGGTTGTGGAAGAGCTCGTTTCTCTGGAGAGAATTCCAAATGATGAAGCAAATGGCAATATTTTAGTCTGGTGAGTATGGTGGATGCTGAAGAACCTCATATCGAAGCTGCTGGATGCAGATGCGTAGCAACGCCTTGGGGGGCCCGGGGCGGGAGTTCCATTATTAAGCAACAACCAAAAAAAAAAAAGAAAAGAAAATTTTCCTTAGGTGGGGCCCTAAGCTGGCTGCAAAAAACAACCAAAAGAAAAAAAAAAAAGGGGGGAATTTCCTATTTAACAGCTAAAAAAAAAAAAATAAGGAAATAAGCTGGCTGGCTGGCTGGTGGGGTGCCCCCCCTCGCCCTCCCCCCCCCCTTGCTACGCCACTGGCTGGATGTCTGCTCCTTGGTCTGCAACGTGAGGAAGTGCCTTGTCATGGAGCAGGAGAACGCCAGACTCTTTTCACCATGTTCCGATGCACCTTCAACAGCTTGGTGTGAACCACAAACAAATCTGAGCCTGGTGACCATCTGGCCTGGTTTCAGGAAGGTCCGATGGATCCAATCTGCAGTAGTCCACCATGCAAATCGGCTTCTTCACTTTGCCGATGGCCTCCAGGTGGCGAGAAATGGTTGAAGAATGGACATTGAATGTCTCTGCAAGCTGTCGGATGGTCTATTGTGTATCCTTTTCCACACAAGCCTTCAGTTCGTCGTCGCTGATGACTGACGGTGGTCTATCGCGTTCTTGATTTTCAGATATTCATCACCTGTCTTAAGCTCCTGGAACCAACGGTACACCGTGCTTTTGGATGTAGTTCCCTCCACAAACGCCATGTTGATTCTTTGCCATCTCGCTCGCTTTGCCGACCAGCTTCCACTCAAAAATCTGCAATTACAAGAATATCGTGACTCTCCATCTTGGGGCTTCAGGAACTTCGCAGTGCCTTCAGGGACCACTGAGATGCTTGGGTAATATTGGAGATTTATCTACCACGATAAGCCTACTTTCTAGTCACACATCAAACATTTGCAGTCCTTCCCATCAGGCAATGCGAGGACTGGAAATTTACATTTTCCCATTTCACCTGCTACCTGATAATATAACAGGATGGGAATGTGCAAAAAAAAAATATAAGCCCTTTTTTTTTAAAGATGACGAAAACGTGTCTCTTATTTCACCGAGTCTGTGATGGCAACCCTAATCTGCTTATTCTACATTCAATTCTCTTTTCAAGCGAGATAACGCTCAGTAATGCTGTTACTTTTATAAGATGTCATGTAATTGAGATACTTTTTTATCAGTAAAGGAGTAAAGAAAATGCTCTTATTTTCTTATGTTAATCTCTCTTAACGCCGTTCCGGCATAGCCTTATGGTTAAAACGGCTGCTTGCCATGAAGTTGAGGTATCTGAACCCGGGTTCGAATTCCGGCGCCGGCATGAATGTTCACTTTCTTTTTTGTACTTGTCTGCTTCTTCATCTGTTTCTCTTCTTTCTCCATCATATTGTAGGGTCCATATCCTGTAATGTGTGGTTGGGGTCAAGAAGGGCATCACATGTGCAAGAAGGGCCGTGAAAACACTGCCAAGCTAATCTTGCACATGTGACAGCTTGTTCAAAAAACAGCGACCTCACACGGGAAGCGGGAGCAACTGAAGAAGATGATTTAAAATCTCATAACAGGCTATGAATATTTTAGAAAGTTTCTAGCAAGTTTCTTTTAAAGAATCGCACACTGCATCGGTAATATGCTAAGATCTATCTGATCTTGAAGAACTGAATATCGATATTATTATTTTTTTTTTTTGGATTGGGATTTTTTTTGGTTGGATAAAAAATTTAAACATTGAAATAACCAATTCAGCTGCTTTTTAAAAGTAAAGTTCCCATCCCTGTTAATAATAGCAGAACCTTTTCTGAAACGAAAGACAACATAATTGTCGTACCTTTCTCCCATCAACTGATTGAAAATAATCGAAATAGTTCATTTTCAGATTTACTTGGAATCATTCACAAGACTCCAAACTTTTATTAAAACAAGAATTAAAAATTTCCAAGAACATTTCGAGCCAAGAGAAGGCAAGCCACGATCGGTAACTGTTAAGAATTTGAAATCCTGAATTAACTGAGAGAAGATTTCAGTTCTTGTAAACTAAATAAATGAAAATCTTTTTAACAGAAATTTGGCTTGTCTTTAATTTGATTATCAATCATTTTTGATTAAAGAAATTATCGTATTTTCTGGCCTTTCATTGGTAAGAAATCATTACCTTGTGGTTATCTTAGGGCTTATTTATTTAAATAAATGGTAATTACCACTTACCATTAAAATCTTTACTTAACCCCCTCCCCCCCAAAAAAAAAGTTTAAAAAACGAATCATCATTAGAAAACGATCTTTATTTTTTTTTTAATATTTTTTTTTTTAAAAATCGTATGTAAAGATTGAAAATAATATTTTACTTGCACTGAATTTCATTGGTATCATTAATTAAGCCGTACACCTGATTAGATTTCATAAGAACTTTTATACAAAAATTTTATAATATACAATTACGACTAGTCGAGATACGATATTATCAAGTAACATTACAGCAAAAAGTTGAGGTATTTACACATAAACTTACACAGGAAATAACGGTGTTGGGGCTTCTCTTGCATGCTGGTAGGATGATGTTGTCGCCATTAGAGCTATTTTATCATTATATCCAGAATGCAACAGAAGCCCAACACCATCACTTCCTGTTTAAGCTGATGTGTAAATACCTCAACTTTTTGCTGTAATGTTACTTGATATACCGTCTCTCGACAGTGAAACTAGTCGTAATTGTATATAATAAAATTTTTGTATAAAAGTTCTTATCAAATCTAATCAGGTGTACGGCTTAACTAATGATATCTTATGTAAAGATTTGATAGAATTAGTGATATAGATAAATTTTCTACATCCTCAGAATAAGCCAAAAAAAACTAATAAAATTTTGTCGAGAATTAAATCAGAATTTGATAATTAACATTAGGTATCTGAGTCGAAATCACGAGAGTGGTTCAACTGAAAACTCTAATTATGTATTTAGTTTTTAAAACTATAAAATGACGCTATGTCATTTACTGCTTTTTCTTTCTGTATACAATAACAACCCTCTTCTTTCAGTTGACTGTGGATACCTCTGTGAGTCAATACCTGTGTTTGAATAGTACAAATATACAGTATATTCTGCACAATATTCTGTGCTCAGAAATGTGAAAGTTTCAAACACAGACCTCCTCTTTTTGATTATCCTTGCTTGCTGTATAAATTGATATACTCAATCTGTTTTGATTCTTAACTTCTCAGTCACTCCATTAAACAGGGGGATACTTCTGCTGCTACCCTATTCCTCTATCATTCTTTAGCAGCAAAAAACTTCAATAGAAAGTTTAAAATCAGACTTAACTTAACTTAACTTCTCAAACCCTTTCCAAATTTAGAAAATACGGAAAAAAAATGAGATCAATGACCAAGTACAGTAGAGTCCTGATTATCCGAGTTAATGTGGACCAAGACTAACTCGGATAACTGAAAAACTCGGTTAAACCGAAAATTGTAAATAAAATAAATCGTCAAGGTTTAAATGTATATTAAATGTATACAAAATGTTTAAATTTATACAAAAGTTGTACAGATACACCACATACAATTCGTATTGAAAGAGTTCTTTTACTTAAAAAAATCCTTAATTGTTTTTTTGTTTTACGTTACTTTGGCGTTTTTCTGCAGCAATGTTTCGGCATTTTTTTAAGGATAACCCAGGATTGTTGGTGTCGAAACCATTCCCCGATTTCAGGTAGGGGGACATATGACTAGACGAACGAAGATCAATTTGCGAAAAAAAATCCTAGAAATATTTGATAGCTCGGTTAAAGCGGAAACTCGGATAATCGGGGCTCGGATAATCGGGGTTTTACTGTAAAAGGAAATTTCATAGAAAACGCAATCTTTAAGAATAGCTGCTCTGTTTGTTTTTTTTCACCTGACTAAAGGTACTGGCAGGTATCAGAAAAAGTTTATTGCACTTTCTCAAGTTTTCCTCCTCAGGGGCCTGAAGAGAATACTCAAGAATAAGGAAAGAAATAAAAATTCAAGGAATATAAATTACTTCTACTAGTCAAAATGAGAAACCTCAACGATCGATCGTATCTGTGGAGAAGATCGTAGATCCGTTATCGCAGATTGATTTAACTAGAGACGTTTCGTTTAGTTACTGAGATGACATGTAATTAACTCAGAATAATTTATTAAAAGAACAGAGAAAAAAAGTGCCAAAGTAAAATTTACTAATAGTCCTGTTCCTTTTCCAAAAGGAACTCATTTCTAAACGGGAAGAACTTGGCTTTAGTTAATGATTCAATCTAAAACAGAAAAAATATATGGGAGTCAGTAAATGTCTATTAATAATCCTTCGGGAAAACCATCTGCGTCTGGTATTCGAATAAAATAAAGCATTGCAAATAAAACCAGAATCTTCGTTTTCAGTGATTTCCTGGGGTTGATTTAAATACAAAAAAAGAAATTAAAATAGGCTTTTACATTACCAAGAGATACTTTCTGAGAGTTTAAACAAAACATTAAAGAATCGAAACTCCTTAAAAAAAGAAAAAAAAAGGAAAAATTAAAGACTAGAAAAAGAAATAGCTTTAAGCTATTTTCCGAAAAAAAAAAAATACACGACAAAACAATTTTTACGTTTTTTTGTTACTAAGTTAGAGATTCCAAGCTTTACGTCGCGTGGCATTACTGAATGATGATTATTAATACGACTTTTTTTTGTATATTGAATTGTCAGTTTGATAAGTACAGCTACCATTTCTGTGAAGATTTCTTAACTGCAGCATTAATTGCCAGCTCAGTGTATGTTAGATCAGTTTATATCCCAAAATTCCAGATTTTTTCAATGAAAGTTATCCTTCGCTTAATCTGTAAGCCAGGCATATTATGATGCGTATTTATATAGTTTACTCTTGTCACTAGAACGTTGTATCTGCAATAAGAGATAAACAATATAGTCAGCAATACTGCACTGAGTGAATCAACAGCAGGAGTTTCATTTCCTTTTACACTATTTTAACTTTTTCTTGTTTAAAAAGAGAACACCGAAACACACATGGAGTGTAAAAAAGTATATTTCACATATTAAAAAATACAGACCGGACAGTTTCAAGAGCAACAAGGTCCTAATCATCAACGGAAATCGCTGAATCTGTGGATGATGAGGACCTTGTTGTTCTTGAAACTGTCCGGTCTGTATTTTTAATATGTGAAATACACTTTTTTAAACTGTGTGTTTCGGTGTTTTCTTTTTAATTAATTTATTATTAAATACCTTAAAATTTAACAATTTTTTCTTCTATTCATAACTGAACATGTGCATCACACTTACCATATTGTAATAAAGAGGTTACATATACTGCGACATTGCATAGAATTTATCCCACCCACTTCGATTGTGATCAAGTAATGTCTCTTGTTCCGAATTAGGTCAGACACAGCTGTTTCCACAGAAATAGAATTCTAGTGAGAGAGGCAGCAGGAAACTTGTTTTCCAGAGCCCTCTACTGCCCTGGATGAGCGTCGAGAAATGATAAATTTAAGTGAGATAAAGCCACAAGTGTGACCATTTATCACGAGATAAGTGGCTCTCGTAAAAACTTATGGCACTTGCTAAAATGGTACTTCTTTCGTGGCATCCACGGACACGTCAAATTTTAAGTTTCATGTGTATAATCTTTTTCATAGTAACTGAAGATTATTATCCTTCTTTCATCGCCATTCGTTTTTGCGTTGGGCGATTTTTTAATTAAGACCTTCCGTACAGATTTGGAGTTTGGGCAGGCCATGGTCATCTTTGGGATAATTCAGATATGATCCTTTCTCATCGGGTAGCAGCTTTTGTTCTTATTTATACTATCTGATTTTGTCCCTCTGCTGTTCGTCCATTCAAGGTAGAACAATATTTTTGAATGATTGAAACGTTCACGTGATCAGGACACAGCAAAAATATAAATATAAAAATGATCTCCCCAAAATGATTCATAACGATAATCGCATTCAATTGTTACGACGCACATCATATAACCAACACTGTATTCAACAAGAAGACTACAGCGTACCACCGAATTGCTCAATTTATTGAATCTAGTAAACTACAAAGGCCATCGCGCTTATGCAACGGACAAATGGACACCTGCGGACTTCTACGGACTTTCGCGTCTTCACCGTCAGTTTGTGACGTCAAATTCCGCAAGAATCCGCAGACGCAAAATACAGCAGCTTTCAAAGTTTAACGGAAACGGATTCAACGAATTTGAAGCAGACAAAGAAATACGCCAATCGGATTGTTTTCTTTGTTAAATGGGAACCAATCAAGAGTGGCGGAAACAACCGTTTTTCAGATAGGCAATCACGAAAGAAGAAATTGACAGTCATTTCATCACTCGATTCATGTTTTCTTTTTTGAATTTCTGAGTGAAGATTAAAAAGCGTTTAATTTTAAGATTAAGAAAAATAAGGTCAAAATCTTAAATAAAATTAGTTATGCATAATTAAATGTCAGTAATGCGAACTAAAAAAATCAATTCAAGAATCAGCCATGTTTTGAGAATCATATGGAATCATAATGGAAAAAAAAAAAAAAAAAAGATAGATTTAAATAACAGAAATTGCTCTAAACTCAATTTGTATTGATTTATATATTGATTTTATTTCTTTACTAAATTAGGTTATCCTGTTATTGCTATGCTGATCGATTAATGCGTTGAAATCGAATATAATCCAAGCGTCAACATATCCGTGTATATCATATTATTGACATATATATACTATGGAGTCTCACTGATCCACGTGAATATTTTTTCTTCTCTTTATAAATAGTTAAAATTTAACGTGTGTCAGTAAAATGTAGATAAAAAGATTAAAAAAGAATCAATCATTGGAACCAATGTGAAGCCTCCAAAACGTTAAAACGTTCAAAAAAGGAAGTGACTAGTTTCGACTTCCTGTTGCGGAAGCCTTCCTCAAATTAAGCAGAAGCTCTGTGTTATGTAGAACCAATAAAACATAGGTTATAAAACCAATAATGAAAAAAGAGGATTGAAGATATGAAAGCACCATTAGTCATGTGATAACTGTAATGATGGGAGGCAAGTGGGCTGACGAGAAACTACAAATATAGGCCAAGTACTGTCACACAATTAATAGAAATCTGATCATTCTAGCAATCATTATTCAAAGTAAGAAAAGATTCCCCGAAGGTGATCTTCTGGCTCGAAACTAAAAACGATCGGATTTTCAATATTAAGCGTACGGTCGGTATTGGCTAAGTGTGAAGCCGTTTTGTATATTAGAATGCCCTTCTTTGTTTTCATGACTGACTTTCAAAAATAAAATAAAAAAAATTCAAAGAAGGAAAAGTAAGAAAAGTAAGCTTTAAATTATTCCAGAAACTTCTATTTTATTAAAGCAGTGAAAACAATTCAAAACATAGTGTATTTGTAAATTTAATGTCGGCTAGATAAAAATGAATCTTGAAATTTTTCATTTAATTAAGTCTCCAAACACTAATTAAATCCGAAATTGCTGAATTCAGTTAATTTTAATCGTATCAAAGCATGCAGAGGAAAGAAATGGATTAATTAACATTGCGTTGTTAAAGATTACTAAAAGTTCTGTGTTCTACGGGAATTTTGTTATCTTTGCAAAGTTACAGGTTTACCATATGGAAAAATTCTGAAATTTAAAATTCTAAATGCAGCATTACCAAAATCAGAAATTTCCATCAATATCTGGTTGGTGACGGAGGGAAAAAAGATACGTATCGGAGAGCAGAGATAAATCTAGAGATTTATAATTTGCAATTAAGAGGGTTTTTTTTTTTTTTTTTTTTTTTTGATACCATAATTTACTAAAAATGGGATTTTTGACTAGTGAGAGCGTTTTTTTTTGTTTTTGTTTTTCTAATACTTTGGTTGAATAGCTAAATTTCCTAAAATCTACGAAATTTGGAGATTTCGCTTTTTTTTTGTTTTTATAAGCCTGCAAAGCGATTTCAGAAATGGCCTCCTGTCCGAAAATATGCATGCAAGTTTTAGGAAGATTCATCACTGATTCAAGAGCTTGAGGGCTACATGCAAACATCAGAAACATACAGATTCTTGTGTTTTGTGAAATTTGCTGAAGCACAATTTACGTTACGACACTACATCGAGTTACTTTGACTTCTAAAACTCTAGGATCTCTTCATCTCAATCTAACTAAACTAACATCAAAACTAAAGTCTCAATAGCCACAGAAATAAATTCATAACAAGACTTTCTTGGAAATATTTATCAAAGATATTTCCACTGACGAGGAATGGATTCTATTACTAACTTCGGCTTTTCCAAGAGATTTCCTTTTCTTGAAACAATTAGTTGCAAATCTTTTTCTCGAAAAATGGAGATAAGAAACTTCAAAGGATGTTTTATTCTGGTTTAAAGCGAACCCCAAATACCTTCCCTTTCTCATTGTTTTTTTAATTCTACGGAAGAAAAAGGAAAAGTTACTGAAATCTTCAAGTCAGACACTGTGTTGGTCTAGAGGGAATCTTGTTCAATGAAATATTGTTTGGTCAGGTCTAGACATGTATTAAAAGTTTATAAAGCTGTCTTCTCTTCAAAGTTGATTTTCATTTCCTGTTTAAGCAAAGAACGTCAAATCCTTTCCTAGAAAAACTAACGAAACTTTCTTCACTTAATAGAATGAAGTTTGAAAAATATAATATTGAATATTAGTCTCTCTTTTGTTATGTATATGAAAGTCAATCCTACGTCTTTAATATATTTTAATGAATTATAAGAAATTTTGTGGAACACTGAGGACGGTTAACCACCTGATGTTATTTTAATGTGACAAGTTTTTATGAATAAAAACGCCATTTTATTGTATATTGATTTTATGCTTCACTGTATATTCTGTTAGTCTTTTGAGATTTCTTCTTTTACCCTTCTTCGGAATAAAACGTTGTAAGTTACCTTTACAAATAGTCCTAAAAAAAAAAAAAAAATAGGCCTATCTGCAAAGGAGGAATTTTCTTGAACTATAGCCTAACAGTCGAGATGATCAACGATCTGTAGAACAGAAATATCAAGTTCCTAAAAACCTTTGTTTGTGTCTTATGTGAAAATTTTAAAAAAAGTAAATAAATAAATAAATTATAACCTTGAAAAATAACAAAACTTCCGATGTATTACTGCTATTGTTCATAGCAGTATTAAAAAATAATATTCGCAATTTTCTCTCTGTGACAATGATCCGCGATAAGATACAATATTGCAGATCTAAAATGGACAGTAATGAATCTTACTAGGAAACATCAATCGAAAATAATTTAATCCAAAAAACAACGGAGCTTACTGGAGCAACAATAACTGAGAAGAAATGGACAAAGCAATAGAATTACTTCATTAATTGTTTAATTGGGAACTGCTAAGTGATTTCCTCTTTATGTCGTGTTTCTTTGTTGGTTCGTCTCACCTTAATCCCATTAGATTTATATAATCATTGGTCACGCTTGCTTTATTTAACGCTTCAGTAGGAATTACAGTGACGCCATTACAGTAAAAGGTTTTCCACATTAGGTGAAAAGTCGCTCAAAAGAAAGAGGCAACACAAATCCCTTCCTTCAACTCATAAACACGAAGATTCATGATTATCTTTACTCTGCCCGCAACTAAGCGAACAGTCGAGAAAAGACTCATTATATTTTTACAACTTTTCTACACGAAACAGCTGTCTAAAGAAAACTGGAATAGCAACGATGCTTCATCTGTGATTTAAGAAGTTCGCTGCATCAGAAGAATGTTCCATAAAAAACATTTAAGGGACGTTTATTATCGTTCATCGAAAACCGCTATTTCTTTCACTTTTTAATGGTAAGGTCTAAATTGAGGCAAATCCATCTTGATAATATTGGAGGTCCAATATCAAGATTGACTCATCACTTTGAAAGTATTTCTTCCTGCCTCAGTAAAGCAAGAGAACATAATTTCCGCGATAGTCTGACAGACTAAAGAAGACGATGGGTGAGAGACGATTAAAGCGAGATTGGAAGATATCGCGATACCAGCAGCAGTCTCTGATGAAGGGTTTCAAGAAATATAACACTAAGATTACGAATACGAAAATGTTACAGACTGAATGGAGAGCTTGGCTGATTTAGTATAAATATTTTTTTATTATTATTATTTAGAACTTTTTTTAATATTTTAATTTTAATTTTATATTTTTAAAACAAGGTAGGGATAGTGATTAGTAAACCAATCACAGTGCTTCGCAACGGCTTCTGCGTCACCATTATTTTAGAATTGACTGCGCCGTGGTGGTCTAGAAAATGCTCGCACGAATCTGTTTGCGACCCCTTGCTATCTCTATTTATATGGAATAATCGTCATTCTTAACTCAAACCTTGTTAATACACTGAATTCCTAATAATGATTTAAAAAAAACAACAACTTAAGTTGATGAGGGGATCGAACCTACGACCTTCTCATTATTAGCGCGACGTTCTAACAACTGAGCTAACAAGCCACCTACAACATTCAACATTCAGGCCACCTACAACTGAGCTAATAGAAGCCGTTGCGAAGCATTGTGGGATATGTGTCCACAGACAGACAAACCGGGGATATGAGGCGTCTTTCAGAAGCCTAAAACGAAATTCAGCTTTAGATGACTATTTGATAAATGCTGAAAAATAAGAGTTTTTAAAGCCGCAAGATAGTTAGATGTTAAGTGGTTTTTTTTTATAAGTTTAGACCAGAGCTTCGGGGTTTGTCCATAGGATTATGCCGAAGGAGTATGTCCGTGTGGGGACGGCAAGTGCAAAAATATTGATGGCAAGAAGTAAGTTTGATGGCTTTAATTTTATTTTTGGCGTTGAATTGTTTATTATTATTATTATTATGTTTGTATGTTTCAAACCTTGGGTTTCCCCAGCAAAAACAATATGGCGGGTCAAGGACCAAAGCACATACTGCCAAGTGTAAAGATGTGTGCAAGAATGATTAGGGATGTGTGTTTGTGTCCATAAATTTCCTAACTATGCGTGTAGTGTTGAGTACCACAGCCTTCTGCAGTTGTGAATAAGTGTTTTTGTGAAGTCCTAGTGTGCTGAGACTGTGGTGCAATTATTATTATTATTGTGTTTGTATGTTTCAACCTTGGGTTTCCCCAGCAAAAACAATATGGCGGGTCAATGACCAAAGCACATACTGCCAAGTGTAAAGATTTGTGCAAGAATGATTAGGGATGTGTGCTTGTGTCCAAAAATTTCCTAACTATGCGTGTAGTATTGAGTATTATTATTATTATGTTTGTATGTTTCAAACCTTGGATTTCCCCGTGTAGTGTTGAGTATCACAGCCTTCTGCAGTTGTGCATAAGTGTTTTTGTGAAGTCCTAGTGTGCTGAGACTGTGGTGCAATGTGTGAGGCACCAGACCAGTGGCAGACAGAACGATGGGTACAACACGTACTCGATCCTGCCTCCACTGCTTCTGGAGCTCTATTATTATTATTATTATTATTATTATTAAATAAATAAATAAATAAATAAATATGTAAATAAATAAATTTTCTCATTCAAATAAGGCAGCAAATAACTATTTTAAAAACTTTAAGTAAATATTAATTAATTAGTAACTTTTATTAATGCTTATCATTAAAATAATGAGAATAATTTAGTTTAATTAATTTTGCCAATTAATAAATGACTGATTGAAGTTGTCTTTTTATTTATCTTCTTTACCAGGAGAGGTAAGGGTTAATGTTATGTAATGTAATGTGGTGAACGTGAGTGGCTTGACAGCCAAGCACTGCGACCTGAAAGATCTATTGTGCTATCCCACGGAAATAAGGACAGACGGAGAGAAAGACAGGGAAGGGTTAAACTACGTCGCCATTAAAAATAGAAACAATCTGTTGGCGCAAAACGAAATTTTTTTTTCGTTCCGTTTACTATTTGAAAAATTTCGTTAACGTTTTTCAAAATTCATTTCGTTATTTCGTTACGTTGCAAGTAACGCTGTTCAACACCGTTATTAATGAATTCAAAGTTACACATTAGGTAACAATTCTCTTTAATTCTCATCTTTTTTTGTAAAAAATAACACTACAATCACAGACTATTTTGAGAAGAGGACTTACATCTCATAATAGTTTCTCTTTTATGAAGATAGCTTTGACGCATGTATAGTCCGTAAACGAGACTTAAAAACGAAAAAGGTTAAAAGTCACCCAAGGATAACAAACGTCACAGCACAACTAAAATAAGGCAATTAATCAACAGGCGATGAAAAGTCGATAATCATGAGGCTTTTCTGTAAAACCTAAGTGTTGATTGCAGGCCTAGGAAGGCATTAGAATTCATTTAAAGCAATTCGTTTGCAACACATCATCTGAATAACTGTAGGTGGTCACGGAAAGAAGCAAGGAAAGTATTATCAGAGTTTATCAACAGACAAAGAGTGGAAATATGAATGGAAAGCATTCACATGATGCACATGTTGAAAGGAGAACGGAAATGAGGAAGACACTGAAGAGAAGAAGAATGCAAAGAATAGAGATAAATTAACGGAAATATATGCCGTTTAAACATTTAATTCAACATTAATTGAACAAACCATTGATTTTTTTATTATTTCTTTTTGAAAAGTAAGAAATTTTAAGGAAAAACATTACATTCAACAAAAAGTAGCGTCTCTACTTTTTTTCCTCAACGACTCCCAACAAGGGATGACTTCTTTTTAAAGGTGGGGGGGGGGGTCCTAATTTTCTTGATAACGGAACCTAGGAAATAGGGGTTCCGAAACGTACGTCGGATTTTATCGTACATAAATTTTTATTTTCATTTTTTAATTTTTTTTGCAACTTTTACTTTGAATTTGTGCCGTAATAGTTGGCTTTTTTATCTTTATCATAACGACACGTTAAATCCTTACTTGAAAAATCCTTACTTGTTTAATAACAAAATAACGTATTACAATCTCGATTATACTGTCACTTATTTGTAAAAAAATATGCATCCACCTTCATTTCTTTTTGTTTATTATCATTTACGATAAAAAAAATTATTAAATATTTATTCACTTTCTCACCCTTTCTTAATGCCTATTAATAATCAAGAAACGAACAAGGTAACTACTATTTTTTTAGTGATTTTATTATTTTTTTGATTATTTTCTTGTAATTTCTCATTTATATTCCTAATTAGTATGAGCAAATTAGGAATATAAATTAAAAATTACAAGAAAATAATCAAAAAAATAATAAAATCACTAAAAAAATATTAGAATTTCATCTTAATCTTTTTTATTCAAGTCAGATAAGAAAACATATTTACGATATATTTACTTCACAGTAAGTGAATTTTAATTTGAACTACCAAGGTTACGAAAACATAAACAACTTATTCGTCGTGTTTCTTAGATGTATGTGGGCGAGTGAATGTATTCAAATCATAAGAACATTTTACTTAACTGCAGTTATTGTTAAAACTTATGGATGTAATCTTCTTTACATCAGCAATAAAACAATGAAATCATAAAAATTGACAGTCTGCGTGAAGTCCTTTATTCTTATTGTCCTAGACGGCTACCCGTTGCTTCGCTACGGAAGCCTCGCGTATTTAAAGGAGGAAAAAAAAAGTAAAAATAAATTCTAAATTCTAACAAAGACATGTAATACAATATTGAAATCCATTTGTAAAAGTTAGAAATTTGCGCAGTTGAGTTTACCGTGCAACAATACTCCTATTGCATTGCAACGCGCGTGCGAAATTACATTGTTGCGCAATTCCATTGTTGCGGATGAACGCGCACACATCGTTCTTATACTAATATTTACTGTAGATTACAGAGATCTCCATTCAAGCTCGCTTTTTCAATGAAGAAATTAAAGGTTTATAGTTAACTGACTTCGCTTAAAAACTCGTATGTATACTTCTATGTAAATTACCTAACAATTATTTCTCGCAAGGCTGAGCCAGAATTATTTCTACGTATGGAAATATAGTTAAATAATTAACAATCTGCTCCTATCATTTGAATTGGCAACTACTGAAATAAAATCAAATTAAGCAAGAACAGAATAGTTTAAATACAATTTTGTTAACGGATACGAACAAAGAAACGAATCCAAAACAGAAATATTCTCCTGTCTCTGTTCTGCGTCTGGCCTGTTTATGTGACAGATGATTTGCTTTGCAGTAATAACATCCTATCTTCCATTAAGAAGCGGAAGTTTCTTTTAAAAATGTTTTAGCTAAGAGTATTTCTGAAGTAGTTAGTGCTCCATCTACAAGAAAACAAAAACAGCTGTCAATATGACTCAGCGCAAAATATGAACCGTCAATGTTTTGTAGTTTTGTGTCCAGAACATTTGTTTTTCATTCAGGTCATGAATGTCGTTACCGTGCATGAATGGTTATGCTGATATTGCCGTTTTAATTCAAATTTCAGTTATGATAATTCGGAGAATGTTTTATTAGGATAACGTTGGTGACAGATTGGTAATTTGTTTGAGAGCTTTGCATTTAAGAATAATAAAGACAGCTGTTGAGACATTAAAATAGTACAGATGAATCATCCTATTAATACGCAAAAGTTGTACGATCTTTGTAAATTCATAATTTGAAATAACGAATCACAGTGCAGCGTTGGAGCACGTCAGGCATGACGTCACGCCCATGTTTAAAGATGGAATTATTGTAAGATTATTTTATTATATATTTTATGAATAAAAGAGCTTTATATGGTTTCTTCTGTCTTTTTATTTCAGTTATTTAAAAGGTAGGACAAAAATAAATGCAAAAAAAAATGAGAAATTAATAGTTATCTCTTGATATATTAAAAACAATTATTCTGTAATTCTCATTTTACATATTTAAAGAATTTGGCAACTGAAGAACATAATTCCCTCCCTTCGTAGGCCTTTTGCGTCTTTCACTGACTGAGAAGAGCCTAATAAGCTCGAAACAGCTGTCC
Organism: Thereuonema tuberculata; assembly: GCA_023159025.1. Lineage (NCBI taxonomy): Eukaryota > Metazoa > Arthropoda > Chilopoda > Scutigeromorpha > Scutigeridae > Thereuonema > Thereuonema tuberculata. Next base: position 45,960,493 of record JAFIDM010001028.1, on the reverse strand, counting down.
CAAGGTCTCAGCTTGACTCAAAAGGCATTTTTTTATCATTTTAATATGAATTGGTTTCTTTTTGTTCACCTGTTAGAGAGTTTTTCTTATTATTATTTTTTATTTATTAATTTTTTTGTTTGTTTCTTTTGGTGAGCATTTAGTTCCTCAAGGCTTTGATTTCTACAATACATTGTTGTTTTTTATTTTGTTGTCTCTAGTTCTTGAGGGGTCATTTGCCATATGAAGAACAAATTACTGTATTAATTTATTGAAAATGGTTTTTATAATTATGCCTTTTATTTTCAATTTTATTTTATTTCCAAAATTTTATATATGTTATCTATGGATATACAGTTTAATGTTTGTGGCTTCAATTCCAATCATATCACGATAATTGATAGCTGTTCAATAAATTAGGAATATCAAGTTAAATAAATTAGGGTTTCAGGAATGCATCACAAACTGATCATTATTATTTTCTTGTAAACAAATCAATTTATCTCAACATATAAAATAACTAAACAGTCTAATTTTTTTTAAAAATACACTGTAGATGAGCTAAGCATGCTCGAACGATAGTAAGAAGTAAATAGAAAAAATTCTGAATTAATTCTTGTTTTTCTAAATTCTAAAGTCTATATAATTCCGTTCGTCTTCTACGTTTGGTATGGAAGGAACCTCTTTAGGATAGATAAGGGACACATTACAGTGAAACGTCGGGTTACGAACGACTCAGGTCACGAACATTTCGAGTTACGAACGACAACTTCGAAAATTTTTTGTCTCGGGTAACGAACAGTGCCTCGGGTTACGAACTAAGGTGAGAGAGAGAGAGCAAGGTTTAACGTTGGAGACAAACGATCACATACAGTACAAACAAGGACGACGCAGTATTGATGTCGCTTAGCGCTAGCCTACAGTCCGGGCAAATCTTATCTGATAATACAGGAACAGTTACGGAGCCAAATCACACCAAAGGCGTCTCACCTAGCATCTGAAAGTATCTCTCCGCGTTCACATGATTCTTTTTCCGATGTAAACAAGACATCGTAATGTATTTATTTATATATATTGATATTATATATCAAAAAAAAAAAGAAAAAAAAAAGAAGGATTTTGTTGCCAACTAATTAAGAATTCTACTTCATAGCGCTATCTATTCCTAACAATATTTATTTAACCTGCTCCCTAATAATATTATTTAACAATAAGCAGCAAAACACACATTTTACCTAACGACAGGTCCTCTGGAGAAATACTAAACCATTTAAACAATCGTGAATACTTGCACATAAGTATATATATATATATATACGTAAAATTACCAAGCCCAACTTAAAGAGTAATTACACGAAATCATTACAAGCGCACAAAAAATTAAATTCAATTCAATATTTTACTGTAATTCTTAGCGTGCAAGAAGCATTCAAGAAATGATATTCCAACTAGCATTCTCCTAAAAAAAAACTACAAACCAAGTTTATAATTAATATTTCCCGTAATATGTATTATTATCTTTAACAATAGGGAAGATAATAGCTTGCAAATTATCATAAACTTTATGTAGTCCTTGAATAATGATAAGATCAAAATCATCCATCCATTCTGCTTGGACTTTTTTTTTTAACGTTTTTTTTGTGTGTGTTCTGCTTATAAGTATTTTTATCTTTAATTCATTGAGAGGCCTTTAAATTCTTTAGCGTGCTTTAATATACAGTACAACAACATAGCATACAGTTGACATAAAAGCACAGAAACAGTTTTGAATTATTACAATTTTTCATCAGTCTTGAAATCAGAAATCTGATACTAAAGTTTAAGTGTTGCTTACTCTATTTATCAAATTGTATTGTTTTATGTATAAAATAATTCCTTTAATAATATATTTATAATCCAAACTTTCTGATCGTGTGCCATAGCAGAACCAACTTTTCAATATCTTCCATTTTCTTTTCAATCACTGTCGAAGAATCCAGTTACAATAGATTTCTTTTATCATATCTACGAAAAAAATTAAAATAGCTGTTTAAGGCCATACATTGAATAACAAAATATTTACTTGTTACTCGTTCTATTAACAAGTCAAAGGAACATTAATGCAGTATCTAAATATGTATATAAAAGAGATAAATGAGTCTCAGAACAAACAATAGGAACCAGAATAAGAAGTTTGTTTGTAGAACTTCGGAGAAATCGAGACCGGATATAGCGGCGACCGGAGAAGAAGGAGTCCACTGTAATTTAATTCTGCGACAGACGGACGAATGAGATAAGTCTGTTACAAATCATATTGACAATATCTCACAAAAGATATAAACGTCGAAAGACAGACAAAACTGTTGTCAATTAAAAAAAAAAAAAAAACTTTGTTTTTATATCGTGAAGTTGAGACAGTCGTAAATATTTATCGTGACACGAATATAGATAAGACTAAATAGTTTCCAGACGATAAGTCAATAATCATAAAATAACGAGTGAATGGTTTTAAGTTGGACTGAAAGATAATTCTGTTGAGTGTCACAGGACCGTGGCTTCAGTGTCATTACGAGCAGACACAACCACACCCGTTAAGACTGTCGTTCCAAAACGATACATACAAACTGCAAGTAATTAAAATAAACATAAAAACACACGTTAAACCTTGTCAAAGACAAAAAAAATTAAGCTTAGTTTAGTTAGAGGTTTTTGTGTGGTTTCGAGAAACTAAATAATAATGGAACAGACAAAACAGCGGTATCACAAATTTGTAATATTACAAATGACTTTAGTTCGAGTTTCTAGGATTCGAAAGCATCTTCTGAGGCCATATTTCGTTTTTATTGTCGTTGCGACTGAAGTCACCCACAGTATTCGAGAATGGTTAAATTTCGCAAAAAAAAAAATTCCACAGAAAGATTGTAAAAAAATGAAAGAAAAAGACAACAAATATTAAGATCTTAAAGCCAACTTTCCTTCAACGTAATTTCTTTCTTTTTTTTTAAAATTAGGATAACATCAAAACCTAAAAGCCTATATTTTTATATTTCAATTACATCCACAGAATAAATTTCCTAATTTCTGGAGGAAAAAGAGAAAGAATCCAATCTACATTAGTAACTCAGATTAATTTTAATTGTATCAAAACGAGACAAATCATTTAAGACAATTGAAATGTTAACAGAAGCAGGATACAAATCCATTGTTTTAGATTCCAGTGCTTTCCTATTGTTATTTGTGTTGCCTTCTCGTGCGACAAATTTCTCGACAAGCACTCATCTGGAAAATATTTTTAAATATAAAAGTTAGACCATCGACAGTCCTCGAACATTCATATCAAATTTCAAGAAGATCCATTCAGGGTTTAAAAGTGGGAGGCTACGAACAGGCTGAGTGAATTGATAAGCCTCAGTTTACTATTAGAATTAGCCTAAAAAACATATAAATAAAAGTAAAAAAAAAAAAAAAAAGAGGGGAAAAAAATCATTTCTCACCCCATATGCTGCAATAATAATAAAAAAACACAATAGTGTTAAATCGGGCAGTTAAATAATATATTCTAGAAGTCTGTATTTATCTTAGAACAACTTTCATGAAATTTTCCCTTATGTATTTGATTAATTTAATGCAAATTTAAAAATTACAATAAAATTTTATCTTCATAGGTAAGTCTCAAGCTTAAACGAGTAGGAAATATAAGCCATACTTATCAATTAAATTACTAATTTTTTTATTTTTTGTTAAACAACCATTAATTCACTGTAAAAAATCCACTGTTCTGGAAATAAGAAGCGGCGCCAAAAGACTGTCTTCCCTGCATTGCTTTGTATAAGAAAGATTCTGAAATGAACTACGCTTTAATTATTGGCTTCGTTTTGGAACTATTTATTTATTTTTTTAAAGAACAAAGATCACAGCATTCTTACAATTTACATTTAAATGAAAATCTCATGAAGCAAGACATATATTTACTATTAAAATTTCTACTTTTTAATTCAGGCCTTAAATGACTACAAAAAATATAGTATAATAATTATACTTATGCTTAAGGTTTTACGTTCAAATCCCTTAGGAGCAACGCTACTCACAATAAATGATTTGAATGAAACGTTTTTTACAAAAACTATTATAGTAAAATTAAGTTCATTAGTTTCCGTTAAAAGAGAGTAGGAGATACAGGTTGGTGACACATCCAAAGTAATAATAATAATAAAATAATGAGAATAATAATAATAATAATAATAATAATAATAATAATAATAATAATAATGGTAGCTACGAATCTATATTGCACAATTTTGTACAAAAGAAACAAAAATAAACAAATAGAAAAAAAATTGAAAAGGAAATTTCAGTTCTAACAATAAGCTTACAAGAAGAGTCTTTATAAAAAGAATATGATGAAGTATACAGGCATGACTCAACCAGATCTATTTCCCTAACAGTTCCAATGCCACTATCACAATTTGTCGCTGGCTTTAGTCATGATTGTGCAGAGTTAATAAACTATATTATTAAAAAAAAAAACAGGCTGTGTTCATACGTCCGCAACAATTGAAGTTCGCATGCGCGTTGCCAGGCAACAGGAGTATTGTTGCATGGTCAACTCAACTGCGCAAATTTCTGACTGATACAAATGGATTTCAACACTGTATTGCATGTATTTTTTTACAATTTAAACTTTAATTTATTTTTAGCTTATAGTTTACTCGATGTAATTTGTTTTCTTGAATAAATATTTTTTTCCCTTTACATATGAGAGGCTTCCGGAGCGAAGCGACGGGCAGACGTCTAGTATAATAAATTTTAGAATAATTCCATTTATAAATAACGAACTATAGTCTGAAATTCAGTGCCGGATATATAGCATTATTCTTGATATGGAGATCAGTTGTAAAACATTAGACGATTTATTTTATTGTGATGAGTTTCCTATAAAGGGATGGGTAAAACCAGAATATTTGAGTATTAATCTTAAGTAATGAAAATTGAAATTTGTGACCGGGCACGGCCACGGATGACATTTATAGTGGCAGTTGGAGTTTTATGAGAGACCTTAGATATAATGAAGGAAAAAATACACAGTGTTTTCCAAGAACTGCATTATTGTTATAACCTTTCAAACATCATAAACAGACTTTACTGCCTCATAAGATGCTTTATATCATTTTAATTTATTTTTCTTTCGCAAAAAGTGACACAATCAGACAATAAAACTATGTAGATATGGGATGTGAAAAATTAAGAAGGCGTTTATCCATTAATATTTTTCAGTTTACCTAAGTAAAAAGAAAAGGTGGATGCAATAAATGTTTTTATTATTAATGTGTTAATTTTTCATGGTAACAGAAATTAAGAAATAAGCTTTTATTGATGATAGAAAAAAAGCGGATCAACCCCAAACACATTACATTGAGTTATCTGTTGTTAATCTCTTGAGAACCATAGATTTTCTCTTCCTGCTAACAATACCTTGATAATCACTAGTAATCATCACAATTTACATTTTTTTTTCGAAATATGGTAATTGTAAAAACTTCTCTTCTGATAATAAGCGTCATCAAATGACACAAACGTCACCTTAATGACTTGTCTCTAAAATTGAAACGTTTCTGATAAGGGAAGTGCGTGACCTCGAATGCTGAGAACCGCACGAAAATGTGCTTAGAATATAAATCGCTCATCCCAAAAACAGTCCTCGATACCCCGACGTTGAAAGATCGAATTACATTACAGGTGGGACAAATCCATTCCGATATGTTGCGAGCTGCCGTGGGACATGTCGTACCGCATGCAGCTCGTGGAACATCATAATGGTGGTCGTATGGAACCTTATTTATAATTACCAATAAACGTTACGAAACTTGATGTGTGCTGTCTCAATTACTCATTCATTACTCATACGTACTATAACGTTTGCAGCGCCACATTTTCCCCTGTTGGTATTTTTTTGTTTTTAGAAATCGAAACCGCATGTTCCACTCTGTGTGTCCACGGAATGTTGTTACGATTCGTCCAATACATTCCTCGCTAGAGGGATCTGAACACCTCACGTTATGTTATGCCCACCCTGTATATCTGGGAGCCATATATATATATATATATATTCTAAATTAGTAATCTAGTGAAATTCAGATTCTTGTAGTCGAACAGATAAAGGCAACAATGTCTGATTGACAATTAGGCCTATTTATACAAAAACACATTACTATTTATTAAAACAGACTGAACGAAAAATGGCTTCCAGTCGATTGAGAGAAAAAGCAGCGCTTCGTCGTAGAAGGAATATCGTGGAAACGAATTACAGTGGAAACTCGATTAACCGTCACTCTCTGTTATCCGTCATCGATCGCAAAACCTACATCTCCGTAAAATACGGGACATTGCCGCGAAAAAAAGCTCGAGCCTCGAAGAAACAGAAGAAAATGACTGATTACAGCTTCAACATATAAACCTTATTATCTAATAGGCCTACTGTTTTATGTTTCTATTGTTATTATTATTATTTGTTTGGTGTTTGACGATATTTATTTGTTACCGATAGATTTTTCTTTGTATTAATTTATTATTTGCCTTTCGTCCCAAACCAGCATTGAAATTTCGTTACTGTACATGTTTATTGCGAAATTTCTGTTATCCGTCTATTCGGTTAACCGGTCCCGAAGGTGACGGTTAATCGAGTTTCCACTGTAGATCAAAAGAGAGGACTACTTGTCGAATGTGCGGGTTTCCACATCTTACCCCTCGTAGAATTAGTGAGGGTTGAATTCAACGAATTGTGTTACTGAATTTGTTAACAATAACAAATGAATAAATTTTGATGCGAAAAATTTTACTTCTATTTAGTTTTGAGTATTTCACAATTGCTTTTTTTTTTGTTATTATCGTCTGTTCTGTCGGAATTTAGAAAGAAAAAAAAAGGAAATGTTATTTTTTTTGTTCAATGATTTGTTAAAGTAATTTTATTATTAAAAATCCTATATGAGGAACGAATTGATTACTCTCTAATTATTTGTTAGCCCTGACAAACTGTTAGTTTGTTTGCTTGCTTTTTTTTTTCAAACAAAGTTTTACTCCAACTTCTCAATTCCGCTGAGTTCGTCTTCAGAATCATAACTACAGAAATGGAACTCGAAATTTATAATCAAACATTCCACTCAACGAGATCCTCAATTCACATTTTACTTTTGGAATGGCCTGCATTAATCCAGGTTTCATCCAGGTAATAAATGCATCTGCCTTCTCGCTTAATGCTTAATTGCCCTTAAATCTCGTCGTCTCCATAAAATAATATCTTCTGATCAATCGATGCAGGACCCCGGCGTCATCTATAGTATGTAAAACCAGTCATTACTTTGAGCAACAGTTGTAATGTTCTTAAAGTAAAATTACGCAAACCATTATCATTTTGGTTGAGATTTCATTTTTAGAATAAAATTCATGTATCTCTCATCGGATGCAAACTATCAAATTTCAGTAGCCTTGACCGCTGGGAGCCAGTCCTCGTTATGCCGTGAATCAAAGAAAGCAATAGATGTTTTTCTCTTCGATCCTTCTCCCAAAACTGCTGATACCTGTTAAGTCACTTGTCAGTTCGCTAATGGCACCGACTGAATGAGAATGATTATCTCTTAGAAGTTTGCAATATACATTCAACATATAAATATGCAAAGCAAAGGCTTGCCGAGACGAGAAACAATCGAGCAGGAGAGAAAGCAGCCATGTTGAATTATTCACTGAATTCATTTTTAACATTGAAACCTCATTATAAAATGAGGCAATTATATACAAGATTTTAATGTATGATGATGTCATAAATGTCACTTTAATATCCAATTCCGAACATAAAGTCTTTGCAAATGAGATTAAAAATTATTGATGTAAGCGTTTATTATCAAACTCATGGAAGTTGACGATCCCGTATTTTCGTGATTTCACGTAATTTACGCGAGAATTGTCTCTATCCATGTCTTCTCACAAAATATTGAAACATTTAAATGAATTATTATATGGGGAAATGCATGAGATTTTTACTACATTTTAATATAGTATTAATAACTTGAAATCAGTCAATAAACAAACAATAAATTCATTATGTAGCATTTTCCTAGTGACAAGACATTAAAAATACTAAATTTCTTGAGACCTGCTGAAGAGGCTAATGGCCAAATCTCGTAATTTCCGTGATTCCCGCGCAAACGTGATCGTCAAAATAAATGTGTTAGACTGTAGTTAAGAACTCTTTCCTTACGCGAGATGACAAACAGTATTACAACTCTAACTTCTACAATGGTGTCTTCGTTTTCAGACATTTAGTTTAGGTTTTTGTAAAAAAAAGTAACAGATAATCTTTCTTAAATTCGTGATATCCTTTCATGTTTTTTCGTTTTGTTAGTGTACAATCTTTGTAGTAAAGCTTGAAAAATAAAAGATGCTGAGTTTTCTTTTCCAAAAATTGTGATAATAAAAGGTGCTGCAATAGTGAATTTAGTGTTTATGTTATGTATGGTAATAAGCCTAAAATACAATAGAATTGAGATGCTGACATTCTAACAAATAAACTTAAAGTAAACTTTGACTTCAGGAAGTTCTATCCAATTTAGACAGATTGGACTTCAGTCTGTTGTTTCCCCCCAAAACAACTTACTTTACAGAAAAGAAAAGAACTCTATAAAAGTTCTTAATAAATCAAAACAGACATTTATTAAACAGAATATTTTTTGTAAACAAGTCAACAAAGAATACTTGTTTAATGAATTTGAACAATTTCATTACTTTTGTTGAGGAATTTCTTAGAAACTCCAATAGTCCAACTGAAATCAGTAATATCTTGAAAGCCTTTCTAAACCAAATATTTTTTTAATAGTTTTTCTCAGAAAACTGTGCAATTTTGTCGTAAATCACTATTGTTTTGTGATATTTTACGACGTTGTCTATAAACAACAGATTGCTCTGACAATTTTATAGCAACATTCAACTTTAATCGGATGAATCTTCCAGCAATTTTGTCTCTAGGGCTGAGGATAGCAGCTTTTACTGCAAAATGCACGACAGTAAAGTCTTTCCGATTTAGATCCTGAAATGGAAAACTGTAATAAATTTTTAAGTGGTTTTCTTAAACCAATGGGAAATGACAAACCATTTCGATGTTTTAGAAGCAATCTTAACTTTGTTTTATTAGGGTTTCAAAAAGTAAGGCCTTTTTTTTTTTTTTTTAATTTAGATTGTTTTCAATCTGGATGTTTATTGCTCTAAGTTGAACTTCTTTAGTAAATAGAAGTCAGTGGGAATTAGTTTAAACAATGCCCGTGCATCGTTTCGTTGTTGGTCGATTAACAGCATTCGATCATTGTTTGGTGCAAAACTGACCAGACGCAGAGTTTCACTGTTGAACTGTTTAATTCATTGTTTATTCTTAGTCTTCTGATAAGGATCAGGAGACTATTGTCCTCCAAATGAAAGTTGACCGGCGGAAGTTTGAACTGCGCAGCCCTTCCGGTAGCTGATCAATTATGTTTTCCTGTCACAATGGACGACAGAGTCTGTTTTCACTGAGAAAGACACGTTGATAACGCCAAATTAAAACTTCTCTCGACTATTTAGCGTTATTTCAATACCAGTTGCTAACAATAAGTATTTATATAAATAAATAAATATATATTATTTATAAATGCAATGCTCTTTTGCAAAGTAACAAGCCTTTACCGTAATGGCGGCGTCCTGTCATAACATCAGACGGAAGTGCCTGACCAGACTAATCGATGATACATGCGCAGATCTCACAAAAACAGGGCGGTCATCTTTCATTGGGAGGACAGTAATATTCCCGTTTTGTCTGGGGACAAGTATCATTAAAATCTCATTAGCAACAATGACGACAATCGCAACAATCGCATTTATAATAATAAGGAAATTAAGGCAATATCAATTACATTTTCACAGATGTATCAGAAGACGTTGCGAAGCATTGTGATTGGTTTACTAATCGCTATCCCTACCTTCTATTCTCGTCTGTTTGTAATGTTCTCGTGTAATAAAGAGTATTTCACGTTATCGAATTTTCAATCGTGTCATCTGACAATGATTTGGAAGCAGCTGTCATTAATCAAGAAAAAATCCCAACTGGATAGTAAATATGTCTTCGCACAGTGAGACAACCTGAACGGGAATCCTGAACAACTGTTTCATCCTTAGGAATCATTAGCAGAATTTACCCTTGATGTTTGGCTCACTTTGCGCGAAAGCTAAGGGAAAAAGCTTTCTCGATCCCGGAATGGGCCGCCGAGATAAAAAAACAATCAAATAAAAAATAATCCTTTGAAATCCACAGTATTAATCCCTTGGCCTTTCACTGAAAGGCACTAAGGAATTTAATTGTAAATAAGAAACATAACTTCAATGAAAAGCAAAAATTAACGTCCGTAATAGTTCATAAATCAAGAAAAAATCAAACTGGACAGTAAATATGCCTTCGCACAGTGAGCCTACATCAATGGAATCCTGAACACTGTTTCATCCTTATTAGGAATCATCAGCAGAATTTATTCTTGATGTTTGGCTCAGCCTGCGAGAAAGCTAAGGGAAAAGAATTCTCGATTCATTAAAATTACTTTAAAAAAAGCACCCCAAAAAGAAAATTCTACATTTACTCTTAATATCTACTGCATTTTGGTTAAACATTAGTGTTACATTCGAAACAAGTAATTAGGTCTGTATTGTTTCATATCGGGTGGCGCATATTAATGAATCATGCTTACACTTGACATTGCAGACACTCAAGTCTCAATCTATAAAGTTAGTAAACGAGTAATAAATATCGACATCTCTAGAGTTTATGAAGTACGTCTCATCTTTTAATGTAAAAGTACAGTCGGACCTCTATTTAACGAACCTTTATTTTGCGAATTTCTCTATTATGCGAACTTTTCTTTGGAACCAAGAACATTTTGCTAATTTCTTCGTAAAATAACCTCCAAATAGCGAAGTGCATTTTCTATTCAACGAACTTTTTCGCGGTATCTATTTTTTTTTTCTTTCCTTGAAATGTTTTTACAAGGCGCTACTCGCTATCATTCTTTGCATTGCAACCAGGAAGTGCAATCCTCAATGCAGCTGTCCCGTGTGAAAGTCTCGCGTTTTCTAGATTGTTAAACTTGATCAGTAGTGCTGGTAATTTCGGTTCTTGTAGCTCGAAAATGTCAAAGCGAAAGGGCTTGAGCATCAAAGAAAAAAAATTAATTCTTGATGAGGTGGATAAAGGCATGAAGAAAAAGATATTGCTTTAAAATTTGGGATTCCTCCAAACAGCTTATCAATCATAATCAAAAATCGTGATAAGGTACAAACTTTTGATTCATTGAATTCTTGTTCAAAACGTTTAAAAACATGTGTCTATGAAGATGTGGATGAGGCAGTTTTAAAGTGGATACACACAATGCGAGATAAAAATGTTCCGATCTCTGGTCCTCTCATACTTGAGAAAGCTCTTAAATTTGCGAAAGCATTGGGACACGACGAATTTCGAGGAAGCGGTGAATGGCTTGAAAAATTTAAGAGAAGACACGGAATTGTGGCAAACACAATATCTGGTGAAAATAAAGACGTTGATGATGGTAGTGTTGAAAATTGGATAACGGAGACACTTAGTAAAATTTTAAAAGACTATAAGCCAGGAAACATCTTTAATGCGGATGAGACTGCTTTATTTTATAAATGTTTGCCTCAAAAGACAGTAACATTTAAAAGTGAAAAATACTTCGGGGGAAAACAAAGCAAAGCAAGAATAACTCTGTTGTTAGGTGCAAATATGACTGGACATTATAAACTGAAACCATTAGTTATCGGGAGAAGCAAAACTCCAAGATGTTTCAAAGGCGTAAAGTCTTTGGAGGTGGATTACGACTTTAACAAAAAATCTTGGATGAAGTCAGAAATTTGTGAAAAATGGCTTCAAAAATTAACAGACTTTATTAATAAAATTTAAGTACGCATCTGGTAATGTATGCTTTATGTTCTTAAATTTATTACTTTTTTAATAATATTTATTGTTTATGTATTTTAAATCTGTTTTATATAGTTTAAATGATTTTAAAAGGCGAATCTCTATTTAGCGAATTTTCCTTATAACGAACTTTTTTTCGGGATTTAGCGACTTCGTTAAATAGAGGTCCGACTGTATATTATTTATTTCAATTAAAAAGAATTAAGAAATTTTAAATCTACGTATCGCATAATCACAGAGAGATAATGAATTACATTATAGAAAATTCTCCATATCTACACGTTAACTTTCAGAAATCCTTTAATCGTGATATTTCGCAAATTTTATTCAAATCTGCTTCTTCGGACGTTTAAAAAACTCCTTCTCTAATA
>JAFIDM010001028.1:45899046-45947763 GCA_023159025.1 Thereuonema tuberculata | reverse complement strand
TATTAGAGAAGGAGTTTTTTAAACGTCCGAAGAAGCAGATTTGAATAGTGTAGATATGGAGAATTTTCTATAATACTAGGTGAAATTCCAGTTCTTAAATGAATTACATTGTTTGGAATCTAAACTATCACGAGTAAACTTTTAATTGAAAAAAAAAAATAGTTTAAGAACTTTAGGTTTACAGAAACACATCAGACAAATGCGATAGGATTAAATTCATTAAATACAACACGAGGGATTCCTCTGGGGGGATCACAGAATTGTTTCTTACACATAAAACAAAAAAAATATAGATAAATGGAAGTTTATGTATGGCCTAAGATTTATTAATACAAATAAATCCCTCTCAAATCCGGCCTAATATGGCGCCCAGTAGGTCGGATTTCAGAAAAGCCGGACTACTGAGAGTGTTCTTAAAATAACTCAATAGCTCAATTTTTCTGAAGACATAATGCCAGGTTTAATTAATTTAACCCCATTTTGCACTCAAATATTTATTAAAAACAATACAAATAAAAAGTGTATTTTGTAATTACAATAGTCTTGTTTATTGTATAGGTACAATGATGCAAATGCGTCGATACGGACGCGCCGGCCGAGTAGCAGCAGACATACGTGCGTGGTGACACACTGTGTTCTCGGAACATGACACGGACTCGCTGCGCATCGGCCGAGTTGACTCAAAATAGGGAAACGAATTTAGTTACTAAAAAAAAATTTTTTACTCAGGACCAAGCCGGATTACCGAGGGCCGGATTTGAGGGTTTTACTGTATATATAAATGAATAACTATGCATATAAATAGACATGCTAAATCAATTGTAATTAAACAATAATAAGCTATCACAATTTCCTTAACAATAAAAATTGTAGCATTTCTCATCCCATCCTTTTCTACGCAAGCAATCAAAAAACATAAAATAAAATTCGAATCGCAGAGGCGATGCGTTTAGACGATTCCTACCTCATTAAGGGGAAAGAATAGTCCAGCTTCCATCTTGGCCAATCACCCAATTGGTCTGTAAATAATTCCTATGATAAAATTAATTTGACAAATTTATCCCTCTAGCGAGCAAAAGAAGAATTATTTAATGTTTTTTATATTTTTCATCGCTACATCAGCAAAATTTTAGTTCGTGATCGTATTTTTTTTAAAACGCTATTCTACTGTCTTTGATGAGGCATGTTCTGATTTTATTATGTTTACCTTCCCATTAATGTTGAATATTGTATTCATATTAAACTAATAAATATACCAAAACTAGTAAATGTTTTATTTGTAGAAGTTATGTAAAAATTTAAAATTTTTAAAGACGCATTTTATATTAATTATTAGGTTGTACGATAGCCTAAAATAATTCAATATTGATATAGTACACAAATAAATCTGTCAGGTTAAAAATGTACAATTCTTCTATAACTTCCACTTGTTGATTTCAGATCGATCTACGAGAAATCAAGAGGATTTTTTCAGAAAGAGATAACGCAAATGTCAGCAGATCACTGCCACAGACGGAGAGATATCGATTTCTGGCTTATCTGATCTGGTGACAAAAGCAAATGAAATGGCAACAAAACGGAAAGACAACGAAAATGTCTGGCACAGGCTGAATCAACGTGCAAAGTCATTGTGCTGAGCACAAGCGACATTTCGTTCTCAACTTCTCTACGTGCTAATGATAATTGGAGAATTTTTGCCACACTTAGCTCATTAATAATAATAATAACAACAACAACAACAATAATAATAATAATAAAGAAACTCAAAGCCTCAGACAATATTTCACTCAAGAACAGATAGCAAACTACATAAAGCTTTAATTTCTATAGATAATAATAATTCACCACTAAAATTAAGCAATCCCGATTACAATCCCAATGGAACAATATAACTTCAATGGATTTCAAACAGAGACTTGGAAAATCAAAACCTTACAAGGAAAACATCAAATATCAACTCTTCAAAGCACATATAGATAAACAAACTTTTAATAAAATGGCTTGAAAAAAAATTATCTCTTTGTTGAGACAGAAGGTTTAATTATTGCAACACATGATCAGATAATAAAACCTAGGAATTATATGAAACCTATCTAAGCGATGCTTCAACGACAGATGACAATGTCGACGATGCCACGCTCGAAAAGCGACAGTAGATCACATTACAAATGGATGCCATGTCCATGTACCCACTGAATATACTCAAAGACATGACTGCAAACAAATACACCATGTCCTTTCTAGAAAACACAACCTAGTAGGAAAAACTGTACATGGTATAGATATAAAAACCATTTCCACACTTTTCCATTAGTATTTTAAAATATTTATTTAAAATATATGCAGCAAATTTTCAGGAACATTCGCTTTCCCTTTCTCAAGCCATGAATAATGGAAATAGAATTAATTTACAAACAATCAACCAATGGCTTAGCCATCAACAAAATATAAGACATGGTACGTAAACAAACTTGTTTTTTTACTAACATAAAACATGTCAGCTTTGTAACAATCAGATAAGAATTAGTTTACAAACAAATCATCAATAATGGTTAAGCCATTAACAAATTGTAAAGACATTTTTAAGTTAACTAACTTTTTGTTATAAAAAAGATCTTTATTACTTAATAATCAAGATAATTTAATAATTCAATACATCAAATAAAACAGTTTTTGTTATATTTATTTTAATAAAATTTTTAATCAAAGAAATAGTAATACGATCGACACTAATGCTCTCGTACCTATTAAAATGGTTAAACCATTATTGATAATTTGTTTGTAAATTAATTCTTATCCCTTTGTTATAAAGCTGACATGTTTTATGTTAGTAAAAACAGTAAGTTTGTTTACATACCATGTCTTTAAATTTTGTTGATGGCTAAACCATTAGTTGATTGTTTGTAAATTAATTCTTTTCCTATTATTCGTGGCTTGAGAAAGGGAACGCGAATGTTCCCGAAAATTTGCTGCACGTATTTTAAATAAATATTTTAAAATACTAATGGAATAGTGTGGAAATGGTTTTTATATCTATATCTAATTATATTAAAAGATGAAACGAAGAAGGATTGTTTAAGAATTTGGTGTACATG
The DNA here is from genome assembly GCA_023159025.1 of Thereuonema tuberculata. NCBI lineage: Eukaryota > Metazoa > Arthropoda > Chilopoda > Scutigeromorpha > Scutigeridae > Thereuonema > Thereuonema tuberculata. Next base: position 45,944,668 of record JAFIDM010001028.1, on the reverse strand, counting down.
ATATAAATACAAACCTTACACAATTCTAGAAAATAGCTAAGTTAAACTATCTTGGAATAGAGATATTTAACGGAGAGAACAATACCACACAATAGATCTGACATTACACTCAAATCTCAAATCCAACAACACAACATGTCTTACAGATATAGCTATCCATAATACTCCCAATATAGAAAAGAAACATTCTGAAAAAATTCAAAAGTATTTACAACTCTCCGAAGAAATCAAAGAAATGTGGCAAAAAGTAAAAATAATACTTATTATTATTTCATCAACTGGAGTCATACCACATACATTGCATAAAAGCATAGATGAACTGGGTCTAAGCAAAAACATTTATTTAAAGTTAAAAAAGACAGTCATCATTAACGCTTGCTCAATAAGTCGACACTTCGTAATATTACCTAACAGTATTAACAACATCTAATAGTAAAATAATACATATTAAAAATCAAACTTTTAATCCGAGAAGAAACAGGTTTTTTTTATTATTATTATGTTTTCTAAATACAAAAGTTACAGTCCTATTAGGAATGACAAATTCCTATCAACAGGTTCAGGTATATTATCATTGTTTTAATTAATTTTATATACAGTGTTAATAAACATTAAAAGACTTACATCAATGTATAGTTTTTTATGTGATTTTTTTTGTCAAGTTATTAATAATAATAATAATAGCAGATATTATTTTACATTACCGGAAATCCCCTCATAACTGTATATTTATTGATATCCTGGCTAATAAAAAATCAATTCAAGTCGAAAAAGATATGGCTCCGACTTCCAGTTTGGGCTCTGGAGGGTGTTGCACAATCACACATTCAGATACGGAAACCCTAAGAGCCCCTTTCTACGAGATCGATCAAAACCTCTGTTTAGTTCTTGGAGATTCCACATTTATTCTCTAAGATAACACTACAGAGAACGCCTTAAAGGAAATCCATCGCGATTCGAACATCCGGCAACGTAAGAAGATTACAAAGTTAGAATTGTGTTCTTGTATCAGAAATCTTGTTGCTATCGTGAAAGAATGACAGCACGATTAAATCCGAGTGCGTGTTTCCTAGTTTAGTGTCAGGCAATGATCGATCACTGTCTGGACAGAAAATGGATTGCCGTGAATTACTGAAAGTGCCGTAAATCTAGAAATATTAACATTCCGAGAAGAAGTAAATCTTCAGAAGATAAATACTATAAATAAAAGTAATTGACTTTTAGACGCAGGTATCTGACTGAACAATTACAATGTTTTCTGATTTGAAAGGAATCTCGCGCAATAATGTAATTTCTGTAGAACAAGTAAACATCAATATAGAAGGTAGGGACTAAACAATCTGAATTGGCGCCAGTCTATTTTTCCACATTTCTAATACCAATTTTTCATTTAATATATTTATTAATTTACCTTTTTTTCTTGTTATACCATCACGTCAAAAATAAACCATAAAAAGAAAACAAAGTAGAGAGTGAGGATGTTTTGCTTATCAATAAAGTGAAATATTTAAGCATGTTACGTGTATTAAATATAATGTCTAACAGATGGATGTTGACGATCACGTTTGCGCGAGAATTACGAAAAACACGAGATCTCACCATTAGCCTCTTCAGCAGGTCTCAAGGAATTTAGTATTTTTAATGTCTGTCACTAGGAAAATGCTACATAATGAATTTATTGTTGGTTTATTGACTGTTTTCAATTTATTAAAACTATATTAAAATGTAGTAAAAGTCTCATGCATTTCCCCGTATTGTAATTCATTTAAATATTTCAATATTTTGTGAGAAGACATGGATAGAGACTATTCTCGCGTAAATTACGTGAAATCACGAAAATACGGGATCGTCAACATCCATCTGTTAGACATTATGTATCATGCTTATATATTTCGTACATCCTGAAATATAAGCGTAAACATTTTTAAAACTGTTCCAAAAATGTGCTTAAATTATTGCAATTTTTTTTTTCGTTTTGTTTTTTAAATTGTGCTTAAAATATATTATTAATGCATACAAAATTCCAGCACTATCTTATGGAAAGAGGAGTAGAACCGTAATTCAATTACAAAATTAATGATGTTTAATAATTTCTAAAACAGTTTTAGCTTTAAATAATCAATGTCATTCAAGTTTCCTTATAAATTTCTATTCTTTTAATTGCATCATTTTTGACAGGATATTCCAATAGTCCTTTAGATGACGAACAACATCAGCTAAAAGATGTTCTTATTTGTAGTTACTCATGTATCTTAGGTCTGTGCTCAATCTGAGATGGACAGTTAACAATGTCGAAGTGAGATGATTGGATTGTACGGACTGTGTATATCGAAAGTTACTCAGCCTTCGCATATGAGTATGATGAATGTGGGTGTCAGGCAAACGGAGCATCGCCACCTTAGGTCTACTGTGCTATCTCCAAGCGCAACCGGGAGAACCCCGAGAAAACTTGCTCAGCGGGAGTTGTCCAACCAACGTATATGAGTCGTATGAGATTCTGATGTAAGAATGATGGCGTAACTGCAAGAGAAACGAAGAAATAGAAACATGTAAAATACTGTAAATCGAATATTTTCATACTTTTCTCATCATCGCTGTATCGCGATTGTCTTAGGATTTAACATTCCGTCAAAAATTGGATTTAACATTCCGTATTCTTCATAAATTGTAGAATAAGCAAATTTTACCTACATAACATTTATTCTCAATAATGGGTGAAACATTCTGGACGCAAACCTGGTAGCGAAGGAAAAGTTTTATCTTAGATATGAATAAAACCTCCTAAAGTCTTACATGCTATCTGCAGTTGGTAAACACGATGCACTTCAATTGTTTCTTAAAATTTAAACAACTTGGTTACTTTCTTTCCATGTTCTTCAAACTTTCAATTAGGAATTTTCTTAAAAAAAAAAACCCTAATCCAATAAAAATAAAGATTCGGAACGAGAGAAAACTCTCTCCGACCAATAATCTTCCTTGCACAGCATCTTTGAGAAGAATAGAAATAGTTATTTATTTTGATAACGTTAGCGTGTGTGCAAAAACGAACGCAACGCTATTAATCCGCCAACGTAATTGGTTCTCGGTTGAAGAGTCTTCTGGAAGGCCATCATTTCAGAAAACAGAATTGAAAACTTGAATCACTTCTTCAGATTAAATTTCGAAGTCAATAAGGTACAAACCTAATTAGGAAACATGAAAGTGTCTGAAGAACCTGGAGCTCACTTTCCATAAAATCTAACTTCTTGGCCTGGTTTTCCTAGTTTAAAAGAGACGTTCTTCAAAATCAGTCTGTATATTGTGTGGGTCCCCTAGGAGACGGATGGATCTTCATGAAATTGGCATGCACATTTTTATCCAGCCTATTCCAGTAACAGCTTGTAAGGAATTGGAAATATACAGCGGGTCGATTAATTACTTTATGTTCTGTGGGTCTGAATGTAAATTTAATTAACAATTAAACCGAAGATAATTAAATTTAATGTAGTCATATTTATGGATAACTACAGAGCCCTTACGAAATTTTCAGGCCTTCCTGTCATCAAGAATTTTGACCCAGGATCCAAATTGACATTAGATTAGTGGCCCTGGAAAGTTTCGAATAATCTCAAGGTAAGATTCAGAAATATTTTACTTTATCAAGGGACAGTTATCAGACAGTAATAAATGGAATTTTAACGTGTGCATTTGAACATATAAAGTAGATACCGACACACAAAATTTAAATAATACATTAAAAATACAGAGATGGACCGGTTTCGCTTTTGCTACCAGGCTTTATCGAGTCTAGTCGAAAATACCTTCGAAAGTTTTAGTTTCTTTTTTTAATTAAAAGGTACTTTTTTTTTAAACAAGTTTATTTATCTTTATAAAGATTTCTTTATGAAAAGTTTTGCTTTCCTGTGATTCCAACTTAATCATTAACAGAAACATTTTAATTTAGTAAAAGTTTACCAATAAAATTTCGGTTAGCAAATGTATATAGAATTTGCCTTAAAGTGATTATTGTACTTTAATGTGATTGCGCTGACTTCTGTTCTTAATTCCTTTGATAGCAAAGTATATCAACAGGAATCTTTCTCTAAACCTACTTCATAAATTTCAGCTTCCTTAACATATTTAATTTTTTTATTGGTGAGCATTAGTTAGTTCCAAGCAAGTATTAGAGGAAAAGAGCGTAATTTCGTTTTTTGTTTTTTCCACTCTTCTGCTAGATGCTCGCTAAAAATTGGCAAACTTTCTGAATGTAACATTTACATCTTTTTTTTTTTTTTTGGTATTTTTTCCCATTTGGGTTGTGAATTTATCATGACCAACACTGCTTCTACGACAGAAGAAGGATTGACTCTTCAAAAAAAGAAGAAAAATTGACGAAGTTCATAAACAACATCTAGCGAAGGCTCGAAACAGTTTATCAGATCAACGAAGTTAAGCCTTAAACAGGTTTCTCTTTCTCTCAATCTTCAACTCAAAGTAAAACTAAAGTTTGAAATAAGCAGGGGAAACTAGTAATAAAAATCTAATCCTGTCTAGAAGATGGAGCTTTAAAATGTAGTGTACTTTAAATAAAAGCATTATGAAATTAAAGAATACTGAGACTGTTTTCAGCTGAGCTACTCCTTCACCCATCTCCCCTTTCTCTTGTTTTTCATTTGAAAACTATTTTTCTGATCCACTTCGCAAAGTAATCCACTTCTCTAGCGATGATTTTTTTTTCTCTATGAAAGTTTTAATAATACGGCACGTAATATTAGATCGTGGTCCCAGTGGCCCAAGTGGTAAGCGCCTGGAGGAGCCGTATTCAGACCCCGACACAGGCGAGGATTTTTCAACGCTATATTCTCCTGCAGAATGAATTCTAGGGTTCACCCAGTCCTCTGATGAATGGCTACCGAGTCTCTTTCCCAGAGGTTAAAAGCGATCGGGCGTTGGGCCGACCTCAACTCTGTCCCGATGATCACGAAACGCTTCCTTACCTTTCGCAAGCCCCAGAGCCTACCTTGCCTGTAGTAGGATACTTTAACTTTTAATTTCCAGATCATTCTAGGAAATTTAGCCGTAGGTATATACACTGTCGGCCACTTTATTAGGTACACATACCTAGTAGCTTCATTTCGCCCTCAAAACAGCTTGAATTTGTCGAGGCATGGATTCCACAAGATGCTGAAAACGTTGTTGAGTTATTGTGTACATGCAGACATGAGTGTGTCACGCAGTTCCTAAAGATTTGGTGGAGGTGGAGGCCTGGAGCGAACAGCCCGTTCCAGCTCATCCCATAAATTTTCAATCGGGCTGAGATCCGGGGACTGAACGGGCAACTGCAGAAATTAAAAGTAATCGTGATGTTCCTCAAAATAGTGATGCGGGCTTTTTGCACCGGCGCATTATCCTGCTGGAAGTCGCCATCTACATGAGGATAACTGTTAACATGTACGGTTGCACTTGGTCAGCTACGATGTTTAGGTATGCTCTAGCATTCTGATGTGCCTGTAGAGGTATCAATGAACCCAAAGTGTGCCAGGAAAACATTCCCCACATCATGACACTGCCACCACCGGCTTGAAGAGTTGTTGTGAGACACGACGGGTCCAGATATCCATAGCACAACAGGGATGTAAAGCCCCCGGACCTTTCCCCCCCGCAATCTCGAAGTGCATGGATTAGGTTCTATTTTCTTTCGGTTGGATGGCCGATTTAGAAGACCTAGTCATCCCTCACCTCCCTCAACATTTTTGAAGATGATTTTTTTCATTTTGTTTCGAGTCGCCACCTTGGTCCACCCCAAATTAGAATCCTATACACCCCCCTTAATTTCACTTTTTCAAATGCAAAAATAAAACAATAAAGTAATACATAGTCTACAATAATTATTAAAGTTAATATTCTACTCTTTTCACACACTAATACCTCAATAAATTATTGCATTTATTTACATTTGATTGTAATTATAATCAGAGATAATATACTAACAAGTCTTAGAATATTGATATTTACTGAAATAGAATCAAATGTCAGGACAGTTTCCATCAATACAATTATAATTGGCACACAAATAGACAAAGAGAGAATCAGTTTATATACGTAGCATCAGTAATTGTAAAACAGACACTTTGGAAGTGTTTCCCTCTAGAAATAAACCAGTTGAACAACGAGGGCAACTCGAAATCCCATTACTTCCATCCAATGACATTCATTAACTATTAGCACGTTTCAAAGTGGATACGTTTTAAGCGGAACATCTCTTTTAAAATAATTAGGAATTACGAATTTCAGAGTTTTAAGGCAACATTCCTTGAATGAATGCGATGAGCAACGAGTAATTGATGTCTTCTCACAGTTTCTGTCATGTTTTCCCTTACCATCCATTTGCATTTAACTGATGTCTTCAGGCAATTTGTAATTGTGAATCTTCCTTTCATATTCTCTCCCGCTATTCGTTTCTGGCTATTCCATTACAATGTAGAGGTGGCTACACATCAAAATGATCAAGCATTTTGTACAGGCATGCTTGAGAGTCGGTATGGAAAATTTGCACAAGCATTTTGATTGTACAAGCGGCTTGAAGATTGACTGAAATTTCATCTGCATGCTTGACAAGCCACTGTTGCGCAAGCAAAATTGAAAGTGTATAGATCGTTTGTGCAAGCAAAGGTCAGTTGTGACTCAGCTCTCGGTCAAGACGTATCTCTCCGTAGTTTCCATCATGGCCAGTGATCTGCGAAATATTGAAGGAATTCATTCGGGTGTACCAAAGTAGTCCTTGTCTCTGGCGGATTTAAGCTAAAGAGTACCATGATAAGGCGAAGAAAGAAGCAGCGTATACTGTAATATTAGGAATATATAAAAAAAATAGATCCAAATGCCGATCGGGATATCGTTATGAAGAAGATAAATAGCTTCAGAACGAATTACAGAAGGGAGAAGAAAAAAATTGAAGACTCTCGTCGCTCTGGGATTGGTACAGATGAGATACATGAGCAAGCACAAAATGAAGCTGTCCAAGCATGCTTGCGCAGTGTGGTGGCGACGGATATTGTGCATGCTTGTACAAAATGCTTAATCATGCATGCTTGTCAAGCATGCAGTTAGGCGTATAGCCACCTTAACGAGAACACAAAAAAATTGGAGTTTTTGATGACAGGTATGAAACTTCGCTTCAGACTACGCTTCAGACAAAGTGATATAATATGTTACGTTTAGTTATCATCATTATAATGACAAAAGATAGCCTACGGATAAAATTATTTCTTCATTCAAAAAACACAAATTATCTTTCGAAATTATAAAATTACGAAATTGCCGGAAAACTTCACTGGATAAAAAAAATTGACTTTGCAACCGCTGCCTAGATCTTCTTCAAACTTAATATGCAAATTTAAGGATTAGTGACGTTCTAACTTCTATGTTTGAAAACTTGTTAAAGTGGGACCTTGTCGAGAAATTAGTCGACAAAAGTTCCCATAGAAAAATATTGGAATCTAAACAATGGATGTCTATCCGATTTCTGTTAAGACATATTTCAATTGTCTTAAACAATGAATATGAATAATGTAAAGAATATAAATACGGGGGGAAATTATTTAACTTAGTATGAGCTGTTGGTGCGAAGTGCCAGAGAGAAGCCTGTGAGCCGAATAGCAGTAGGTTAGGTAAGTTGAGGTATGATCCCCTCCAGGATGTTTATACTGAAAAATTTCAAAAATTAACTTACCTCGGTTAATAGAGGAAACATTTTTCAAAGTTACTAAATGCAGTGCACTAGTCTCACCAATGATGTGCGTTACTCTCACACAGCCTTTTAGCACGAGGTTTGAATTGATTAAAAATTAATCCGATTTAGACAATATGTGAAAGAGATATTCTAATTTGAAAATATAACATAGGCTTTTGGTTGTTGCGACTTTAAAAAAAAGACTTTAATATATACATATCGAACGGACAAAACTCATACATACATATTTATATATATACAAAATAAATGAAATTTCAAGAAATAGTAATTTATTGAAAGTAGGCTTTAAGCTCTTTCGAACTTCTTGCTAAGTCCAATCAGTTCTCGCTTAACCGCGAGAGTCACGGTCTTGTTCTTATTAATGAAAAACAATACCTGTATGCAGATGCTGAGAAAGAATTTTATGTAAATTACTAGCTATACCCGGCATGCGTTGCAATGCCACTCAAAGAAAGAAGGTGTCTGTTTTTAATTCTGGTTTTGGATACACAAGTTTCTAAGTATGGTGAATTTTTAGTTTCTCCGTATGGTGCACACACGAATAAATCAGAAGGTTTTCCGACGCGTGAGCAGGCCACATACAGCTGTCCATGTGATGTCCCTGTGCTTTGTTGATGGTCAATGCAAATGCAAGTCGCACCGGAAACTGCAAACGTTGAAACCGGAAATATACTCATTTGTTGAAACGACTCGCGCACCAGATATTGTAAAATGGTTCTACTAATTCAGAAACCTTCGCGGGCGTGCGCACAACAACTCACCAAAGTTTCATCGCAATCTGATGAATGGTATAGGAATGCATACGGGACAAACAAACAAAGAAACATTAATTTTTGTATACAAAGATGGTCTGAAAATTGCGAAGAATTACATAAATGCGAGATATGAAGTCAAATGTGGTTTAATTAAAAAACAAAAATAAAAGTTAAAGTAAAAAAATAAAAAAAAGTAATACTGATTAGTGTATTTATTTAATGTACTTTGCATAAGAACTGAAATCAATCATGAAATATTAGGAAGGAGTGGATAAGTGGTTCCTGTGAGGTTAATTAAAGAAACAGTGAACAGTTTTTGCTTATTGATGCTTTTCTTATAATTGGTCTCAAAGGATGATCATCTCTTTTATTATTAATGATCTTCTAGTGCACGCAGCTGATGAGAAAAGCTTAACGACCAACTCTGGTCTCACTTTCAATACCCAAAAATTATTTATTATTATTTTTTTTTTACTTCAGCATTTAATACACCGATTAAAATAGAATAAAAAAAGGACAATTTGCGAAAAAGACGACCATGAACACTGGAAAAGTAAAAGATCAGTTTTTGAGTCAAAACCTTGGTTAAAAATCTATAATTATAAATTTATTTATAATTTGTTGTCTAATTAATTTTCTTGGGCTCGGTTGTCCAGTGGTGTAGGTGCTGAGATGCGGATTGAAGCAGCCGGGAAATGTTTGTAGATTATTTCGCCTGCGGATGAGCTGTGGGATTCATACAGCGCAAACGGAGAACCAGGATACCTCTCCGGGGGTAAAGGCGGACGAGCATCGGACTAACCGCCCAATCTCAACTAGCCCCGATAGTCATTCAAACATCCTGTGAGCCCAAGAAGGCTCAAAATATGGGAAATGCTTACTATCTATCTAATTAATTTTCTACAATCTAATCACTATTAAATAAAACTAAAGGGTAATGGTTATTTAAGTATTTTACTTCAAAAATGGGATTCGAAATTTTACGTAAAATTACTTTTGGCTTTTACTTAGAAGCCTCTATTTTTTTTTAATAGAAATGATAAATGCTTGTTTTAACTCTTCTTCGGTGCATACACAATTACGTTCGGAGCTAAGCATAGCCTATTCGAGACTTGGCACATCTATAATTTCTTATTTTCTTTCTTTATTTTTAGTTATCAACTAACTAATTTCAGTATTAAGTTCCACTTAGCAGTTAATTCAATCATTTACTCCAAAGCTAAAAACGTGGAACCTCTCATCTGTCGTCAGTTTAGTCTATTATTGATCCGAAAGTAACTATTTCCTTCTCCCCATGAAATCGAAATGTTGGAACTGCCTCTGCGATGATTACTTTCTTTTGATTGCAAGCGTATCGGTTCACGGTTATCTGCACCTGTGCTTTGTACAGTAGCACACCTTTAGAATACAGATAGAGCAATTAAAGTTTGGTAACTGCTAAGCTTGACGGAATTTCTTTAAAAATACTAAAGAGAGTGCCTTTTTATTCCGAATTTTCAGATAACTGGCTAAAACAGAATTATAAAATAATAAAAAAAAAATAGCAGAAAATTTGGATAAATGACGCCACTATCTTGCCTGTTAAAGGGCTAAACGAAATTCCCTTCCCGTTGGAAAAATCTGCCAGGTTCTTAAAGGACAACAATTAATCACAAAAGTCACAAGTACAAATCACTGTTCTCTTTAGGCCCGATTTTTCTTGTCAATTAAAATTTTTTTACGTGTGTACAAACAACACCGAAAAATTAGCTTTTAATTTGTATAATTGTTTAATTGTGTCGAAGTTAAAATTTAATCTTATTGAATTTATTGTAATATGTGTAAATTTAAAAAAAAAGAAGATTAATCTATATGGTTCTTATTCGACAAGGAGAATTTAACTTTTTTTTTATATTGCTAATATACTTTTAAGTTCTTACGCGAATTTAGACTGTTAGATAAAGTTAATGAAAACAGTTGAAGGGAAATGGATTCCATTCATTTCATATATCTATATATCTAAATATATATGTATTCCTCTTTTTATACTCATATGGGTATTATGTTTGGTCTACCATTTGTGACATCTTCTATTACAGTAGAGCCCCGATTATCCGCGAAATTGGGTGGCAAGGGTAACGCGGATAGTAAAAATCACGGATAATCCGAAAAAAGACTAAAAATGAGGTGTAAACACGAAAAAAAGATATTTCAGCATAAAAACTACGTTTTATTATACAAAAAACATAATACGCAAAACTTTTAAAATATGTATAGTACAGAAAAAGCCTTTCTGCAGAGCAAGAGCCTGCCACTCATCCGCAAATTCCGAGAAGACCTATAGGATTACGATGCACAATAAACCTGTCAGTAATTTTCGACCTTCGCACTGTAGGGCCTCTTGTACTTTCCCTGTTGTTGGCTTGGATTGAAATTGTTATTTTTTTTTTTTTTTGAGGTTCGAAATTAAAAACTTTTTTCGCGGCACTCGCGGATAATCGGGGCTCTACTGTATATGCAGCGGAGAGAGAAAAAAAAAAGTTGGACAATGAACTTTTAAAAACTCAGTTTCAAAGCGAAATACTCAAGTCCGTCTGTGATCAAGATAATCCTAAAACTAATTGTCCTACAAAACTAAAACATCAGTAGAAGGGTTAAGATCTCACGAGAAAATTTCCTATCGATTTCGGGAATATCGAATATGAAAGGAACTTTAGGCCGAAATATAGGTGGCATTTAATTTAAAAATAACAATATTCGAAGAAAAAATCCAAACGATGGAGTTCGGTTCCTGTATTGCATTCTTCACTTCACTGTCCCCAGTTGATCTTTGAATCCTTTACTTCTTTCGTCTCAAATTTCTGGGAATCCTTCAAAAGGCTTCTAAATCCTAATTTTTCAATTTCTTTTTTTATTTTAGAATAGAGACTGTGACATATCCACAATATACATCGTCATTACTTACTGACACACGAAATATTGGCGCAAGTCCCACAAAAGAAAAGATCCTCTTGGACTTTTACCGTCATCTACAATTAGGAATTTTTTTGTGCGATATTAATCTCGTGGGATCCGTTTCCGCTATTTCGGGTCTTTTTTGAACTGCGTTGATTGAATAACCTACAACAACTGAATATCATATCCTGGTGAATGATTAACATCTCACAACGCTCCCAGACTTTCCCTTGTCACGCTATCGTTTTCCTTTCGTGAATTAATGATCTTGACACTTTATATCAGCTACTGACCCGTGAATATTTAGTTCGGTCGGAATTCAACTGAATTAACGAAATCATTGAAGTGCCTTTGATTATTTCTTCAAAATTCGATTTGTAATATAAGAATTCTTAAATGAGGCAGACATTTAATCGCCATAGGAGAGATCTGATTTACCAGTAAAAGAACAGATTGATTTCCAATACCAGAATGGTAAAGGACTGTCTGATTAATTCGACACTAATTTAATTGTAGATCGATCTGCACTGATACGAACATAGGGCAGACTCTGAAACAACATTTACATTTATTAAAGTCTAATATAATTGCTGTCAACATCCCTTTCATTCTTCATTTTTTCGTTCTAACAATTTAAATGAATCAGTTTTGCAAACCTAAATTGTAACTGTAGAAAGAAAAGAAATCCAGAGAAAAGATTTACTCTCATTCCGCCTTAAATTAACGAAAGAGTCAAAATTGTATATATTATACATTTTCCAGGTTTGGAAATAGTTGCCGATAGTTGAACCAGTTTATAGTGGCAAAAAAAAAAAATATTTTGAGCTTATAAGTTATATACAGGGTGATTCAAAATTCCCTGTACAAACTTTAAAGGTTAAATACAAAAACAAACCGTATTCACAGTGGAACGTATGTCCGCAAACGCCACCTGAATGTGTCAGAAGTTACAGTAAGGTTCAGAAATAAAAGACAAGTAAGGTAGACAACATGTTTATTAGCTATGTATTTATAATATGATAGTAAGATGTACACTTATAGGTGAGTGCTTAAAGTTTCTTCCACCAATAGTGATACACGCCTCACAGCTCGCTTCATGGATTGTCGAACAAGTGCACAAACGCGAGGCGTTTCGCAGACACATGCGGCTGCCACAGCGACTGTTGCGACGAAGTCAGCGTCAAAAGTCTCGTAGACGATTTCTTTGAGGTAAACCTCAGAGGAAGAAATCAATGCAGGCAACTCGCACTGCCCAACTAATGTGCTGCCAAACAGCGCCCTCTGGCACATTCGAGTGGCCTTTGCGGATATACGTTCCACTATGTATACGGTTTGTTTTTGTATTTCTGACTACCTTTAAAGTCTGTACACGAAATTTTGAATCACTCTGTATACACACATACACGTAAGGGCCCTCAACGATTTCTGTTGGCTGGGACTGAAATGAGGTCAAGACGGTCAACTATACCTCGGGAAAGAAACCACGGTACTCATTCTACAGTGGGCTGGGTAGAGCTCTGGAACTCGTAGCTCATAGAGTTCTTAATGAGGAAAATTCTCTATCTACGTGACTGATGTGTATTTTATTCTGATTAATCCATTTTTTTTTTTTGTTAACTTGACATAAATTATGAAAATAACAACGTCCTACTTAATATAATACTGTTGTCATCAGACAAGAATTGTAACTTGGTATCAGAGAATGTAATAGATATAACATATGAAGCTACCCAAACAGTTTCAGTAGAAAGGCCCATAAAAGCTGAAAGATTCCGATGGAATCGGATAGTTCTCTGATAAGAGTTATTTCCGGATGACCGTAAGGTCCATTCAATCCTCTATGAAATGGTAGGTCTGGAATCAAAACGGATTTAGAGGCAGGGGAGAGAGATCTGCGTCGCCACACATAATACACACATTGTTGCCGTTCTTTGTACTCAAAGCTCTCAATGGATTCTCCACGGAGATAAAAAACAAAACTAAGTAAAATCACAAAAACTGTAAGAAGCGCGCACTGTTCGAGAAAGGCTGTATAACTTTCAAAACTTTTCCATATCAAGATTGAGCCTCTGCTTTTAAATCCATAAAAAAAAGGACGCCCCCCCCCCCTTCTTTAGCTCCGTCAAGTTTACGTATATTCATGGACGGGAACACAGATATAGGCCTTCATGTTATAAAGACTGAGTGCGATTGTATATGATTATTTAAATTATGTTATTTATTTATAAACCTGTAATATTTAATCTAAATAAACTTAAAAGAAATCGATTTTCATTTAATAGAATTAAATGATTTTAGAAATAAGTAAATTTTTGAAATACAAAAGATGCTTCCATCGTGGTTACACATAAAAATATAGGGAATTAAATTAAAATTACAGTTATAAAATAGCTGCATTATAATATTACTATTACTGCATTCAAATAACTTTATTATTTGTTTTAATCTTTTCTTAAGCAACAATTAATTCGTAATATTCCTTGAATACATTATGAGAGTTCGCGCCCCACAATTTCAGAATGACTGCCGAAAAAAAAAAAAAGAAAGAAAGAAAAGAGTGATCCGAACTTTCCAACAAATTAAAATGTAATTTGGCAACGGTCAACTTGATATTCGAATAGGAATTCTAATCCGAAATACATCTAGGTCTCGATTCGTGCGAATAATGAATCCCGTGAGGTGGTCGCATTATTCGAAGTTATAATTCTAATTAAAATATGGTAATTGGTTCCAAAAGAAATATGCAATGAACATATTTAAGCATAGTTTTAGTCAGCTGATAAGCATCAGGAAGTTACATGTTACAAATCCATATTTCTTCTTCAAGTCTCCTCTTCTTCTCAGCATAATTCTAAATAAACACTTCTTCTACGCCTCATAATATATTTAAAAATATATTAATGTTTCAATTAAATATAATGTTTCAACAATTATGAAATAACGTTTATAGTAATAATAATGAATAATTGTAGATATTAATGGTGTAATAGGGTTGTTGATAACTATGTATAAGAAGTGAGACATCACCTGGAAATGTATTGTTTTGTTAAAGAAACTTGAAAAAGGAAGTAAGTAAAATTCTTCCCCAAATTTGTTATAATATTAAATATATTTTTTAATATTTGTGAGGTGTAGAAGAAGTGTTTATTAAGGATCAGAAGACTAATATTTTGTCTGTGGGCAAGTATCATTAAAATATCATTAGCAACACAAAAATCACCACAATCGCGTCTTTGCATGCGTAACAATCACATTTACAACAATATGGAAATTAAACCAATATCAATTATATATTCAGAAGACGTTGCGAAGCGTTGTGATTGATTGGTTTACTAATGACTATCCCTACTTTGTTTTATTTGTTGATTAACATAATCTAACAACGAAAAATAAGAAAATATGTTTCTAATTCAAATTTATTACAAAGTATAGTACTGAGAAATTATAGAAAGCAAAATCTAAAAAATAAAAAAGAAAATAAAAAAATACAGAATTTCTGAATATCTTAAGCCTAAGCCTATACAGAAATGTCATTAATATAGTCTAGAACAGCGGTTCCCAACCTTTTTCAGCTGGCGACCCACCTTTCCTTATCGGAATATTTCCACATTTATAGGAATAGAAGAATATAGAATAAAACCATATTTGTATTGTATCCATTCCTTATGTATGATGATTTTCGATTTTTCTGATGGTTTATTCGATGGTTTCTGATAGTTTTAGGATCAAATCGCGACCCACCTGTAACCCTTCGGCGACCCACCGGTTGGGAGACGCTGGTCTAGAATATTTTATCATTGTCGACATGTCTTACTTCAAAATTTTCACACATAGGCTGCTGGATGCAAGAGAGTTTTATGCAAAACTGGCGAATTTGCGTGTCTCTATTTCACGTAGACTAACTTGGAAAAAGTTGAAAAAAAAAAAAAATTGAGTTCTGAATTTCATTAATCATAAACTTGTATCTTTTTATAAATCGGACTAGCATGAATGACAACCTAGCAATGTTACATACAAATAGTCATTCCAGAATAGGCTATCTTCAAAAAAAAAAAAAAAAAAAAAAGGAAGAAAGAAAGAAATAAGTAAAAAAGCAAGTTTAAAATACATTTTGTGTATGTATATCCCACGAGGGCTCACGAGGGCCCATGGGGGCGTCGGAGGAAAGGCTCCCAACGCTTCAATGACCCGGGACTGAAATCAGGTCGGGTGGTCAACCCAACGCACACCCGCATAAGCGGGAAAAAAACCCGGCACCAATTCTACAGAGGGCTAGGTAGACTTTAGGACCCGCCTGAAAAGAATTCAGCGTACAGAAATCTCAGATATCCGCGAGTGTCGGGATTAAACTCGCTTCCTCCAACCCGCAGTCAAGCGCCTTACCAATTGAGGATCGGATCCACAATATATGTAAAAGGAGCTTCAAGGAGCTTCTTAAACTTAGTTTTATTAATTTCCAGACAGTAGATCCCTATTCTAATCTAGAAACTCATTGAAAAGTAATAATAAGATTCATAATCTCCTTTGTTTCTTGGCAACAAGTAATGTTGGAGATTCGATAAAGCTGATATTTTTGATTTTCGTGACACAATGAAGACTTGACAACCAATTCAAACCAATTCATTTGTTGCCGAAGCGAAATTGCAAAGGGTTCATGCTGAGAGCAAATTTCACTTTCTTAAGTTTATTAAATAACTACGAACAATCTGATATGTTGATATGTAGTTGATGTATCAGATTGTTCGTAGTTATTTAATAAACTTACGAAAGCGAAATTTGCTCTCAGCTTGAACCCTCGTTGCAATTTAGCATTGGCAATAAATGAATTGATTTGAATTGGTTGTATTCTATGTTATTTTTTGTTTTTAATTCTGCTCTAATCTTCTATCTCATTGTTCCTAATTATCCAGCCGATTCATTTTCTTTTAATAACTGTGTTATCCAGAAGAGATAAAGTATGTAATATTCATTATAGAAAGTATCTACACTGCTGAAAAAAGTTTATCAACTTGGCTTTTGGATTCAAATAACAAAATTTTAAGGATTTAGGAATATCTTTTGATGTTTGCATAATATTATTTTTATTTTAGCCAACGTAATACATTAAAGAAATAATAAGCAAATATAATGCTTGTTATATTTATAATCAAAGAATTTACAATCAAGAAAAAAGTTGTACTGTTCGTTTTCAAAAGCGAGAACCAGAACTAGCGGACGATTCTACTCCGCAAAGGGTGATACGCTGAGATGGGCACGTTCCTAAGACCTGTTTTTCTTTTAGTACCTGTTATTTTTGCAATAGTATTTGTTCTTTCCATAATTCTTTCCCGAAAAGCGCAAATAGAATGCAGCTACTAGTAAAATAACACTGATAAAAGGTAAACATCCTCTCTTTCACTCCTATTTGGATGAAATCGAAGGAGATCTGACGCATGCGCAAAAGCGTTGAAGGCTCTCGTAAACAAAACCGAACAGTAGACTAAAAATCAATAACAAAACATTTAAAAAAAAACTTATAGGTTTAAAAATAAAAAATAAAAAAAAAAATTGAGGTTTATCAGATCACTTTGTGTGTTTGACCTCCCAGCATCAATTTGAACCGATAAATGCATCTTCTTGAATCTTGTATACATATTCAAGGATTAGAAGCAATCTTTTAAATTTAAGATATGGATCCTCAGGATCTTAAACAATGAATTTTAATCTCTTTTTACCTTATCCATTAATTTACGCTTAGACTGTTATGATTAACATTAATCCGATTTAGATAACTTAAGTAGATATACGGATTTAATTAATCTTTTCAGATAATTTAAGCGTATCTTTTTATTGTTTATATAGTTTATATCTGCCATTGGAATCTTAATATATATTTAGCCTCTTCTGTTTTGATTTCCTTCAAACAGTCCTTCAAACTTCTTGTTACAAATTCATAACAAAATTAGAAAACCGAATATCTGAATATTTAACAATTAAAAGAATTAGAAACTTAATTTATTTTTATGAAATCATTTTCATAATGATTGACATGCGCTACTTATTTATAACACAGGTGTAACACAGGTATTTTCAAGCCCTTCTGGAAGCTCCATTTTCTTCTGTTTTTGAATCTTCAGCTAGACTTTTTCTTTCTTTAGCTCTTGATTTAGTAATGGAGTCACGACAGAGTTGCTCCGTCCAAATGACAAAGAAGCACACGTGCTTATAAATTGTTCAGACGAGGGAAACGTAGGAAGTGTGATCTGAATGACAAAGCAATCACAATTCCATTTACCACTTAAGCGTTTCCGCCACCTTATTAAAATCACTCAATGCAGCGTCATCTACATCGTCCTGAAGCACGTGGGGAGCGCGTCTGTAAGCTAAAAAAAAAACAAAGGAAAAAAATAAAAGGCCCTTTGAGAGGTTTTTTTTTTTTTTGTTCGTTTCTTATTTTGAATTTTAATAGATAAAGCTTGTTCAGCGCACAAAGAACTTAACATTCTTGTTGTTCCAGCTTGTTTAAAACAAAAAAGTTTCTAAAGAACTTAAAGCGCACTTTCCTTACTATTGTCCACAAAATGAAAGTTGACCGGCGGAAGTTTGAACTGCGCAGCCCTTCCGGTAGCTGATCAATTATGTTTTCCTGTCACAATGGACGCCCGTCGTCTGTTTTCACTGAGAAAGACATGTTGATAACGCCAAATTAAAACTTCTCTCGACTATTTACCGTTATTTCAATACCAGTTGCTAACAATAAGTATTTATATAAATAAATAAATATATATTATTTATAAATACAATGCTCTTTTGCAAAGTAACAAGCCTTTACCGTAATGGCGACGTCCTGTGATAAACTCATACGGAAGTGCCTGACCAGAGTAATTGATGATACATGCGCAGATCTCACAAAAAACAGGGCGGCCATCATCATTGGGAGGACAATACTTAGTTTGGTTTTTTTTTTTTTTGAATCACGAAAATCACACAAGCGCAAAGCATACAATTGTTTTCAAATTAATGCCCACAGAACAGAAACAATAAAAACTTTCCATTTTCTGAAGGACAAAAATAAATAAATAAATAAATAAATAAATAAATAAATAAATAAATAAATAAATAAATAAATAAATGCAATTGCATTTTCACAAAAATTGTCTGAAGCAATTTTAATCATGTTAATTAATTAATTTCAATAATACAAAACGATGAGTGAATTAGTGGATCAGGTAAAAAAAAAATAATTGTTTAAGATAATGGATTATTAATAGAAATAAGATAGATTTTTTTTTTTGTTAAATTGGCAGCCTTTTGGACAAGAAACAACTAATTACGTAATTTTTTACTGTTTAAGTCAGGGTTCTTCAACTTTTTTTTACCCAAGGACCCCTTTTCCCTCATAGCTAAAAAGTAAAGGGATTATATTAATAATCAACGAAATAGTGAATGATTATGCTTTATTTTGAATGAAAACTAATTTAATGCAAATAAATTATTCTGCAGTGGTAAATAATACATATTCTACACACTGGTAAATAATTCATAGT
The DNA here is from genome assembly GCA_023159025.1 of Thereuonema tuberculata. Lineage (NCBI taxonomy): Eukaryota > Metazoa > Arthropoda > Chilopoda > Scutigeromorpha > Scutigeridae > Thereuonema > Thereuonema tuberculata. The sequence goes on along the minus strand of JAFIDM010001028.1, from coordinate 45,925,721 downwards.
AAACCATTTTAAAACTGTGTTTTAATGAGATCCCTATGGACCCCGGTTGAGAGCTCCTGGTTTAAGTTAAAGCAAATCTCACCAAAGGTCAAGCTCGCAAGAGATAAGACCTCGAGAGTGCGCTTCTAGGCCGTCGGGATTAAGTCAGGAGCCTGAAACCTGTCGCCTTTTAACCTCCCGGAAAGACACCACATTACCATGTATTTTTCGAACTCTGGGAAAAATCCTCGACCTTTGCCCAAAACAGAGCCTTCTTTTCAAACCCAGTAATCAAGCACGTTCCACTCTTGTATTTCCAAGGTTTGGTAACACATGGTAGGCCTGTGCACTCTTAAAGGGTGTTTGAGGAACATCACTGTACGCAAATTCCTTAAAGGAAAAGTGCAATTGTTTTTTCCCCACATTAATAAGTCGAGATCTTTCGACATTACTACAAATGTTCTTGACGAAAAGTGGTTGAGAGAACAATTAATCTGATGTAGAGCAAATCTTTCGAAGTAAAATTCTTGTAAATGTTGGCCGTAATGGATGATAAATATAGGAACTTCATTTTCAGAAAACGTGTTGAATTAAAATAGGATGTTGCTCATCACAAACTTTTAGTGTCAAAACAGCCGTTTCATATTAGATTCTTTAACAATGTTACTGAAACGATGTTGGACGATGTCCAAAATTTTCTGAATTAGAAATATTGTTGATTATATTTGTTACATTGTCTTCTCCTTTTACCCGTCTTGAAAAAAGATATCCGTAGTAATGTCGAAAGATCTGGATTCCTCAATACATTAAGGGAAAAAGCCTAATTGCACTTTTTCTTCAGTGATAAAATATGCTTGTGTTACTTGTAATTCTAATCCGGTCGACGTTATTTCAAAATATGGAAAATGCTTCGCTCTGAAGGAGTGGGATATGATACTGGATAAATTTATTGTCTGAGAATTTTCACAATCAGGGTTGAGATATACCCAATATTTCGGTCCGGTACCTCGGGCCATCTTCAGGAGATGTAGATTATTACATTAAGCCTGGAGCATTTCTGTTGTCAGTTTTTTCGGATAAACACGTTATATCAGTGTTCCGCCGTGTCTCCTAGAAGCAAGCCACGTAAATAAGTTATCCGAAAAAGCTGACAACAGAAATGCCCCAGGCTTAATGTAATAATCTACATCTCATGAAGAAGGCCCGAGGTACCTGATCGAAATATTGAGTACACCTCAACGCGGAGTGCGAAAATTTTCTCAAACAATGAGTTTATCCAGTATTTAAAATTTATCACTGCTTTGAAACGATTAAGAAAGAATAGATCTGACATACGTAAATGAAGACAAACTGAAATAATTCCTTATCAAATTTACAACTTATTTTCTTTATCGTAGAAATAATTAGTATCTTTAGAAAGTTTTCAGTTCATAGTTAAAATAGTTAAAAAGAAAAATTAAGCCAAATAGATGAGGATAACTGATATTAGTAGCTTCTGGGGTTTCAGATTAAAATTTCCTGTTTACTCTTAGATATCGTCGATATATCATTACAGATGATAAACATAGAATTACATAATTAAAATTAATACATTTAAATGTTAGTAAATTGATCTACTAATTGAGTCTCTCCTATATTAAATTGCTTAACAACCACTAATTGAATCCAGAGTTGTGAAATTAGCGTTCATTATTCCTAATAATTTACAAACCCCACTATAGTAAAATGTAATTTAATACAAGCTTATCAATAACAATCTTGCTGCTAAGAATTCAAAAACAGATTTATATTTCTTCCTCATTTTCCAAATAAACAAAGATAATTATTAACATAAGACATTGGCCTCTGAGTACCGGGGTTCAGTTCTCATGTGGTTTCGTGATGGTGGACGATCAGCGCTGGACAGGTTTTCTTGGGGTTCTCCCGTTTCTCCTGCATTTCTCGCTCCATACTTTCTCAATCTTTCTCTCCGTCTGTCCTCATTTCCGTGGGACAGCACCTACAGGTCGCGGTGTTTGGTTTGCCTGCTACCCACAATCAACCAATTAAATCAATCAAGGGATGTGGACAAGAGAGGAATCTGAGGATCAAAAGTCAAAAAAATCTGATTTTTTTTTTCTCTCCAAAGAAGTTTCTGCCAAATGTTCTGGTATAGATATTAAGGTGGTCTCCCATTTGCCTTCTTCAGGAAACCATTGTGGAATGGTTTCAAACCTGAAGGGAAAGAGAAGAAGCAGACAAACATAGGAAAGGAAGTTAAACATCTACGTCGGGGGCAGGGATTCGAATCCAGGTTCCGAAACATCAGCCTCGTGGCAGGTCGTCGCCTTGACCCAAGCTTGACCCCAAGGCTATGCCGGAACGGCATCTGATTATTTAAAAATTAAATACAGTGGTACCTTGGTTAACGACGATAATCCGTTCCAGAATTATCGTCGTTAACCAAATCCGTCGTTATCCAAAGTGCGATTTCCCAGGCGCGATTTTAAATATGGTATATATAGTAAATATGGTACATATCATTTATTCACTTATATTTGCTGTAGAAATTTATAATAAATTGATAATAATAATGATAAAATGTAAAAATTTATCATTAATAAAATGAATAGTTCATGAATACAGTTTTTAAATTTCAATCTTCACCAGAAGTACAAATTGTGTATAAAGAAAATATAAATGATGTAGCTACGAATATTTTGCAAAATTTAAATGCGATTTTCTCAAAAACTATTAGCCTCCACCAATCGACGAGGCGTCGTAAACCAAAGCCTGCCTCGTTACCCAAGACATTTTTTGCTTACAGCATCTCGTCGTTAACCAAGTACGTCGTTAACTAAGGCCGTCGTTAATCAAGGTACCACTGTATTAACAGAAGCTAAAAAGTAATCTTGGGATAATGTATAACTTACTCATGCATTAATTTTGTTAAGAATGCTACATATTTGCTACCATGTATGTCAATCAATATTGATGGTGTACAGCTGTTACAACTGCTTTGATTATTTTACAGGAAAAAAAAAACTGCAGAAACACACACACACCCACACCAACACACAGCAATGACTTTTTTTTAACCGTCCCAAAACACGACAAGATAATATTTCCAAAATCTACAAAATAATGCTCGAAACGAAATTTATGATTTAGAGTCTCTACGAGTCTCCTGTCTGAGCGGAATTCTTCATGTATGATGTAGTAAAGTATTGTAGAACATACATGTATGTTAAACAATGCACAGTATACATAGATACCAAAATAGGTATGTAGGTGAGGTTTAAAATCACCAAAAAATCGTTGGTGATACATTTAAATATTACAATCCGTAATTATAACTTTAAAAAAATATAATTATACTTTACTTTTTATACTTGTTATTTCTAGGCTACAAATCGATTTTACACTTTCACCTTTTGTAAATACCTTAGTAGTTTTAGGGATTTATAAAATATCACCTTATACTTCTTTCATTTCGATCATTTACTTAATGCTTCGTTGTGAAAGGTTCAGAAGTCTTCTAGTTCCTCAAATATTTTTATGTTTTGTTTGTTTTTCTTTGTTAAACGTATTCCAATTGGCGGATTTGCAGCTTTGCACTGTGCTCTCTACTGCGCTGAAACTCTTGCCCCGAAAGCAATTTAAACCAGACGTAATCGAGCTGTGACGGAAACAATTTCCAGAGAAAAAGCCGACTCTGCACTTCCACTCATGAAATGGGTTTTAAGATGATTCGCTAGTTCAACTTGGGCGTAGAAAGAATTACAAAGTGTCGTTCGTCGTTCGAGAAGAACGAACAACAATGACTGTCGTTCGAGAAGAATCTGTTCCCTCATAATGCACCAAAATATACATGTATGTACAGAATTTTGTTTCAAAAGGTTTTATATAAAAAGAATTTCTGAGCCTACGATCTTCATCATCTATTTGCAATTCATTTTAAAAATGTCGGATATAACAGAGCTGGATAATTCTCTAGAACATTTGTTGTGTGGCTCTATCTGTGTAAGATAGATGGACAGCCCATGCCTCGTTTAAACTGTTGTAGCTCATAAAATTAATAAGAAAAATTTCTCCTTCTTTCATGGAAATAAAGAATATTTAAATTTTAATTTTTAGTTATGATTCGAAATAGGCAAAGGTGCAATTTGGTACAGAACTGTCCACACATTCCACAACCTAAAAGTCACATTTTCTACGAATTTACCAAGAAATAATGTTAATAAGAATATCACGGATTTTGTTCTCGACCTCAGCAATATTCTCAACACTTATTCTTCATTCCCACAGAAAGAAGTTACATAATGTCAGATCCCCCCTGCAAAGCTGTTCTGTTAGGGATTGCCTACCAATCCAATGACCAGCGAAGTAATCATTAAGTTCCAACAGTAGACAAATCAATTCTCTTGCTTTTGAGGCACCAGTTACTGTAGAACCAGACCCACAACTTTCAAGTTTGTGTCACATGTATGAGTGCTCTATCACAAATACTAAAGTGCTAGCGCTGAGAGATGAAACTCCCAGAATGCAACGCAGATTATAGATTGTCCTTTCCTGGCCGTTCGCTGTTAGCGAATGGCCAGGAATTCTATTTGAATTCTATTTGAATGTTATTCAAATAGAAGAGAAGCGACCTCTTCTATTTCAATGTTAGCTAACGGCCAGGAAAGGACAATCTATAATCTGCTTTGCATTCTGGGAGTTTCAACTCTCAGCGCAAGCACTGTACATCGGTGGAATGGATAACAAATGGACTAAATTATCCACCATATTTATGAATCATACACCGAATTGAAAACGAAAACAGCCGAAAACAATCGAAAGGATATCTGAAAACAAAGATTAACCGGGAAATATAAACAAAATAAAGGATGTTTCCTGGTTCATCTTTATTTTCCGAGAAAAAATAAACAAAATAAAGGATTTTTCTCGGTTTACTTAGCGTTTGGTGAATATCGGTTTTGAATTACAGTTTGAACACATTTCCCTTAAAAAAAATCGTTCGTGAGACGAATATGTACAATAAACAGCTTCTCTTCTATCGACAATTCAGAAAGTAAGCAAAGGGACACGGAATTACAGTGGATTATTAGTAATTATACAGCTACATCTATTATTGAAAAATGAACTGCTGCAAACATTTCTTGAATGAATGTAAAAAAATAATGCTATACTACGAATATTTATTGTAATTTCTTATAACATTCGTATATTATTAATGTAAATTCAAATACCTCATTAATTTTAAGCAATTTAACCTATTTATTGAATTCAAAAGGTAACGCTACAGAACATGCAGGCCCTTGGTGTGAGAGATGTTTAGGCTCCCAGCGTATCTCGACCAAAGGGGGACTAGTTGACATCGGATGGTCAGCCTGAAGGCCACGCACCTTTAACATGAGGGTATGCCGATTTGACAGAGGGCTGGGTGAACCCTAAGGTCTGTCTGGAGTAGAAATAACCGTGGAAAAAATGCCCCCTCAGGAATTAAAATCGGGCTCCACCAGTCCTCAGACCAGCACCACTGGACTACTGGACCCACATTTATTGTTTTAGTTTATTCATGTTTTGAAGAACTACTATCACGTGCACTTCCAGGCGTGATTAAAAGTTATTTCCTTATGTGGCTAATTTTCTGTGGTGACAGCAAATATAGTGAAATTTTAGCATATTTAAGAAAGGCCTCTCGAGGTGATAAGCTACAAGAATTCTAAAAGTCACATAAAAAAATTGTAGAAGTGATCACACATGAAAAAATTAACATATCTCGAAAATGCGCCACTGGTAGATCATAAACAAAAGTCTGAAGCTTCAGTCGAGATTTATCGTCACTTAGCAATCCAAAACTGTAAGAAATAGTGGAAGGTAGATGTAATGAAAGAACTTATTCTCAAGACTTACAGCTTCATAGATTATGATGTTAAGAAGAGTCTGAAATCTCATGACTGGGGCTATTAATTTCATTATTGATTAAAATCCTATATATTTTTAATAGTACGGTACATTAAATGGTGCGATTAGAAAAAAAATGTATAAATAAATTACTATAATTCAAAGAAAAAAATCTTATAATTAATATATGCTTCACCTTAAAGTTAATTCAAGAATGTTTCCGAATACAATATAGGTAACCACCGTTGATTGCGACCCCGGCGAGTACGAATTCGTTATAGTGCAATCTTTTTTCTTTTTTAAATAAAAAAAAAAAAAAATTGCATTTTTATTTCTTTTATTTTACAAATCATATCAGAAATTACACACTGTTTTCGTGCTACTGTCTAAACGATAATACATGCGTAAGCACGTATTCAATCCGCGATACATTTTTTGATCAAAATCATCAAAAAGGCCCTTTCTCTTCACAATCAATGCATGGAGTTGTTAGAAGAAAACGACGAAGATTACGAATGAATAAGTGCTGTAAAGCGTGGTTGTGACGGATTATTTGATGGTTAATCGACAAATTTTACATAATAAACGTAGAGAGGCCCAGCAAGGAACATTATATTCTTTTTTTTTGCAACGCGGAACAACGTGATTAAGTAATATTTTTTTCAGTGGCTTTTCAATGTTATATTATTTTTATGGTACATAAAACATTCAACTAACTAACTCCTTGGCACTATAGCCCATGTAGGGCCTTGTCCTCCTTAACAATAGGAGCCCACTCTTTTCTATCTTGAGCCTTTCTCCTCCATCCTCGTACCTGGAGCTTTTTCAAATCATGTTCCACATCATCAAGCCATCTAAGTCGTGGTCTTCCTTATAATCTTCTACCACCAGGTTTTCCAATGAAGAGTTTCTTAACTCCACGGTTCAAATTCATCCTTATTTTTATATTAACAATGTTTATTTTATCAATAGTGTTTTTTCATAATCTAAAATGTTTTTTTTTTTTTTTTTTAAATCTTCCGTTAATTGCGAAATTTTGCTCATTGCGACCTTCTCTGGAACGTATCCTTCGCAATCAACGGGGGTTACGTGTACGGAAAATATCAGATTTAAACATTCTCAAATAGAAGACGGAAACAACCCTCGAAGAAAAACAAAAAAGGAATAGAAAGAAAGAGAGAGAAGACGGTAACATTTCTCACAGCAGTAGGCCTACATGGTGAGCCACTACAGTAACATTACTTTATTAACATTACAATAAAGTAGAGATAGTTAATACAAAAAAAAAAAAAGAAGGAAATAAAGTAAACAAAAAACATGTAATATAAACAATTTGTTATGTTGTCGAGTTCAACATCTTAATATTAGATCCACGATATCGAGATTCAGTTGTAAAATAAGCGAACTTGATAATTGTTCTTAGAGAAGTAGAATTAAACAATTCTTTGATTCTTTCTTTGATGGACCCGTAGTATCATCTAGGATTTCTCCACAGATGCAGGTCGCAGAGATGCCTGCAACAGTCCCTGTCCTGTGCCTTCCTCCTCCAGGTTCTTCCCAACATGCAAGAATTAAACAATACGAAATGAAAATATACCAAATTTCATCAACTTAATTACCATTCAAAAGTAGAGGAATAACTTAGCATTTAATTAAAAAAACAATGAAATCGCTTACTACGAAAATATAACCTTAAGAAAGTAATAAAATAAACCATAAAAGATACTCTTACATTGTAGAGAGACTACGCTTTAGTACGAAACATTAATCATTACAACCTCATTTAGTAATAACAGTTCTAAAACAATATTGTCAACATAATTTTAGTACTACGTTTTTCACCAATAAAAAAAAAGATAGGAAAAACAATAAATAAATAGATACATATTTTTTTTTTACTAGAAGTTAATCTGATACGCTCTATCTATTTTCATAACTTCTTTAAATTATCTGATTCAGTATTTCCCTTTTTACTACTTAATAGCCAACTTGTAATCGTAAATTTCAAACGAATGGGCAATAAAAATACGATATCACTTCATTCGTTTTCAATTACCAATCCAGCGCTGCCAGATTGGCCGAGTTGTGGCGAATCTTTATTGTTTGAGCTACTATTCCGCCGAAATCACTGATGTAATAATAAAAAGAACGGGAAAAAAAGAACGACCTAGAGGGGAAAGGAAAAACGTGTCTGCGTTCCCTCCACCAACGCTGCATCTGAAGTTCAAGGACAGACACGGGCGTACTTAGAAAGTAGCAGAACCGCCTTGAAAAGGAAACTTCGAGAAAGTTTATATAGACTTTGCATAATTATATTTTTGTAAGTCCATTATATGGTCTTGCAAAAGAAGACTAATTGAAGCAGAAACCTGCATTTTCGTATTTTCAAAATATCAGTAATGTACATTAAGTCATAGATTAATACACGTAATGTTAATTAATCTTTAAGATATCTTTATTTCACTTTTCTATTACTTAAATATGTATATTGCATGTATTAAGTGTGATACTCAGTTGAATGCTGCCGTTTGAATAAATTCTATTCTACTGTATTTCTGAGAATTGCTCTGTAATACAGCGCACGTCAAAACCGCATTGGTATGCAAACCATCAGCTGGGACAGTTAGTTTTTTTTAGAAACGTTATTTAAAAAAAAAACACAGTAAAATTTCCCAACTGTTTGTTTCCTTGTTTGCTTTGCATATAAAGGACCTTATGTAAAAAATGAAATTTGATATTGCGTTTCCAAACTTTCAAGACTTTTTCCGCATTCACCTGTTCCGGAAAACAGCCTGAATACAAATTTTAAAACAAAGAATCGTAGGAGTATAATTGGGAAGGGGCTGTGCCCCGATCCCCCCTTTTGAAATTTTGAAGACTTATTTTTTATTTATTTATTTATTTTGTTTTTTAGCTGTTTCCATTCGAAATGAAACCCTATATACCTCTCCGCAAATAATGGTTGAGAAATTAACATTACTTATAATATTAACCCATTATTACCAGCTATAGTAACTGTAACAACAATAATACAGAGTATCAAGGACCTTTTCACTCCTATTATTCACCTATTATCTTATTATTACAACTTAAACTTATTATCATACTTTACAGAATTTAAAATATTTACTTTCACAACGAAATTTTGCATTTTCATAGCTTTTATTAATAAAAGTTAAAAGTTAAAGCTGTCCTCAAACGGCCCACGGGTGCGCGGGAGATAAGGATCCCGACGTAATAATTACTTCATACAATGAACTATTTATTGTTATAATTATTTTATCTTGGTCCCAATTATCTTGTACAGACGAATATCCATCTTATTCAAAGGTAAATTATTTTCTAGCATTGAAAGAGGAAAGATTACAAGTTACAGTATAAAAAAAGAAGAACTTAAAGCTCACTTTCTTTAATTTTAATTGTTTTATTTATGCTTCTTTGTTTTATAAAATGTGAAAAGAATGAAAACGAATGTCTTATTTACTTTTATTCTGGCCACGCGGTTGTCGCTGTCGCTATGACATCGGCCTCTCACCTCTTGAGTACCAGAGTTCCTGTTCTCATGTGGGTTTCGTGATGGTGGACGATCCACGCTGAGCAGGTTTTCTCGGGGTTCTCTCATTTCCCTGCACTTCTCCCACCATTCTTTCTCTCCATCTGCCGTTACTTCCGTGGGTTCGATCGCAGTGCTTGGCTTCCACCCACATTCACGAGATAAACATAAACATACTTTTATTCGAATATCTGTGTCTAAGACAAAAAGGTAGAAAAATTTTCCGTTTTCCAAACTAAAATAAAACCATTAAAACCCTTAAATTGTTTAAATACGATTAATTTTAAATCACATTGAATCGCGCGCAATTTAATGAATTGCTAAATGGATTAATATCCATTGTTAAACTTTGTTGTTTCGTTGTTGATGCTTTTTTTAAAGAGAATTTTTGACATCTTCAATTTCTGAAAATTAAAAAATTCCCAGTTAAAAAAAAAAAAAACGTCACATCGACTCTTGTTCTTAAATGTGTATGTCAAGTTTCAAGAGTATTGAGCAAGAGTTTTCAATTCTACTAGGGTGACACAAGAACTGAATGATTTGTTGAAACATCACTTTCTTAGCAACTTAGGCTAAAAACACAAAAATAGTACGAGATTAAGAAATAAGAAAAAGACAGAACAAAAAGAAAGAAGCAGAAAATAACGATAAAAAAAGGAGACTAGATAAAATGTAATATAAGAGAAAGGAAACACGAAAAAAGTAAACCGATGGAAGAGACGGAAGGAATACAAGAGACCAGTATCAAATACTAGAGCAAACGAAAGGATATCAACCAGACAGATTCGCTATTTGGTTGCATTGGGTTATCCGATTGACTTGAAACTGAATCATTCTTTTGTAACAGACGCTGTCAGATTAACGGAGGAAAGCCCGTTCGAATTCTTTAGGCATTACGGGATCAGGATTATTCATGACAGGCTGCGTTCTGCGATGCCTCATTCAGGCTTCAGACTAATTTAGGAGCCAACTAATCTTGTTATTGTCGTAAATTCCTTTAGATTATTTATCATTGTACTATTGGATCTATTTTTTTTTTAGAGTTGCAGGGCTTTTTGGGAAAAAAAAATGCTTATATTTTATTTATAAATTTATTTACAGTAGAGTCGCGGTAATCCGAGGAAATTGGGGCTGATGGTACCTCGGATCACAAAAAAACTCGGATTATATAGAAAAAAAAAAATAGAATTTTCAACTAAAACGAATCAAATTTAATTTATAATAGATATTAAAGTTACAGATACATTAATAATGTTACCTGGTTACATGAAAAGACTCTCTATAAGGATTTATAACTTTAAAAAAATGTCCAAGGCCTTCTGCTTCACAATAGAGCAACGCTTTTTAGCAGCGATATCACGCCATCGTCTAAGTAGTACGGTAACGCTTGGGGTCGCCTTGATGAATTCTCCTCAATGCTTCTAGTTTCTCTTTAATAGAAACAAACTTTTTTTTGGCCTTTCCACTCATTTTTGCAAAATATAACTTGAACTGAGCAAAACAAATGAGCGCGAACCGGTCACAGTAGCCGGTCAGACTGATACTGACTGACTTGGATGCAGCTGCACCTCGGATTACACGGAATCTCGGATTAACGGGGCTCGGATTATCGCGACTCTATTGTATATATATTATATTTCGTAAGGAATCTTAATAGTGGGACAATTACATTATATGACTCCATTCGTCATTTTTACTCAATGACTTTTTGCCTATTTCCTCTTAAGTTCATTAAATGTTTGTGGTTGGGTGGGTGTTATTCAACTGATGGGTGGAAAAGTCGCGCGTGAAGATGACAAACGTTTCTAAAAAAAAAAACCTGTAGATCCGAATTTATATCGATACCTAACAATACATATCAATCCATTTACTAATCCAGGAGCTTTGGCATAACAAAAATTAAAACTTCAAAAAACAGCTTCAAGAAGTATTTGAAGAGATTTAATTAATTGGTTAAAACTTTAGATTAAATGACCGCCCGTCGTGGTGACTTGGAGCTCAAAAATCACAATTAGACAGATGAGGGTTAGTTTTTCTAGTAAAAGATCGTGCAAAACCATTTTAAAATAAGCAATCTACTTTTTACTAGTTAATTATTCATTTCACATTATCCGCTAATGTTTAATAACAAATTAATTAAACCAATTAATTTTCAGCAAACGAACAGACTGAAGATATTGTTTATATTCGACAATCAACAAACCTCATACATAATGACGTATGCTTTGCATTGTTGCTATAAAGTCAAACCTTTGAAAAACAAAGAAAATTGCAGCATTTTAAGAAATTACAATCTAAATTTTTTTCATATACTTCTTGTTTTAAATAATAAAATCCTTTCTACACAGAGGGATTATCTTCCAAAGCCCTTTCTCGTCTATCTATCAAAACTGTATTATTTCATATATTTTCAAAGTTGCAGACAAATCCTATGTTACAATAGGACTTCGTATTATACTACGATTAAGTTAACCCATTCCCGGAACAGGAACACAGTGTGACCAGAAGACGCCAACTCATCCATCTTGTAGACATCATTCTTTTTAAGTTCGTCTTTGTTTGCTTTGACTGTCTAGACTGAATGAAATAGTGCTCTCCGAACATCAAGGTCAAAATTCCCAGAATTAAAACTTCTTTCTATATTTAACAGAAAACATCCGGAAGGAGAAAAATCATAAACCAGTAATGAATGTCATTGCTTGCCAATAACTCACTGGCGCGCGCTACCTTTTTATCACGAATTGTGATTCATTTGAAAGCCACGTGGCATTGAACTAACTGTTACTGCACAATAACAGAAGGAAGCAATCGCGTAATAAAATTCAAAAAATTCTATTTGCATTAATAATAAAGTAAACGTTTTGTAGTAAAAGGCGTAAACTTAAAAAATCTGCTTAAATTTCACTGACGATAAGAATAAAAAAAAAAATTGGCATCTTCACAATTTAATCAGTTTTAATCAATAAATCGATCTGAAAATGCTTGTATTAGAGAGATGGTTACCGTGCTTGTGGTCAGACTCGATTTAAATTAGCTTCAATCATAAATATCTGTAATTAATAACAGTTACAAATATTTATAATTTATATTACAAATTTCTATAATTAATATTGAAAACTTATTTATATTTATCATTAAAAAATAAAAAATTCAAAAAAATAACACCAACAAAATAATTCATTATTTACAAATGAACAAGATAGTTTGAATTTTTTTAATACATCGATGGTTATGAGATAAACAGCTGAGAACAATTTACTATTTGTGAATGTGTGTGAGTGTATTTAAAGCATTTAGAATGAAAAGACTGGTCACGTGATTTACTGGTCGCTGCGACCTCTTTCTCGGCGTGAAAAATAGGGGAGATGAGTATGTGCAGACAAGAACAGAAACAAACGACGTATAAAGGAGAGATGCATAAAGTGAAAAATTACTACATGAATTTCGCGTTTAAAATTAACGCGAGAATAAAATACACACACACAGAATAAGAAATACATGTATGATAAACTTTTAGAATATAATTCTCCCCTTCGGCTTGTTCCATTATTTTGGCAGTGTGCCAAACCCAGTCTTTATCGCTTGGGCAAGTAGTACGTGTATATAAATAAAAGAGTCCAATTATCATCTTAACCAGGAGTAGTTGAATTCGAGATGTGTTGATCAGTGGATTAGGTAAAGTTTCCTTTGGGATTTTTTCAAAGCCATGTAGTTGATTATTTAATAAATACAATAACGTTTAAAAATCACCTTGCAATAATGTATATTTTAGTCAATTAAAGTTTACTTCATAATATATTACGTATTTGTAAGAAGATAATACTTCAGGTCCAAGGATTAAAATTCCTCAAAGGGGCTATTTTGTTTAGGTCTTTATAAAGTCAACACCAAAAGACGCCAAAGAGGTCTCCTAATTGATACTACAATTCAGATATAGTTTGAATATTTCAAGTAATAACAAATTTTCCGTGCCTAATAATTCAACAAAATGGTAACTACGGAAGGCACAAAGGAACCGAAAAAGACTTCGCACATTCGAGCTGATACCGGGGAGAGTCTGGGACGACCGTTTCGTCCTCTTTAGGACTCATCAGCCAAAGAAGGCTCAGACGGTGCGAACATATAAGAATCTCACTCTCGCTCTCGGAAGCGGGATCTCACAAAAGCAAAACAAAATCAAAAATACACATTAATAGAAAAAATATCAAATCCTTGGCCTGCGTACCGCTAGACTCAAAAGGACTTTGTCTAAAGCATAAAAGCTTTCTGTAATGCCTTAAGTAATAATTATGTGCCTAATAATTGAACAAAATGCACAAAGGAACCAAAAAGTTTGAATTTATGTAGTTAATATTCAAACTATACATGTTTAAAATGTTGATAGTTTGAATATTTTTCTGCAAAAAAATATGGAAATAATGAGGAAAGTTTTGTTTCGTCTGATCAACAAATTTTTCAGTATCTTTCAAATATGATGTACTTTTTGGCAAATATGCATGAAACCGCTAGAAATTTAGCATTCAGGGCAAACGGCAGTTTTTGATACGGTAACATCACTTCCTGGTATATTCAAATTAAAACAGCTCTGGGATAAAAGCCAGTACTTTTTCCAGGACAAAAGTAAGCGTTCACACAATTTTCCCCGGAATCCACAATGACTAGAAAACAACAGTGGAAAAATCCCCGATCTTTTGTGCAGGAAATTAAACCCGGTTCCCGAAATCCGACTACGGAACCACACCTCATTTTTATTACAAAAACTAAAAGTCGTAAATATCTGCTCTGGTGGATTTTAACCATTGTTACAATCTAACAATGAAATAATTATCCGTTAACATTAACATACGAAAACCCACGAACGTTAACACACACAAAAAAATGAATTTCTTAATAACCTAGAAAATCTAATATTGAAAATCGATATGTATTTCTTGCAATTTTCATAGATCAGTTAATGAAGTACAGGTGGAATTGACTGATTCAATAATATCTCTTTTCTCCTTCACAGGTTTTTTTTTCTGCTTTTATTTTCTCCACCTACAAGCCTTCAGTGCAGAAGCACTTAATGGAATTTGTGTTTTGAGGACATAAACATATTACGATGCTCAAGTGAGCGTGAATCTTTGCCAGACCGCCACCGCTAGATTCAATCAGGAATTACTCATCGGCGAAACTTAAAATGGTAAATAAAAGGAAGTTGCGGCGAATCTGTAAGCAATCCAAGTACTGAAATGAGATCTAACAAAGTTTCAGGTAATTTGAAATAAATCTGAAACAATTCATCCTCTTGAAATTTGCAAATAACGATCTCCTTATGATGTACGGCTGTTACTTAAATAAACATTCTCTTTGTAAAATTGGACGGATGCCAAAAAATTAAACTTCCTGGAAGAAACTAAAGCATAATTTCCTTAAAATGTTTTCTCTTTTCTTTTATTATGTGCTTTTACAGTAGAACGTCATTATAACGGACCCTATTATAACGGACGTCGCTTATAACGGACAGTTTTAAAAAAAAAATTGTAATAATAATAAAGGATGCTTATTTTTATCTGACGAGTTTTACATTTCCAACCATATGTGTTTAAAAATGTGTTTGCCTATTATGAACACTTACGGCACCTCCGTCAGTTACTAACTGAAGAAATAAGAAGCAAACAAAACCAGCAGAAAAAAAAAATATATTTTTTCAAACCAATGAATGTAAGCATTCAACATGAACCTGGACCTTCTTGTTCTAAAGATTAATGCAGTACACATCTTTTTCAATTCAACCTACTATGTTGAAGGCTGTTTTTTATTTTTTATATTTTTTTTTGTTTTTTATAGCTAACTATTGTACTTTCATTGCTGCATTACACCCTATAAGAATTATTTGTTATAAACCGGACTTTCATTAAAACGGACAACCTTCAGCCCCTATTAGTCCGTTATAATGAGGTTCTACTGTATTTATTTTTCTTTTCTTGTTTTTTTTTTTTTTGGAAAGTCGTGAAAACAGTATAAAGAAAAGATTCCGTTATTTGTAAATTCGAATATCTGCTGAAACAAAAAAGTATCTTGATTTTTTTTTTCTGATAATTAATTAAATATTAATAATATTAGTAATGGGTGAGACCAAGTTGTATACAAAATGACATCCTGGTACAGCTGTTTCACGCTAATATGGCGATCTTCAGCTAGGAGCAATCATCAGTACACACCCAGGTCTCGGTACATGGGCCTACGTGAGAAAACATCGGAACCGATGATCGCCATATTAGCGTGAAACAGCTGTACTAGGATGTCATTTTGTATACAACCTGGTCTCGCCCATTGTTATTATTATTATTAATATTTGACTGCGCTTTCTTATTTTTATGCGCTAAAAAAATTCATAGAGGCCACGTGTAACGTGCTCATGAATTTTCTCGCCATTTGTTCTTTCGGCGAGTTTTTATTGTTTGTTTTAACTTCTGCGGGCACCACATTGGTTCCGACGTTTTAAGTAAATATTTATTTAAGTTATTTAAATCCACTTAATTTCAATGCACGCGCTAATAGTGCCTTGTTAGATGTCGATAGAACGATATTGTTTCATTTCTAGTGTTTTTCTATGGACATTAATGTAACCTTCACTCTCGTAAATTCAATACATGGACCCGTAAAAAAAAAAAAAAAAAAAAAAAAAAAATTTTAAATATACACGTTAGATCGTCTCTTTTCCATAAATATGTATGCAAAGTTTCAAGAAAATCTATTCACAGGTTCAAAGATTATTAGTTCCATACACACATTGACTGGCTGACTTTATGAGCCTCACCTTTCCTAGGAACGTAACTAAAACGGTAAATTATTTAAGAGGCAAATATGCCTCTTCTGAAAATGACAGGATTCACATGACCAAACGAGAATATTTATAGGAACGATTTTTCAACCGTCAACAATGACGGTGATAGCAATCTACGAAACACCCTCCCCCCTACTCGACTGAAATTGATTATTTAAGCGTATTTGCAGAGCTATTTCAGCAGTTAATAAAAAAAGAAAGTTAAGATCAATAACCTCTGTTCTCCCCACCGTCGTATATTACATACAGGTATTCTTCTTAGGTATTCACTGTTAGGATTTTATACGTAATAATTGGCTGAACGTACGAAGTCTCACCTTCCTTCCATCCCTTGACACTGAACTCCTCATTAAAAATGGACGCTCCCTAGCCCTGTACGCTGATAGCCGAACGTAAGCTTATACCTACATTATTTATAACTCATTACAAAAATATAAGATTCGGCCACACCGAAATCCCAACGAAGAGAAGATAAGAACAGCAAATATACCAAGGGAAACTTTCAAAATAAATAAATTCGAGATGGAAGCGCGAAAACAAAAATTCAACAGCGCAGAATAAACAAAAACACACACACACAAAAGAAAGTGATTCTGAATAAATTGATTCGGACTATTCGTATTAGATTGGGCGCCAGGACAATGAATTGCCTTACCTGGACATTCCAGAACCAATCAGTTTTATCCGATATGTTATTTCCCTGTTGAATAGATCTGAATTGTTGATAATATATTCGATTATCGACTATCGACACTCACAGGTACTAACTGCATTTCAGTATAAAGAACAAAAAAAAAATACCTGAAAACATGTAATATTAAAATGTATAGAATAATTACTTAAATAATAAAAAAAAGAATGAACGCTGTTCTTCAGTTGCTCAAATATCTGGATTTAATGATAAATTATCCAATACCTCAGGCTGTTAATTTTCTTTTGTGATGCGAATAACAGATAACAGCAAGGAAATAGAAATTGTATTCTTTAATAACTGTTTTAGATATTTTAAAAAGGTTAGTAAATAAAAAACTATTAATTTACGAACCAATTTATTCAGAAAGCTTTCTATCTAATTTGAAATATTTGATTCATAAATAAACGAACAATACAATGTACAAAAGCCTTTAATACGTAATTTCCGTACTTGTACGGGATTTCCTTCTTTATCGATTCTGTTTCTGCAAATTATCACTAACAAATGTATCTTTCTTCTAGAGCAGCCATTTTGACTTTTTTACTTTATTTAGAGAATGAGGAACGCTTGGTAATTGGAACATTTAAAGACTGGGGTTGCGACGTCTGAAGGTGTCACCGAAGATCAATGTTAATCTCTCAAGACATCAGTTACTGCGAATCCGACCATGTAATGCACGCTGTTGCCATGCCAACGAAATCTTCTTATTAATGAATGAGCTAGTCCGAAAGAAGTAAAAGCAGCTTTCCCTAAATTACCGGCTTAACATTCAGCAGAACAACAAAGGCAGTCTCTGCTCTTGAAGACAGTTGAAGCAGAATTCCTAATGTATCGTTAAGAAATCAAACGACGATAATACGACAAAGTCCTGATTACACTCTCAATTATTTTAAAGCATTAACTAAAATTGTTTGTAAATCTAAACATTGGCAACTATGTAATTAACCAGTTATTTATCTCTGTTCTTTATGTGCAAAGCTATTTCGAGTTTGATTTAATGGTAGTAGTATCCCTTATAATGCTTTGGAAAAAGAGATAGAGCAAAGGATAAAATTAAAATACGTAAGACTGTCTCTTTGCTATCAAGACAATTGAAAAACTGCTGATAACTTGAAGCTAAAATATCAGCAGAAATTAAATGTTTGAATTTTTATATTCTTTTAGGATCTTTTGATTGTTATCGAACCAATAGCTAAGGACTTGTTGACCGAAAAAAAAAAAAAAAAAAAAACCCAAGCCAAAATTGATACATAATTCTAGAACTACGACATCTCACAAGAGTTCGCTTACTAATGGAAGGAGTTACATTCTTCTCTCTTCATCTCAGTTGATCTTTGAACTGCTTTTACTCTTTCTTCTCATTTCTAAAGAACTTCCAAAACAATTTTTTAGTTTAATTTTTTTTTGTCACCGAGTAGCTCATCCCTCGTTTTGATCAATTTTTTTTGAGGGTATTCGAGAGTTGGCCCACCAAATATATCTTCTTTAAAACAACATATAGTTTGTAATCGAAAGCTTAACATCTTAAGAGATTAAAGATTATTTCGAGAGATTCTAGAAAACTTTAGAGAAGCTAGCACAAAATTAATTACAGCAAAAATAAAGTACACTATCTAATATTAGAATTAGACGTTAATCCCCGTTAATCTTCTAGATCTGACAGCTCATTGAAAATTAGTACTTGATCGGAGAGACTCAACTTCTAAAAATAACTTTGTAACCATTTGAGGCTCTCAAAAAACAATTAAGGCATTTTACTGAAGCAGGATACCCGGAGTTAAGAGCTAACTCTCTAAACACAGTAAAATGCTGGGAGATTAGCTGATTAACAAGACAAAAGTTAATTATGGTATCTTAAACCTTCATTTTTTCCGTCCATTTAATTAAAATTCTTAAATACGAAGTTTGTAAACTGATGAATATTCAAGATGTATGCCTTATTTGAGAAAAAAAATTACCTTTTGTATGTTTTAACCTTCAAAGTTATTGAGTTCATTTGCATTAGCGAATAACAGCAAAATATAATCAACGGATAATCTTTATAATGCGGGTTATTCCCATCGTTGAAGTGATTAGCGACGGTCACCTAAGATTTTTATTTTGTTGAAGGCTTTTACGACCGACGCCTACTGCAATTAGACTCTGGGATGGTTAACAGATGTGCACAGAAATACAATGAATAAAACGCATTCCTTTTAAGATAAAACATTTTTTTTTTAGTTTCTTAAAAATATTTTACAATTTTTTTTTAATACTTTCGCTAATACTTTCCATTTCTTTTACTTAGTTTATTCCAAATCTAGGGTCATTACAAAGGAGCCTAAAATAAATAAATAAAGAAGGTTTTATACACGTTTTTTACGTCTAATGATCTCTTAGAGGCACTGGAAATAAAGCTATCTGAGAAATAAGGCGGAGGTGAGCTGAAGTGGCTACTCCAACGCTCGCTCTCGATTAATAGCATGGAAAGAATATAGTAATATAAACAAGTTCAGGAATGACACAGAAAGTGAAAAAAACAAAACAAAAAAAAACTGACATTCATCGGTGAAGTCTACAACAGCCGTTTCGCCTTTTTGTGGACTCGTCAGCCAGACCCATTCACCAGATGATTTTGTTAACCGAGTTGGGTCGAGCCTTGGTTCTTGTTATCTTCAAATTCCTTTGAGACTCACGGATTCGCAGGTCATGATTTGAAGCTTTGCTTTTTGTTTTGATTTTTTAAATTGTATTTTCTTTAGGAGGGAGGCCACTGTTGGATGCAAGAGTGGTTTCCCTTAACAATTTTCCACTATCTGAGCGTTTCGTCGGGTGAGTGGGTCTGGCTGACGAGTCCACAAAAAAGGACGAAACTGCCGTCTCAGACTCTCACCGATGAAATGATCAGAATTTGTTTCTATTTTACAGGAGGTTCGACGGAGCTTTGGAACCATTTACAGGAGAAACTACATAAGGAAAAAAATCCCTAACCTCCTCCACTTGTGCTTGCTTATTTTTTTAAAAAATAAAAATAAACTAACTACTAATAAATAAATTAATTTCAGAAATAGAAAGTAGTAATTGTATGTTTTTGAAATATATAAATCTTAATTCAAAGTTCGTTTTATGAATCAAGCCATGCTCAGCATCGGCAGGAAATGTTCAATTTCTCTGAATGGCGAAGCCTATCTAAAAATAAATAACTATTGAATATAAACAGAAATTCCGAAAATATTCTCAAAATTTATGTTAAAGAAATCCAAACAAATATGACAGAAATCTTAATACCATAATTCATCTAAATTCAGCAATAAGAAAGAAAAAAAAATATACCCAAAACAAAACTACTTTGTACTTATTGGTAGTCAAAATCTAAAGAGGAACAGAAGAAGAAACAATGTTACATGAAACTAACAACATCCGGTATTTCCCTGAATCATTCACTTTCCCCTTAGGAATCATCATATCCTGTTCATGAAAACTTATTCAATTTCTATCAAAAAATTTTGAATATCCATAAATAATTTACGAAAGGGTTTAATCACTAGAGATGTGAATTTGTCAGTTATTCCCATTTAATTGTTTTAAATAAGTTATTATTTATTAAGCATTCTAGAAATTAGCCTTATCAAGACATTAACATTAATGTTATCGCAAATTGATCTTTGATAATCTTGGGTTTAAGACCTAGACATGTAAGATCCAGTCATACAGCTGAAACATACGATAGGGAATTAAAAAATAAAAATATATTTAAAATCCCCCACCAGGTCCTGTTGGGTCTTTGGAGGTAACGCTCCCGAAATTTCCTGACCAACAGGACAAATTCCCAGGAAAGGAACTAGGTACTCATTTATCAAAAGAGTTGGAAGGACCTTAGCACCAGCTTCGAAGAAATTCAACCTCAACCGCAAACTGAATCTGCTCCTCCAGGCAGCAGTCAAGCGCTTTGGCTAACGAGCTGACATAAATCAAATTAGAAGCTATAAATGAATGGATGCGGGTGAACTATTCAAAAGAAAATAGCAATAAGAGAAACCTGTGAAGGTAAAGGTATACTACTATAGGCCTTGCTGGTCCTTGGGTGGCCGGGAAGTTTAGGGTCAAAGTTGAGGTAATGGGTAATAGTTGAGATTGAGTGGTCAGCCAGATGCCCTGCCCCTTTATTCCCCCCAGTAAGAAACACGATACTGTTTGATTGGGATGGGTGAAAAGTAGAGTCCGTCTGGAGAAGAAACAACCGTTAAGAGAAATCTACACAATCAATTAAAGAATTGTTCTACAATTCCGTAGTCTCTTATTTACAATTACCATAATTTTTAATAATTTTTTTAAAACAACGGAGAAACGTCGAAATCAGTTTTTGATAAACGATTGAATTACAGTTATTATCGAAGTGCTTTACAAGTACATCTCTATTTTTCGCTATCAGAGATGGCGTAACTATCTCGGATAATCGAGGTTTTCCCCTTTGCGAGTTTCTCTCTAATACGATAAGCATTAACAAAACGAAAACAGTCACGAGAACACCGAAATAATTCAACGTTATTTAATGGACTGTTAATAAATTACCGTTGTTTCAGGGGATTTTTTGATGCTTTTTTTTTCCCTGTTTATATCTTAATAGTTGTGATCTTCGCTAAGACAATTAAATGAATGGCTCACTTAAAGCTAGGTTTCTCACCGTAAATAACAAACGTTTATAAACAGTGAGAGAAAAAAAGGATTGTTTGCCAACCACATTCCCGAATAGAATCCTTTCATTCCAAGTTTCCACGTTCAGTTGCGAATCACTTCTTCCATAAATAACGACTCTTCGCCATCTGATAACGAGTTGGCAAGAGGTAAGACACGAGTTGACAGAGGAAATCTCAAGACGTCAGACTGGTAATGAGGGACGAGGTTAAATCAGCAACGCCTTACAATTATTATTATTACGACGTCATATATATTAAAAACAAATAGTTTTTTTTTTAATGCTTTTGTGTTTAATGTCATTATTTCGTGCCTGATAGCGACAAATCTTAGCAATAATAACTCGTTCAACATCAGTTTATCATAGAAAAAATGGGCACATTCACATTTTCCTATCCTGAATTTTGGAAAGAACTTTTCTTAGATAAAGACGGTAAACAAAACATGGTTTTAAAAAAATCAGGTAGTGGGATTCGATGGGTCCTCCACAGTGGATGAATTTATTCAAACCGTCAACCAAGAAATTGGCGTAAGAGATGTCAGTGTGTCTTGTTTTGCATTGATCAGTGATGACCCAATCGAGAATGAATCTTGAACATTACATTCAATCGAATGTCAAGCGAGCTGATGTGATATCTAAATGGGAAACTACCTTAAGAGAAAACATGTTTAGTAAATAGGTTTAGTTGATGTGCCAGCTTTTCAAGACCGTATATCAAATTTTAATAATAACGAACTTAAAAACAAGAAATAATTTGGGAGTTTGTTTTAGGAAGGTTTTCTCGCGCTGGGCAGGTTTTCTCGGGGTTCTCCCGTATTCCATGCGCTTCTCCCACTATACTTAATCAGTCTTTCTCTCCATCTGTCTTTACTTCCGTGGGTTAGTACAATAGATCTCCGGTCGCAGTGATTGCCACCCACATTCACAACATAAACATAACATGTCTAAGTTTCGTTATACAAAAAATATTCAAAGAACATTAGAAATACCTTCCCCTTTTTCTTTCTTTCTTTCTTTCTTTTTTTTTTTTTTTTTTTTTTGATGTTTTGATTTTTTTTGTTATTTTTTAAAATTTTGGTCGTAAGTGTGAATGTTCGTATATCAGTTGATCGTAAGTTGGAGACTATCTGAATATAGATTGATGCCAGATACTACTCGTAAAAATAGTTTAAGGGTTTAATTTCTCTTAAAATTGGAATTTCGATATATTACATTGAGCTGTTTTACAAAAAAAAAAATCGAGAAACAATTAAAATGATAGAATAGAAAAAAAGATTGTACTTATTTGTCCTATACTTGATAACTTTGTTTTCCCAATACTTTCATGAAAGAAAGAAAATGCATTTTACCTGGCACAGAAATTTAACATTTATTAGCTTAACTAGCTGTACCCGGCATGCGTTGCAATGCCACTCAAAGAAAGAAAGGGCTCGTGAGAAGGGGCCGTAAATATAAGGTCCCAGTGTCGATCGGGGGTGGGACAATTAGGTCCTTGTGTCGCCATCCCCACTCAAGTGTGGTGGACCTGTCCCCCATAGGAGAGCGAATTTTTCTCTTTTTCCAATAGACTTGGGGAGGGGGGCGAGAAAGGGCCCAAAATATAAGGTCCCGATGTCGATCGGGGGTGGGACACTTAGGCCCTTGTGTCGCATCACCCCACCCAAATGTGGTGTCCCTGCCTCCCATAGGAAAGCGAATTTTTCCTTATTTGCAATTGACTTGGGGGGCCCGAGAAGGGGCCCTAAATATAATATGTGGATATTGGGTTTTTCAGGGCTTTTACCCCTTTTCAACCCCTTTGGGGAGGTGGGTCCGGGTTCTAAGGTAGCCTATCTTTTCCGCAGTGTCCTAAAGAGTAATTCTGCAAAGTTTGGTCCAGATAGGTCAAAGGGCCTAGGAGTGTATAAAGGACAAAGACACAAAGAGACAAAGAAAGAAAGATAGATACATTCATTTTTATATATATAGATAACAATAACTTTTCAAATGTAGATAATATAAGAACGATCGTAACAAGCGAGTTAATAGAGAATTTTTGTATCAGTTCAAACTTTCGATTAGTCGTAAACACCAGTGGAGCATTTGCTCCGTCTAACACAAGCAGGCAATTAAATGGGGGCCTATTAAATTGAAACCTTTTCTGACGAAGTTGAAACGTGATCTGAAGTAGTCCATTAAAAAAATGATCTCAATGATTGCAAGAAAGCAAAATTGGGATTTCTTTGGTAGGAATAAGAATATTATGTACTATTCTCATGGAACTTTGCCTTTCTTTCCAAGAAACCGAACAAGAGGAAATCTTAATGCAAAAAATTCATTACTAATCCGTTTTAATTGGAGTCTTTCAGTAATAACTAAAAGATCTCGTTTTGTAAATTCGATTTTGTTGTTAGAGAGATCCACAAGGAACCATACTTCAAACAGATCGGCGACGTTCCTCATCGATCGTCTGGTTTCTCAGAAACACGTTGGCAGCGAACACAGAAGAGAATTTGACTTAATATAAGCGCAGGTAGTAGATGATGGAAGCAAACAAAAATAGGAAACATTACAGAGATGGAAGGCTTTTAGAAAAGTTATCAAGCAAAACAAAAACTAAAAATTATATTATCTACATTTATATTTATTTTTCTTACAAGAGGATAAGAGATATCTACTATTACTTTAACAGGTTACATGCATGTACTTGATCACTTCATAGTAAACCTATTAATATAAACATTTTTTTAAAGTATAGTAGGGTAAAGGCCGCGCGGTTGGCGATGTCGCTAAGACACTGGCCTCTCACCTCTTGAGTATCGGGTTCGATTCTCATGTGGGTTTCGTTGATGGTGGCGATCCGCGCTGGGTCGGTTTTCCCGGGGTTCTCCCATTTCCCCTGCATTTCTCACACCATCCTTTCTCAGTCTTTCTCTCCGTCTGTCCTTCTTTCCGTGGGATAGTGTGAAAGATCTTTCAGGTCGACGTGCTCGGCAGTCATGCCACCCACTTTCAGTTAATCTAATCTAATCTAATCTAATAATAGGGTATATCAATATTAAGTTTGACGCTATATAGTGTAATATCTTCCAACACCTTGTTTATTACAAACAAGAAACATCTAAGAATTCATTTACTAATTTTGGGAATTTCTTGTTTACTATTCAAAAGAATTTTTATGGATTTTTTTTTTTAACTTTTAATTTGATTCTGATCGAATCTTTGCTTAAAAATTATTTAAACTACATTCGATCAGAATTAAATTAAAAGTAAAAAAAGAGTTAATAAAAAAATCCTCAAAAATCTCGTGAATAGTAAAAAATTATTCCTGAAATCAATACATTTCTATAGTCCGACCACGATAACGTGACGATCGGAAGGAACCCCACATGATTTTGACGTATCTGTTTTTCAGCCAATCACAAACAAACGCGCCTCAAAGCACAGATGTGTACTAATTTCCCTCAAAATGTCGCCCCAGAGTATTTTATAGAGCAGTGCTCGAAAAAATATATTACAGGTTGAACATTATTTCCGAAAGGAATTGGAAAATGGTTGACTAGAATTAAAACTAAATTTTTGTTTAAGTTTTGTTTATAGCTGTAACGTAATACTGAGAAAGGCTAACGTCATGGGGCTAGTGCTGACTTCGGATCGTCACCTTATCGTGGTCGGACTATAGATGTTTCTTTTTAATAATTTTGAAAAAAAACAATGCATATGAAGCTCTTACAGTCTGTAAATAACGTAGCATCAAAGTTAATACTATTACGTATATAATTATCTATTTTAAAAATATGTTTTACTATCATTACAACATGTCATTGATTAACAGTTTTACTTGTGGCCGTATAAAATGTATATAAATAATATAACTTTTAATGTAAAAGTTTAACGTGCGTACAAATACATGAAAAGTAAAGAAAAACGCACCAGACTAAGACTAAGAGCTTAATGATCAGTTTTTTGAAATTGTGATACCGGGAATCCAAGATGGACCATTTCTGGTTTCCTGACCTTCGTCAGTTGGATCCGCCCAGTATCTTACATCTCAGTAAACTCGGAAAACATATAAAGAAAACAAAAGTAAACACCACAATGGCCCTCCAATTAAAAAAACACCAAAACCTAAATAAAGAATAAATAACCTTGCACGCTAAGCGATTGCTTTTTTCTCCTTGAAATGTTTTTATTATTAATATTCCCTTAGAGAAAATGAAAGAAATGTGGATACAGCTGAGGGAAAAAGAAGAAATTAACGATGATATGCTGATTGATGATTATCTTTCCTTTGATTTTGAAGTTGAGACCTCGGAAACACTAACTGAATCGGATATTTTGGACAGTATGAAAAAAAAAAAAACAATACATCAATGAATTGCGATGAAGATGAAGATGATGAAAATGGAAATGATCATGATGCAGAAATCGAAAAACCTTCGTACGATGAAATGCTAAAATCATTTGAAACAATCCGACGCGGATTACAATTTGAAGAAAATACTGAAGGGGTTTTTGGTGCATTGCAAAGATGCGAGACGTGCTGTGAGCGAAAACACTTTTTCAAAAAAAAACTCAGACAAAATTAACAGAAATTTATTAGTAAAATTTAAGTAAGCATGTGATAATGTATGCTTTATGTCATTAAAATTATTACTTTTTTTAATAATATCTATTGTTTATGTATTTTAAATCTGTTTTATATAGTTTAAAGTAATTTTAAAAGGTAAATCTCTATTTAACGAATTTTCCATGTAATGAACTTTTTTTCGGGATTTAGCGACTTCGTTAAATAGAGGTCCGACTGTATATAAAAAAAAAAAGAAGTATAATTAGAAATATAAACTAAAGGCTCATGGCAGTTTTGTTTTTGTTTTTTTGTAAACAAATTTAAAAAAGAAAATAAAAAGGATTAACGAAATATGTAAGCACTCCTTCAAATAGAAAACAAGCCATAATATCCGCAAGGGACACTGGAGATATGATCTCAACAATGCTTAACCAATGAATTAATCTTTAACGTGCGTGAATATTTTTAACATAATTGAATTAAGCCAACGCACTGGACTAAAATACA
>JAFIDM010001028.1:45854669-45898646 GCA_023159025.1 Thereuonema tuberculata | reverse complement strand
AATTTTGTATTTTAGTCCAGTGCGTTGGCTTAATTCAATTATGTTAATGCTTAACCAACATTACTAAATGAGAACAAGAGACTCGCCCCGGCTTTACCTCCGAGAAAAAAAAATATTCATCTTTGACAGACGGCTGGGTGTACCTATAATCCGTCTTGAGGGGAAACAAGCCGGGAAAAATCGTAGAATAATGGATGTACTTTTTTTTTTCTTCAAATAATGAATAGCAATCTTCTGTAAAATGAAGATGAACCCTAATTAATTAATTACCTACAGAAATTGAATTGCGACTGCTTTTAACTGGTTAATGGCACGGTGCAATTTCTGAGCAGATTAACTCGGTTGAAATGTTAAACGATCAATTGACGTCAATCCTCAAACTCAACAGAACACAATCCACATCAACTCATCACTGACATTTCCTTGTCTGGCACTTAAAGGATAAGTGTTGAGCTAATTGAAGATCCATTTAAAAAAAAAGGTGGAAGAGGTGTTAATGAACTTACTTAAAACGATGCAAACTTTTTTTTTTTCTTAAATAGAGAAAAATCACAACTGAACAGTAAATATGCCTTCGCACACTGAGCCAACATCAACGGAAATTCTGAACAGCTGTTTCATCCTTATTAGGAATCATTAGCAGAATTTACTTTTGATGTTTGGTTCAGACTGCGCGAAAGCTAAGGGAAAAGCATACACCATCCCAGGAATGGCCGCCGAGATAAAAAAGCAATCATTTAAAAAATAATCCTGTGAAATCCACAGTATTAATAATCCCTTGTCCTTTCACTCAAAGGCAGTAAGGAATTTAATTATAAAT
Source organism: Thereuonema tuberculata (assembly GCA_023159025.1). Classification (NCBI taxonomy): domain Eukaryota; kingdom Metazoa; phylum Arthropoda; class Chilopoda; order Scutigeromorpha; family Scutigeridae; genus Thereuonema; species Thereuonema tuberculata. The sequence goes on along the minus strand of JAFIDM010001028.1, from coordinate 45,897,826 downwards.
AAGAAGTATCATAAGTTCAATGAAAAACAAAATTTAACGTGCATAAATTCAGAAAAAAATCCCAACTGGATAGTAACTATGGCTTCGCACACTGAGCTAACATCAATGGGAATCCTGAACAGCTGTTTCATCCTTATTAGGAATCATCAGCAGAATTTACTCTTGATGTTTGGTTCAGTTTGCGCGAAAGTTAAGGGAAAAGCATTTTCGATCCCGGGAATGGCCGCCGAGAATAAAAACAATCAAATAAAAAGTAATCCTTTGAAATCCACAGTATTAATCCCTTGTCCTTCTCAATGTGCGAAGGCTTATTTACTATCCAGTTGTGATTTTTCTCTATTTATGAATTACTAGTGGCAATCCGTGAAATATTCACGGAAGTAAAACAGATTCCACATTTTTGAAATACCGTGACTTTTTTCAAAAACCCAAGATTGAAAACGATGTTCTAAGCTCATTTTTCAAAACCCGTGACTTCCATAACAGCCCACGTATAATTTGACTGATGACTAAGCAATAAAACACTATGTATTTTGATCATGGTCACTCTTGCGAGCATGTAATTATCCCTATTTAGAGATTAGTTTCGAAATATGCTTGAACAGTCAATAAGGTGTGAGATCATGTGTAATTAATAATGCAATACGTGCGTAGTAGTTCATGACTTAAAATAATATATATTTATAAACACAATAATAATTGTAACTTTTTACAAATACCAAATTGATTTACCAGTTTCGCAGTAGCCAGCCTACGCTTTCTCATTATAAGTTAACCTCCTGCCCTAAAATAATGTCGATTCAGCAAAGAAATGTTGGTTGCGCCACCTTGTATTTTGTTTCTTGCTTAAATATTGTGTCTGTAGCGCTGTTGGGATGACACACAAACAAATATCCATACAACCGTATAATTTTAGCCTATTAAGTAGTATGATTATTATTATTGATGTTAAATCTTGCTTTTTTTTTCTTTCTTTTCATTTTTTCTTGAAAGTCGTGAAAACAATACAAACATTTATAAATTAGGGCAGATACCGAATACAAATACTCTGCCTTCAAAAGAGTATTTTTGTTAGCTGGACAAACTGATTAAATTAGCAAAAAACGTACTTAAAGTCCGCCAAACCAAAGAACGGCCGTGGCCACCAGATGTCGCAATAGTAGAATTTGAATCGATTGTATATGTCAGTGTTTATGGCGGGAAAGTTTATGGCTTCTGATTGGCGACTCTCAAGCGAGGCAAACCTTTGTCAATAGTTTCTCTATTGTCCTGGAATGATTAAGAGATCATAGGTGCATTTCAAGGTCAAAGTCGTTGTTTCGTTTGGCCGATAGTACATTATTAATACTAAATCGAATTCATCTTAATTTGAGAAGGGAGGAGAATTAATTCTTTGCTATCCTCAAATGCAAATTTCGCCCCAAGTAACCAAACGCAGTGTTGTCAACATCAGGTTTCCTTCAAAAACCTGGATGTTTTTGGTTGTTAGCGGAGGGGAAAAAAAGACCGTGTGGGAGGGCAAAGGGAAATCTAGAAGTTTCAGAATTTGTAATTGAGACGTTTCAAGGTGAATATTCAGAGATTTTTCATACTGATACTACAATTTACTGAAAAAGAAAGCGTTGAGAATTGCACGGAAATCTGAAGTGTTTTGGCTGGAGAGAGACCTTCTTTTATTGGTTGTATCGACAAAAGTGTGAGGCCTTTTTTTCGTTTTCGGTTGAACGGTTGAATTTCCTAAAAAATGCGAAATCTGAAGATGTTTAAAGAGAGGTTATTTTAAGAGCCGCAGAGAGATTCAGATTTTCGAGTTGGCAGCATTCATCAAAAAACGAGAGAATTTTTTTTTAAAATATACAAAAGAAAGATCATCTATTGTTCGTAAAGAAGCAGGTCATAATCCATTCATGGAAGAGGCAATTTTTCTTAAACTTTTTTCAAAAAAAATTATTTGAAAGCAACACACACATAAATTACAAATACTGATTTTCTAAGCCTAACTGTTACAATTGAACAGCTTCAATTGCAATTTAAACGCAATTAATTTTACAAAGAATTAGTAACTGCAATTAATGATCCTCTGCATCGAAAAACATTGTTTCAAAATGTTAAAACAATTACTTTGAACATTTCAAACAACCAAAAATCCATTTAGGAGTAATTTCTCAAAAAAAAAAAAAAAAAAATTGCTTTAAGAACTTGAAACTACCATCCTTATTTTTATTAATTTTTCTTTTTTTTATATCATTTTCACGAATTTTAAAAACAATGAAAAGATTCCCGTTTGTTTTTAAAAGTATAATATCTACGGAATATAAACAGTATAAATTTTCTGTTGACTGCAAAAATTAGTAAAATCTGGATCATGTATTTACGTTTTTGCGAATCCAATTCATTTTAATCCAAACAAAGCACGCGCTAATAGGTGGATTACTTAATGAAAATATCGATTGAAATCACTGTTTCTTTTGGGGGGAATTTCTATTACCTTCACGCTGTATTTTCTCAGCAAGAACGTGGAATTTTTTTTAAAATGAAAGTCTCTTGTCCATAAATATATTAGCCAAAATCCAAGAAGACCCATGCAGGGGTTCAAAAGTTATTAGGGTACGTTCAAGTATGACGTAAGCATTCAAGCTTTGCTTCTTTTTCCTGACAAGATGAAAGGGGATGGTTAGAGCAATGCTTACGTAAGACAGACAAACATGCACGCGAGAGAGTGCGCTGCGCGAGATAGACTTTTTCCAGAGTATTTTATATATACTTTTATATGTTTTTAATTTGTTCGATTTTAATTCAGGAGTGAATAGTATGTAATTTTGACTGTGTTTAATTTTTTATTCAATAATATTTACTGTTAATGATTTGGAAAATCTTACGTAAGCACAAGGGGGGGGGGTGTCTAAAATAATTAAAAATGCGCTTATATAATACTAAAACGTTCCCCTTAAATGGGGACACAGACATTACAGGCTTATAATAAGATTTTAAACAAAAAAAATTAAAAATTTAAGTTTTTCATAAAATGTTTTTTGTTTTCCTATTCTATTAAGTTTTAACATTACTCTTCGCAAACTATCAACTATCGATTGCTAAATATAAAATGTCTGTACATATAAATATATGTTGACTTGTGCTTAAAATAGAAATTTCAAAGTCTAGTCTGTGTCTGTAAACAATTTCAATCCAATAATAAATTGATTACTTCATTAAAGACGTCGCGCCATAGTTTATGTAATTAATTTTGAAAAAGATTTCACTTTTCATAAAAATTAATAATTGAAAAAAACTGTTTTCAAAATTAGTTACGTAAATTACCGCTAATGATCAAAAATCTATTCCACACTTCCATCCGGTATTTGTGCGCATGCAGAGATGCATAAAAATTATAAACTTACTGAAACATCCGAACATTTGTTAACAACTTTTATTTTTAAGCAACATCTTTTTAATAAATTTATATTGTGTTGATATTTCTTTTAATACTGATTCACGAATAAATACACTTTTATTCATTTCATAGAAAAAAAAACTCTATTGATTTAGTTACAGCATGTGAAATTTATATTTCCGGGTTTTAAGTTCGCCCGTTGGGATATTTGTATATACAAATGGAAAATATTGGCATACAAAAAAAATAATAAAAGAAAAACAATATAAAACTATCTTATTCAAATACACAAGAAAAAAACAAACACAAATTTGGAGAATGAAAGTAGTTATTTGCTTCTTATAATTTTCATAACAAATTCATAAAACTCAAGTCAATAAATTTATATCTATCGACATTAAAAAAAAAAAAGAAACTTATTTAAAAATATTAACTTAAGAACTTTAGGCTTTCTGTAGCATCATGGTTATCCTGATAAAAAATTTACATTGTTATATTTTGGGAGAGAAGAAATGCAAAACAGACTCTAAACGGGAAATGCGATCGATTCGCAACATAACAGATAGTTCGACCTTGAAATGAGAGTGGAAAGTGGTGTGTAGGTCGTATGGCGATTATCAACAAAGCTAAACTACGTTTGAAGCCGCGTCTTTCGTTGACTTTCGGCATTCCGCCTTTGTTGTCATGGCCAGGCGAGTGAAAGCGTCATTGCGTTTTTAAATATTGGTTTGGAGACGGTGGTCAGCACGCGGCAGTCTCGTCACAGGCGAGCGCCGTAAATTATCGGGAAAGCGGAAGGGTTCGCCAGGCAACGAATGAGGCATCCTTTCCCTGCCACTGACTCTAATTACGGGGTGTTTCCGTCCCACAGCATTAAACTGTTGGCCAATCTCTTGTTACACAGATGACACTCCAATGTCAGACCACGGCTTGCCAAAGAACAACTCCGATAATCATAAAGTATGCGGCGAGATTTTCATGTCATTGCAGATTTAACAATTCCGTGTTTCTTCTTTTTATTTATTTTTTTCGAATGACAGATGGCGCCACAATTCAGACTCATCCACAATAAAATTAAGATGTGAAAGATACAAACAACGCCAAGTCCAGGTGAATATAATTGTTCCGTATTTTAATTTCAAATAAAAACATAACCGCTATTGAATAAAAAAAAAGGTGGAGCTGTTTTCACAAAGTAACAATAAATAAAATTAATTTTTTGTTTTTCAACACAGTTCATGTTGTTTAGCTCTTTGGCACAAGTGAAATCAGTTATAGTCTTACATGATCTTGCGCAACATTTTGTATCGTCATGCTGTTAAAATATAGTTAAAAAATTTTGTAATAACGTCTCATTAAAGAAATGTCTTCGTCCTAAAGTGAAAACCTGAAGAACGCGAAACTTCATTCCTTAAGTTCATTGTTTATAATTTTATACATGTCTCAAAACTGAAGTTTCGAATAACTATTACCTAAGTTTAATCTGTGAATTTAATTTCATCTGACTAAGTTAAACATGAAAAATGGCTAAAGGCAGTATTTAAGAATCTAAAAATGAAGACTTTTTTTTTTTTTCGACTTTAGTGAACAAACTGACACTCATGACAGTCGCCACCGGTGCATGAAATCACATGTGATTTTAAGAAATGTTAAATTACAACAGATGTACATTGAAAGACAACCATTGGAGGGAAAAAAAGAAAAGTTAAAATAAGCTTTAATAGCTACTAATCGCGACCTACTTTGGCATTTCTTTTATAGATCAAAACTTTTAAAATAACACTTGTGGCATTAGTTTTTTGAAGTTACACAATTGTATTATTTTTCTTCGAGTTTCTTTAAAACTTTGTAAATCTGTTAGGAGCAAGAACTTGTTTCAAAATTACTTATAATTACTTACAACACTAAAATACTGTCTTTGTAAGTTGATACATGTCAATAAACGAAAAATCCTCTTAATGCAAATTTCCAATTTAAAAAGACTACGAATGTTATTGATTAATATAACGAATATAAAATAACGCTGATTTAGAATAATGTCAATTGATATTTTATAGACCAAAGTTTCTAATGAAGTGCAACTTGGATGGTTTGAAATAAATTGTCAAGTATCAACTTACAATTGTCCAAAACAAAATAGAGGATAAGTTCCTACCCTACGAGGGTCATCATCAACAAAGAACTAAGAACAGTGAAAACGGGCAAAGTTCGTCTGTTGCCAATAGCTGTGTATTTCCAGTGCAGCATACTTCGCCGTCCGTACACTTGCGACTGAGGAGGCCTTGTGGTGTCTGGGCTGGAAGCTGTAGCGGCGGCACTAGTGTCGATAGCGAATGTCGGATTCTTACTCGCACATGGTCCTCGCGCTTCGGATTTGGCGTCTATCCAACAGCAATGGCTTCATTGGTGGAGTCTAGACGAGCTGTGCAGAAGGACAATTAATACAATAGGCAACTGTCATAACAGGAAGTGTCGATATAGGCTTAATGAGATGCATGAATAAAAAAACCGTCACACGTGGTTCAATAGAGAGGAGTTGCCGTTTCAAAACGTCCAATGTGCAGCTCGTCGATGGCTTTTTGTTTTGTCATTTGTTATTATTTTTTAATACAGAAATATCTTTCATATATTTATATAAATTTCTTTGAATGTTTAGGTTAATAATAGTGATCGTTTTTATCTCGAAATGGCAACAAAAAAATAAGGCGCGGGTTTTTTTTTTTTTTTTTTTTTTTTTTTTTACTTCTTTTACTTTTTACTATATTATTTCGTCAAATAAGAAAGAACGAAATAATAAGTGCTAATTGTGCATTTTAATTTCATCGTATTTAAACAGTAAAGCTTAGTTTTCTAAGATTGAATTTAGGTGTAGTATTTACAAGTCAATAATACGGTACATTTCACAAATATATATACTGCTGCAGCACGCTTCAGTCATCAATCTATGATAATCTATAGTCGATGTAGTTATTACCAGGGACGTCGCAGCTGGGGGAAAGGGGGGGGGGGGGGGCAAAAACTATCTCCTCCCCCTACCCTCACTAAACTATCAGTACAACAGACGATTTAAATAAATGAGAGTTCCGCTTCGTCAATATAAAAAGTGAATGTGTATAGAATCGAATTTTCTCAAATCTATTTTGCTTAAAAGCTTAAAAGCATCAACAACAACTTCATTTTAGCTCTAGATAGAATCCGAGCCCTTAGTATTAGGAAGAGTTTTTTTTATTTTTTTATTTCTGACCAATTGATTTTGCAATCTTAGCCTGAGGATATTCTAAAGTTGATTTACACATTAACTATATTTTTTAAAAAATTTTTCTTCATATTATTATGTATAAATATTTTATATACAAAGTTCAATGTAATGTGATTCAAACATAACAAACATAACAAATAAAACTGATGATGATGTTAATATAAAGGCTATAGGAAAATCAGAAAAGGGAAAAAAAAAAAACCAAATATACATGAGAAAGCAAAGATAAGTTTCGTCGCTTATTAAACTTAGATTAATTATTTAAAATATAAATTTGATGTTTTCGCTTCTTCTGTGTACAAAAGTCCCCTAATAACTGTTTAATGCAAATATTATAATTATTATAATATTTAATAATTATATTATTAATAAATTAACATTCAACTAAAATCAAGATAGATATATTAATTAGTAATAATTATTGCAAGTATTAATTAATTATTGCATTAATTATTGCAAGTATTCCCCCCGCCCCCACTCAGGAAGAAGTTTCGACGTCTCGGGTTATTACTGTAGAATACCGATATACGATTCGATGGCCGATTTAGTTCAGTACATAGGTATTCAGTAGATGTTCATACAGCGAGACTTTTTTACTTTATTCCAATTTTTGTAACAAATACCACGAACCAACAAGCCAGTGATGTGGCGTTGTTCAAAAACGTAAATATCGATAACTGTTCAGTTGTCGGGAGTCTATATCTTCATTGAGTATCAGTAACAGGTGTTTCGATTATGTCCGATACTTTTTAATGTGCAGTGTATACTATGGCTCAAGCTTTTAAGTCTTTTAACTGCATGTAAAAAAAAAAAAAAAATAGCAAAGGCGACATTAAAATTTATATCTTTACAAATCAAAATTTTAATCAAATTGTTTGACAGCGTTTGGAAATTATAACAGTTGACTCACACCTCATATTACACACGGAAGCTTCAATAAGTGAATAAATTTAAACTAAATATTTAATTTGAATGTTTTAAGTTACTATCCAGACACTGGAATAATGATATGCTGCTTCGTTTATAGACTGTCACATCGGCACGTGTCCTGTTTGGAGTAATTTGAAGTTTTTGATATTTTACGACCTTCTAAAATTAATTCATTCTTTCAGTTATTTATTAGAAGAAGTTGAAAAAACTGTTTCACTGTACTTATGAAACCAATAGTTGTGCTGTTTTGTTGCTTGAATTTCATATTTTTTAAGATTGTAATTAAATTATAATAGGGATATGATTAGATTTTGGTACATTTATTTAGTATTATTTTTTCAGTTTTGAGTCGAATTTGAAGTCATCAGTAACTTTGAAATTTAAATCATCCAATGGAGTTAGTTTTCCTAAAATCCGATAGTAGACAGAGTTCGTTTCGATTCTTAGTACGAATGAGAAAAGAAGTGATTCTATTCGCCTACGTTAATTACCTGAAGTAAATCTATTGTTATTTCTTTTGCCGTGTAATTCCTGAAGCCGTTAATTTGCGAAATAAACGCTACTACTTTTTTCACTTATCCTGTAGTACAAATTCAAGTTGCCGTTTCGGCCTGGTCCTCTGCGCTAGGCTGTGGCCTCTCACGGCAGATGCGTCGGAACCTGGGTTCGGCGTAGGCATGGATTTTGTTTACTTTCCTGAGGCTTTATCTACTCCTTCTTTCGCCGCCTAAGGTGTTTGGGTTCACCCGCTAATATGGGTTGGTGATAGAAAGGGCATCCGGCCGTAAAACCCTTGCCAAACCCGTGAAAGTCTTGCTCATCAGCGACCACACACGGAAAAGCTGTAGAAGAAGACCTACAGTACAAAGTCAACTAAAAAATTTCTAATCAAAGTGAAAAACCTCAATATTCCAAAAATATATCATAGGATATATACAATGCTAGGATATTTTCAGGAATGTTTATTTCTTATTAAGCTTTATATTTCCGGTGTTTTGATACTGTGACTGTCCTATGTCGGTGCATTTGATTTTGTTCCTCGTAACCTCTTTGAAGGCAAATCATCGGGCAAAGCGAACAGAGCAAAGCGAATAACTATTCGCTTTGCCCGGCTTGATATTAATTATTTTTAATTTTTATTTTAATTAATTAATGTAATGTGGTGAGTGTGGGTGGCAGGGAAGCCGAGCACCGCGACCTCTTGGTCTATTGTGCTATCCCACGGAAATAAGGACAGACGGAGAGAAATAATGAGAAAGTATGGGTGGGAGAAGTGCAGGTGAAACGGGAGAACCCCGAGAAAACCTTCCCAGTCGCGAATCGTCCACCATCACTAAACCCACATGAGCCGAACCTCGGTACTCAGAGGTGAGAGGCCAATGTCTTAGCGACAACGCCAACCGCGCGGCCCTTTATTTTAATTAAGTATTAATATTAATATAGTTTCAGATGGTATATGATTATAAAAGAAAAACAAATCAAGCAACCAGGAATGAATAGGATATGGATAAAGCCACCCAAGTAGGTACATTGGGATCCTTGAATTCTGTTCAAGGATCTGTTGCATATGGGGTCATTTCATTCTGTTGCATAACGGATGTATTATCCCCATGGGAGTTGACCCTCCCAAAATGCAACGCAGCTTATAGATTGATCTGTCCTGGCTTTTCGTAGTTATTCAAGTGGAAGAGAAAATGGCGGTGGCCGGTTCACAGTCAACATTTCGACGAGGAAGAGTTATCAACATTCAAGCTATGGAAATTATTCTTAACGTTGCTCGTCGATTTCTAGAAGATGCATCGCCCACAGTGGCGGATTTCCCAATAGAAGCAGGAGGCGCGCGCCACGGGCCTCATCAATCAAGGGGGCCTCAAAATTTACCGCTCAAAATAAAAAAACAAATTATTTTTTGGTTGTAAAAGCAAGATTTCCTTTTTTTTTGGTTGTAAAAGCAAGCCTAGGGGGCCTCACCAGTCAGCCTAGGGGCCCCATCCACCCAAGTATTTCCTTTTTTTTTTGGTTGTAAAAGCAAGATTTCTTTTTTTTTTTGGTTGTAAAAGCAAGCCTAGGGGGCCTCACCAGTCAGCCTAGGGGCCCCATCCACCCTAGTATTTCCTTTTTTTTTTTTGGTTGTGGAATAATGGAACTCCCACCCCGGGCCCCCAAAGGCGTGGTACGCCACTGGTAATGAAAATATTTAGAGGGGGCCTCAAAATTGAATTGCGCCTAGGGCCTCTCAAGTGCTAAATCCGCCACTGATCGCCCAACAACAATTTGAAAAGTAAAAAGGATGCGTTGAAGGTCACTGCAGAATATACCGGAGTGAGTTTGTCAACGGTGAAGAGAATTTTACAGTCGCCATTGCTACTTATGCCAGGGAGAAAAAGGCCTCGTTTGGCTCCAAAGAGTTCGCCTGACGATTTCGATTGTTACGTCATTCGTCAAATTGTTGCCGATATGCATATCAAGAAGGAATTGCCGCCATTTTCTCTTCCATTTGAATAACTACGAAAAGCCAGGACAGATTAATCTATAAGCTGCGTTGCATTCTGGGAGGGTCAACTCTGAGCGCGGGGATAATAATATCCTATATGCAACTCTGTATAGGCACATGAAAAACGGAACTGCTAAAAAAAAATTAGAGATATTCATGAAAGCATTCGCTGATCGACCTTGTTCAATTGTTCAAAGTGCTTCATCAAGTGGACGGAAAAGAAAATTTCAACAAGCTGAAATACTAACTAGTTCTCCAGTCACACATCAGAAACAAGAAACTTTGACAAAAAGGAGAAACAATATTTGACATTGGTTGCTAGAAACTAGCAAAATGCCTTAAAAAGGTCTGTCATATAAAAAGGAGGTTGCCAAGGAGAAGTATTTTTGCCTGCTGTATGGAGAACCCTACAGCGACCCACTGGAAATAGATTGGATACAATGTTCGCAGTATACTTTGTGAAGTCACAAATCACGCACAAATAACAGTGGTCGCGATTCCTACTTTTGTGTGGAATATTCAACATTTCAGTCTACTTGCCAAAGTTTCAAGGTATTTAGACCCTAAAGTTAAGTTACCGCTTTGTCCGGGCTTCCCCTAGATGTTTTCATTTTTGCATATCTGTAGCTTATGTTCAAAGTAACTCTTCTCTTTTTGCTTACGCTGTACAGCTTGTTTTCTTATTCGTGCAACACGCTCTGTTTATACTGGCGTAAAAGAGTATCGGTTTAAAAATTTCAGTGTAGCTCTACGTATCTTGGGTTGCGAATCACTGCGAAACGTGATCTACTTTTGTTTCTTTGTCCACATTCTATGAAAAAAAAATATCCAGTTTTGAAGCGGGAGGACCTTTTTCCGTATAGGCTTTTCCAGTTATAAAGTAACTAGCAAACCTGTTATCACGTGATCTTGGATTATGAGTTAACTTTCTCATTACCCTTGACCTCGAGCGCATCTTGGAGACCCAGGTTTGATCGTAAGTCACGTGATTTCCGGTTGACCCACATAGATAACAATGAAAATATGAGCATCCTCAATACTATATCTAACATTTGCCACCTTATTTGTATTTCGGTGTCTTATGGTTTCAGAGGAGATAGGGCCAGAAAAAAGTCAACTTTTATCTTAAAAATATACATTGTACGAATTATGGTCGAGTATCTATGATACCATATGTCTCCGGATATTCCAGTATTATTATCATAGGTGTATTTAGTGGGAGGGCCGAAGAGGACCTGAAATTCCACTTCCGCAATTCTCAAAATGTGTTGAATAGAGAATAGCTCTATTTTCCTTCGTCTTTTTATTTTTGGTTGGATCGTCGAAAAGGGTATCGAAAAGGAAGGGCTCTTTATTAATAACTAGCTTGTCGTTTTGCTCCGGAAGTCTTGCATATGTAACGTAAAAAAAACGCTTTATTTATTTAGCGAATTAATATCAAGATCGGAGAATATACGACTTCCCAGCCCTTTGCGGCCTTCTTCACTCCCCTTTCACTTGAAACCTTCTCCAGTTGGTAAAAAAAAAACACCTGATTATTAGAAATTAATATTGTATTCTACATTAAAGCTTAATTGTAAACATAATAAAAAGTATTAAATGCCTTATCGTATATTTATCATCCTAGACATCGCCTAATAGAATTATCAGATAACTCGTTAGTTAATTGTGTTCGGCGCCTGCAAAGAATTTTTTTAAACGCACTCGATTTAAAACTGCGGTGGCGCCATCCATAAATAGCTTTGGGAAATTTTCATTTTGGGCACTTTTGGGACGTTTTTCATTCATCCCACGGCAACAACTTGATGGATCGGGATGAAAAGTAGCCTATATCCTTCTCCGTGTCATAGACTACCTACATGCATTTCATTCCGATCCGTTGAGGCGTGATTGAATGACATACAAACTTACAGATTTTCAGTTTTATATACTAGTTATGTTTATGTACTGTATTAGGTTTTTATAAGGTTTTTATACAGGGTGATTCACGAAGATATGCAGAGCTCATTCTACATGTAAAAGTAAAGAAAAAAAATTATGTAAACATAGGCCCGGAAATGCTTCGGTATCGAGTTACGGCTAACGAAAGATTTCGCCCATAATGTAGTACAACATTACGCACAAGGACTACACCTCAGTTGTTAGCTCTCACAATAAATCAAAACAATGCAATTCACATTATTGTTGAACAGCTGTTATTGTGTTGCCAACTTTTTTTGTAGGTTCCACAAGGGATAAGCTTCAAACCACTGCGAGATACAGTTCTGCGACATGTTTCATTCGATTTTTCAGGTCAACAACCATAAGAAACCACTGATTTCGCCCCTTAATTTACCTTCCCAGACTTCCAGCAAGTCTTCATTTCACCCAGGATACTAAATTATGTGCGAAATCTTTCGCTAGCCGTAACTCGACACCGAAGCATTTCCGGATCTATGTTTATTTAACTTTTTTTCTTAACTTTTACATGAAGAATGAGCTCCCGAAGTTTCTGCATATCTTCGTGAATCACCTTGTATATTAGTTAGGATGAAAAGAAAACCTTACCAAAATAGTTTTCACTTTAAAAAATAAAAACAAACAAACAAACAAACAACTTTCGATTCTAGATAAGGGATCATTTCATGAAAAATGTTGTTAAATATGTTACCATTCAGGAATAAGACATTTTCATTATTTAAAAAAAAAAAGAAAAATAAACAGAAAAAGTCAACAAACCGAAATTACCCAACAACATAACGCTTCGACTTGAAAGACTTTTTACGTGTGTGGAGAATTTTTAAAAAAGTCACTAAAAGGTCAACACATAAAATAACTTTAAAAAACAAATATGATTAAAATTCTAAGATAAAATGACGTTTCGGTCTGCTCTGCGGACCTTTCTCAACTAAAATGCAAGGGAGACGAGAGGAGATAATATGCAAAATACAAGCCAATAGGACGACTTCCTTCTTCACGTGGGAGCAACAGCCAGAATTGAGGGAGGAGCCAAGCATGTTAAGCCAAAAAAAAAAAAAAAAAAAACTAGCTCCAAAATGCAGTCCAATCTAACCCAGTGCAGAGAAGAGAACTGGGTTAAAATAACTTTTACGAAAGTAAGAAACCGGTGGAGGGGGTTAAAGTAATCTTTTACGAAAACCATAATCAGAAACAGTTTTGACGGAAAGCGTATCATTATAATCTAACGGATCCATAAGTATGAAGAACGATTCCTTGCGTTTCCTAAGCAGACTATTTGATTCGTAACAAATAACAGTTGAGCATTAAAAATTTAAACGATGTCCCTGATCCGTCACATGCATAGCTGTTAAATAATTGACGTTGCGGTTACGGTTAGCTAAGGAAAGCTAACATATCCGCTTGCTAAGGGGCTGTCCCCTTTCTTACGTACCTGCAGGAGGTGTTCAAACAATAAGAGCGTAAGAACACCCTTAGGATTTTCAGGGTTATGTGCTGGTTCATTTTTATTAACAAAATTTAACAACGAATTACAACCTAATTACATTTCGACTTATATTCAGGGTTAATTTTTATTTTATCTTTTTAGAAATATCTTGTGTGATGACCTTTTAATGATTTTAAATAACCCTTAACTACACACGTAAAAAAGTGCTTCAAGTAATTTCTGATTATTTTCTTTAAATTTGCTTTGAATCGGTGAATTTTTGATAATGCCTACCAAATAAACATTTCATTTACAGTGTAAGCAGGGCTTTTTTTAATAGAAAAAAATGTATCGCAACTCTGACCATTTTTGACTGTCAAAATTTTTGTAGAGAGCGAAGCGCAAAAAGCTATTAAATTACATAAACTTTAGAAATACTAAAATACTTTTGTAGACTAATCTTTTTATAAAACTGTATCGTATTATTTTAGTGTCAAAAAAGGTACCGGACCGCCGTTCCTGAATGCCTTTGAATTTTGTTATGCTATTCTACCCGTTTTTGTTTGTTAATTTATTCTAATTTTTGCTTCATGACTTGAAAAAGGGAATGTGTACAATTCCTGAAAATTTGTCTTTTAGTATTTAATAAACCTTTTAAATACTAGTGTGATGTGTTAAAGAGTTTTTCATATTTGTCTAATACAGACAATACTTAACGTAGGATTAAAACAACACCATTGCTGCTTTCTTAAAGTCAAATTTTTACGTGCGCTAATCATAGTTTAAGGACAAAGTTGAAGTCGAAGCAACATATAAAACTTTGAGGTTTATATGTGCGTCGGCTTCAACTTTGTCCTTAAACCATTGCTGCTTTCTAATCAGATATCCAGAACAGTATTTCATGTCCCACAGCTTTACATTCCTCACTTTTTCTTTATTTTTATTTTTTTTTACTCAAGGTTGTGTCTATTTTATACATAATGTTATCTTTTTAATAATCACATTGTGGTTCTTTTTTTTTTTGTCAGATGCTGTAAACAGTGAAATTCTCAGCCAATTTTCAACATATGAAGAACTAAAATTAATTCCATTAGGCTTAATTGAACTTGTTGAAGACACTTTTCTTATGATTCCCTCAAAAGAACTGAATCTTAATGGAAACGACTTTGGATTGTTGTCCAATGTAAATCTCACCAAAGTTAAATTAAGAAACAACAGAATTTCAGAAACTTCATCGTTTTTTGTCAAGAGCAACAAAATTTATTGGACTTTCAGAATCTGGTTTACAACGATATCCAAGAATTATATAATATTATATAACAGCTTTCCAGAATGTCTTCAGAGCTTGCATTTATCTCATAGGTTATCTTTACTTTCAGAGATGGTCTTTCTTAAACTACCAAATCTTTGGTTTTTGAATGTTTCTTAAAATCTATTAACAAATATTTAACCTAATACATTTCAGAGTTCACAAAATTTTAAAGAATTATATCTACTATTTAATCAATTAACTTTACTGGATTCACCTTATTAACCAGTGAATCTTACAATGTTAGATTTTCTTACAATCATATTTCCTAACTACATAGTTTGCAAAGACTACAAAAACTTCATGTATTCTTGACCTCAGCAACAACTAACTAACTTCCTTTGAAGGTTTCATACTTATAATATCAAAGCCCGTTTCTCCATCTGTGAGTATAGATGCATAAATCTAAGGGAAAAATAAAATTTATATTTTTTTATAATTTAGAGAATGCATCTAAATTACTTACAACTGAAATACAAAGAACGATTGTATTTAGATTCTGCTTTTTTACATTGCCAAATACCTAAAAACTTAAATGGAATGCTTTTTACAGAAGTGGAACTTGAAAAATTGAATGTAGCTCTCGAGATTACATTTGTCAGCAAGGCTGTCGATGCTTCGAAAGTTCTAATGGATACATTGCAGATTATAAAGGTATCTCTATACCAATAACAGTTTAACATTTTTTGTTTGGATGTAATTTATGCGTCAATTTCTAATATTGAAGGTCTCATTTTGTTTGTGTCACAGATAAATGCCAAACAACTAAAAATGCATCACAATAAGCAACATACACGCCCAAGAGAAAGAATTCACAGAGCTATTTTAGTGAATCCTTACTTATGTGCTTGCTTTTTTCTTAATATGATGTCATTACGATTTCCGCGAATTAAAAATGCACAAGACACTTTTAGTAACAAGAAAAAATGCTAGTTACTTAAACGTGATATTCGGAAGTCCTACATTTCCAGGTGTAATTTTTTTGTATCTTTCTTCATTTTTTAACCCATTAAGTAACTTTTTTTTTTAATTCGTCGCAAGAATTAAAATATCTAAACTTATCCTCGAACACCTTCGTCAAATATCTCGAAAACGGTAGGTTGTTGGACCCTAAACACCATATTTTTGAGGTACTTCATGAGTATTTATACAAGTTATACAAGTTATGTTCTCTCCTTGTAAGTGAACATCATTGAACGAGATCATTTCGGAGGTGCTGGTATCCTGGTGTAGGCATTAAGACATAGGCCTATAATATCGTATACCCCTCCAGGTCTTTGATAGTGGTACAGTTACTGGCCAGATATAGCGGGATATGATTATTCAACAATACGTCCGTCTCTTCAGAGGTGCAACGGGACCTGCTTTCCTGTTTATGGACGATAATGCAAGTTTCCATAGAGCAGACCTTGTCAATGAGTCCATGAAAACAGAGGATATCCGGCGCATAGACTGGCCGGCGAGGTCCCCTGATGTGAACCCTATTGAACATGTTTGTGATATGATCGGGAGACTTATTGCAAGACAGAATCTTCCTCCTCGTTCCCTTCAAGAGCTGCGTACAGCACTGTTGCAGGCGTGGAACTCTATTCCTCAGGAACAGCTTAATAATCTCATCGGCAGTATGCCACATCGTTGTATGGCATACATTTCTATAATTTCTGTAGAAGATTAAAATTAGCTTTTGTGCCAAGACGTACCAATAACTGAGACTCGAAATTTGCTATTTTCCATTATAACAATTTATTTCGGCCAAGATTATTGGTTTCTGATGTTTTGTTGTCGTTTTCAGTTGTATCATACAAATGTACAGTTCGTCTAACTTAGGAAGGCAGTCCCCTCAGGCGTTGGGATTGAGAACTTGAAAAAATAGGGGAGAAAGGGTATAAGGTAAGTGGGGTGGAAAGGAAAGATTACAACAGTGTTTGCAGAGCTTGACCTCGTTATTATCGGCTTTAAGAAACTATATTTCCGGAGAGCTGAATTCTCAAAATACTAAAAAAAGGATCACATAAGACCTTTTTTTAATTCCGTAACAATACCCTGATACCCTTTCACCCCTATTTTTTCAAGTTCTTGGTCCCAACGCCTGAGGGGACTGCCTTCCTAAGTTAGACGAACTGTATATCAAATTGGTTCACATTAAATAGCTGTAAATGTCTGAATTGCCATGATCCTTAATTTAAGGTCATGAGTATACTTATTTTATGACGGTAAATGACAAATTAATGGCCGAGTGCACCAACAGAAATCGAAGCAGTCATTAGTTATCGAACCGATAGGGAATAACAGTCCGTTAAGTTATAGATGCTGTGCACCAACGAAAAATTAGCATTCATTTACTGTTGTTCGCTGTTGAATCTAAAGTGTTTACAAAAGTGACTGCGATTGGTTAACAACAATGAACGTCACTTCCGGATTTCTGTGCATAGGCGCAGTATGTTAGAAAATGGCAGCCTCCATTGATTAGAAACAATACACGTGGACAGAATTTTTTTATTGTCGATACGATATGTCCCGATAAGAATCTTCACAGTACGTAAACTTGTACAACATTATTTTCGGAATATTAAATAGGAATAAATACAGTTATTTCATCGTCAAAATCACAAGAGTCGGTTTCAATCGATGCCGACTGCAGCCATTTTTAAACATTGGTTCTCTCGGGGGCTGACGGGAAATTTTTTATTAACTGCAGCAAATTTAACTCGCCAGTTTCCGAGCTGCTAAAATTTGCCATCTGATCAGCGCGTTAGCCGTTCGTGCACAGAAAATGTCAGTTGATCGTTGCTTTAGCAGCGATCAAAGTTAACGAAAGTTTGGTGCACTCGGCCCTTAAGTGCTTGGTACTAATGAATAGTCGTTTATTGTATAGAAACAACCTCCTCCAATTTCAAACAACACATCCAAAGGTGCAATAGCAGCTTTGACATCTGCTAATTCAAATCATCTCCTACGTCCCCAATTTTTACAAAACATAGGAATAAATATTTTTAAATCAATTACAATAATTCTATTCTATTCTCAAAAAAAAAAAACAAAAAAAAAAAAACAAAACAAAACTTTAGATCTAAAAAAAATTACCATTAGACCTAATTTAAAAACAATATGAAAAAAGAAATTTAACGCGCAGAAAATCAATAAGAAATAGAAATCAACTACTGAACATAAATAAACATTCAAGCGTTTGAGATTTTCATCAGAGGGAATCGGAAACGGCCGTTTCGTCCTTTTTAGGAACTCGTCAGCCCGATCCACCCTCCTTGACGATGATAAATCGAGAAATCTGAGGAAAATAAATAAAGGGAAATCACTTTTGCTACCAAAAGTGAACAAAATAAACCACACTTTAAAAATAGATACAAAAGTGCACTCAAAAAACCTTTGACCTAATGTTCATTAGGATCAGAAAGACTTTTTTTGATTATAAAAAAAGAAACCTAACCAAGAAGGCATAAGTCATGAAAAAGAAATTTAACGTTTAAAATAAATAACAATAAAAAATAAGGGCTGAAGTGCAGTCGAAAGGTCAAAGGTTTTTTTGAATCCACTTCAGCAAGCATTTTTTATTGTTGTTTATTTTGTTCGGAGTCACTTTTGGAAGCGAAAGTGACTTCCCTTTATTGTCCACGCTTTTCTGGGTTTATCATCTTTGCAAAGAGTGGATCAGGCTGATGAGTCCCTAAAAAAGACGAAACGGCCGTTCTTGATTCCCTCTGATAATAAACTCAAATTTGAGTGAATGTTAAATTTCTGTGCAGTATTTGTTTTTTATTTCTTAAAAAAAAATATTAACAATTATAAGAAAATGGAGATAAAATATACTATTTTATAACAATATAAATCTTCGTAAATTAATTTCCATCTGGTTAAACACTAGGTACTGTCGGGTGCATTTCCAATGTCACATTGCGAAGTAGTGCTTTCCTGCATTGCTCGGCGATGGGGACGTAAACTTCCATTCCAGCGTGGGACATGCGGGGAAGCATCGGGCAGCTAATGTGACATTGGCAATGCCACCCACAGTACATCCTACTTCTAAAATTTAATATCATTTAACATTAAGTTAAAGTTAATTGAAAACTACTTACAAAATTGGCGACAATTACTCCAACTTCAAGGGGATGGCCACGGAATCTCCTTCACTATAATTCAATGACAATGGAGTAACAGTGGACTGGAAAAAGAAACAAAATAATTGTAAAATCATATTCATTAATATTGATGTTTGTTGAGTATTTTGTTCAAAAATTAAATTACATTACTTCGTGCAACTTTGGACTTGATCAGAAATAGGAAATTTACCAAGACCGCTTGTTAATATCTTGTATGAGTACGTTTTACCATATATGGGTTTTACCATATGATCATCAGGAGGTCTTCTCTTCTTTTTTCTATTATTTCTATTATTAATGAAGATGTTAGAACTTTGGATTTGCCAAGACTATACTGTGTCATTGCATCCATAGTCTTGAGATGACTTAAGAGAACAAATCCCATGATCTCCCAATGAGAAGAGAAAATCTTCCAGAAACATCCAGAGATAATTTCTAATTTTTTTTTAAAACTTACTGAAAATAGTTTTCGCATCCGGCAGTAAAATACGACGTATTTTTTTGATGGTGTATTTTACAATGAGGAAGAATCTCTTAAATTTTGTGCTAGGAACCATGTACACTGATGAATATATCGTGTTTTTTTAATATGTCTTTGTTTTCAGGAAATCTTCACGAATTCCCATTACATGCCATGAAAAATAAATGTAAAAGACATGAAAAATAAACTCTACCCCAAAAGTAATTAGAAATAATGATTTGAAGGGAAGACCTAGGGCTAAGTATTTTAACATGACCAAGACATTCACCTGATATAAAACCCCATTAGTAATTTATATAGAGAATGTATAATAACAATATATTTAGAGCTTTAGAAAAATAATGAGACAGAAACTGTCATACATGATATAGAAGAACATCGTTGCAATGTCGGTCGCAAGTCATAGTCCTATTTTCCAGCATCTGTAGACACTGCATACAGCAATCATGATGCGTTCTCACACCATGACCGCAGTATCACTTTCATGCCATATCAGCTTATGTCTAGAATCTGAGGAAAAACTGAAACAACTCTCATCTGTGAAGAGTCAGTGGCCCATTGATGACAATTTCGATTAAGTCAACACCACTGCAAATGTGTGCTACGGTGAGCTCTGGATAAAGGGATGCAGACTACAGGCGTTTGGGCATGTTGCAGATGTCTCATCACAGTTTGTCGGGATATCATGTCCCTGTGGTAGAATGGAGGCGACTCGCAAGATGACCATCTGTGATTCGACAATTACGTTTTGCTGTTTCAATCTGTCTTCATGTGTCATCTTAGAGCGAGGGTGACCTCCTTGCATGTGTCTGGAACAGATGGCTTTGAAACGCTGCCCAGAACCTGGTTACAACACTATGGGCGATTCCAAACTCCCTGGCAACATCAGTTACTCTGCAGCCTTCTTTCAGTTTTCCTACAATTCTTCCCTGCATGAAATCATCTAGATCAGGGGTTCCCAACCGGTGGGTCACGGAAGGGTTACAGGTGGGTCGCGACTTGATCCTGAAACTATCAGAAATCATCGAATAAACCATCAGAAAAGATCAGAAAAATCGAAAATCGATCATATATAAGGAAGGGATACGATACAAATATGGTTTTATTCTATATTCTTCTATTCCTATATATGTGGAGGTATTCCGATAATGAAAGGTGGGAAATAAGGAAAAATAAGAAATTGTTGATGATGTGCAGATTGATGATTATCTTTCACTTGATTTTGAAGTTGAGACCTCGGAAACCACTAACTGAATCGGATATTTTGGATATTGTGAAAAATAAAAACAATACATCAATGAATTGTGATGAAGATGAAGAGGATGAAAATGGAAATGATGCAGAAATCAAAAAACCTTCGTATGATGAAATGCTAAAATCATTTGAAACAATCCAACGCGGATTACAATTTGATGAAAATACACCTGAAGGGGTTTTTAGTGCATTGCAAAGATGCCAGACGTACTAAGAACGAAAAAAAAAAAAAAAAAAAACGCTCAAAGATACAAAATTAACAGATTTTATTAGTAAAATTTAAGTACGCATGTGGTAATGTATGCTTCATGTCATTAAAATTATTAATTTTTTTAATAATATTTATTGCTTAAGTATTTTAAATATGTTTTATATAGTTTAAAGTAATTTTTAAAGGTGAATCTCTATTTAACGAATTTTCCATATAACGAACTTTTTTTCGGCATTTAGCGACTTCATTAAATAGAGGTGCGACTGTACTTTTAATATTTAATGTAATAATTACTCATTTTAAACTATGTTAATTCAGATCAGAAAGAGTTTAATAATATTTTACTCTCATAATTTTCTAATAGTAATTTTAATTTATTTGTATTCTTATTATTTTCCTGTTTTCTTATTACATTGTTTTTTATTATTTTCCAAACATTTATGTTAGCGTTTGGATCTTCTTTAATCAATTTTCTAAAATATTTATTTTTTTGTTTTTTAATTTGATTCTTCAACCAATTCCTTTTTTTCTAATATTCTATTTCCAATTTGGTGTTGTTTTTATTTTTTATGTACCTTTTACATAAATTATTTTTTTCCTTGATCTGTGTCATTATCTGTGAATTCATCCAATTTTTTTTTTATATTCTTGATTATGTTCATTTATTTCCATTTTGCTTTTTTCTGTTATTGATTCTCTTCATTTATTTCCATTTTGCTTTTTTCTGTTATTGATTCTCTTCTTAATAAAAAATAGCTGAATATAAAGTATTTTATTTAGTTTATTTGCTATTTTGTTTGGGTCTTCCTCATTCTTTCTAAAGTCCCCGCGGTGAATAAAGATCCTCCCAGAATGCAACGCAGCTTATAGATTGAGCTTTCCTGGCCGACCGCTAACATTGAAAGAGAAGAGGTCGCTTCTCTTCTGTTTCAATGTTAGCGGTTGCCCAGGAAAGGACAATCTATAACCTGCTTTGCATTCTGGGAGGATCTTTATTCACCGCGGGGATTGTAATTATTTCTTCTGTAAGAAGTTTCAGTTCTTTGTCTAAGTACTCAATATTAATTTTAATATTTTGCTCTGTTTTTGTTTCTATCTTCTTTTTATGTAGTTCCTTTTTTTCTATTTCAATCAAAATACCGTAGTGATCAGAAACATCCCACTGTATTACCTTTGCATTCATTTCAAATGACTCAGCATTTGAGAAACAGTGATCTATACAGATGTTATAGATTTTTAAGTTTTTGCTGATCTTATAGTTTTATATATATGATTTGAAAAACCAAGGTTGTATTTTTGTATTTCATACTTGTTTTGTTATTAATTTTTTCAGCTATATTTATATTTGTATCACCTATACATATTAATTTTTTTCCCTTTTTCTTCTATCCTCTATTTCTTTTATAAATTTATTTTTATTCGTTAGACGAGGTTTATATATTATATAATTAATTCTTTTGATGAGAAAGAATTATTTTTAATCAAAAGTGCAAATTAAGTTTTCGTGTGTTATACTATCTTCACTTTTTGTTTGAATATTATAATTTTCTCTATACCATACCCGTAACCCCCCCCCCCCTTGAACTTTTCCTTAATTTCTGTTCACTTTTAAATCCTTTTATATTATATAAAAATGTTTCTTCATCTTTTATATTAACCTCTACCAGCATCATTAAATCTATATATTTTATTTTTCTATTAATATTTGCCGTTAGGTATGTGAAATTTGATCTTAAACTTCTTATATTTAGAAATAAGATATTCTTTGATTTATTTATTGGAATCCATTTTTCTATTTCTTCTATTATTTCTAAATTCGCCAATTCCATTTT
This sequence comes from Thereuonema tuberculata, assembly GCA_023159025.1. Taxonomy (NCBI): domain Eukaryota; kingdom Metazoa; phylum Arthropoda; class Chilopoda; order Scutigeromorpha; family Scutigeridae; genus Thereuonema; species Thereuonema tuberculata. The sequence continues at coordinate 45,875,165 of JAFIDM010001028.1, read as the reverse complement.
TGTTTCATTTTTTTTCCATCTTAATTTTTTACAAATTTTTTCATTATATTGATTTTAAAACTTTCATTTGCAATTTTTGTTACTTTTGATGATTCATCTTTTCTTATTAATATTTCTTGGTTTTTGATCCATATATACTTGAACCCTTTGAATATCTGTATGAGAATCCTCGACTACGAGATTTTAATTTTTTATGGTCATATTAAGGTTACTTTTTGACTCACCCTCGTATAACGTAGCGAAACCGATCCTTTTTAATGTGTAAATATATACGTTTTTAATTTTGAGTTCAGTGTGTCATTGTCTTCATTTCAAGTTATAATCTGCACACATAAAAATTTGAGTTCTCATGAAGATGAATATAAAGCAGCAAGAATTATAATAGTCACTCAACATAGTCACTGCAACCTCTTTCATTGTTGTCCGAGAAGATCCAAAGCCATTTTCTGGAAATGTTTGCCTGATTTACTCACTTTCTGTTCGCCATGCATTGGAGCTCAGCTTCGCCCAAATCTGCCAAAGATGTCTTGGCATAACGAATATCAGTCGTGGATTTTTCCTTTCAATCAAAACCTGATTTGAAGGAGAACAATTAACGGAAACACTTTTCAAAACATTCAGTATTAAACTCGTTAAAACATCGGTGTCCTACATAATGCTGTCTGATCTAGAAAAAATTCGGATTTCAAAAAACGTAATTTAAACAGTTAAGAGAAAAAAAAATAATTTAAATTCTATTTTTTCTTTCCATTGTTGGTAGGAGTAGCAACTCATTCACTTGAAAAAGACAAATTTTAAGTCGAAACCTGGTATTGTAAATTTTGTAATTTGTTTAATTATGAATTTAAACAGGTGAACCGGGTTTTATTACTGCATTTAAATTATTGACAGTACATGTAAAATATTTTGGATTAATATATTAATAGGACTACCTTTTATTGCTGATGGGAGCAGCTATATGTTTTACATTTTCATTTTAGGTACGCTAACAGGAAACCTACCAGATAACAAAAAAACACCCTACAGTTCCCACGCTGAAAGATGAAACTTCCAGAATGCAAAGCAGATTGTAGATTGTCCTTTCCTGGCCGTTCGGTAACATTGAAATAGAAGAGAAGCGACCTCTTCTATTTCAATATTAGCGAACGACCAGGAGAGGACAATCTATAATCTGCTTTGCATTCTGGGAGTTTCATCTTTCAGCGTGAGGACTGTAAGAAGCTTTTGATTTTTGATGGGAAGGGGGTTTTAGAAAAGAAGAGGTAATCAACATATGTGCATAACATATCTTCTTGAGAAATATGAATTGGCTAAAATTTCTTGTCAATTTTTAGAAGTTCTACAGATACTAGAAGTTATGCGATACAGTAATCCTTTCAGGAAATTAGGGCAATTTCATTTATATTCAACTGAATTAGTTTGTTGAATCCTGTAGCCTGAACACCAATATTAGATAACACATTTTGAAAATGTAATAAAAAATTGAAATATTTTTCAGTAGACGAGTGACAATGATCAAATTCCCTTTCATTAAAAGCGGAGAAAATTTAAGTCTTGAAAAATTCCAGTCATTAAATACAAAAATTGCACTAGCAAAAATGAAACGTCTTAATTTAAAATCAATAAAACTGGAGCCTACACTTACCTCTAACTGCTGCCAATGTTGTCTCGGAATCTTCTTCTTGAAATTTAATTTTAAAGAAGAGCCTTCATGGCTTATGTTTATAATATTATGTTTAATCTGTTGATAGAACTTGCAGTTCCAGTTTCTACCATCTGTCAAAAGAAAAAGAAAAATTAGTTTGCATTTTCAAAATGTTGTAATCTTCCACTATCCACTTCAAATCTTTCCAAAAGAATTCTCATCTTCAAATTATGTAAGGTGGGATAATTAAGTTAATTATTATCAAACCTCTATCACAGATATTTTATTTGTCTTCTTAATAATTAGCCTGTATAATGATCATTTCTATTCATTCAAGCTGTTGTATCTAAGAAAGCCTGCAAAAATGGCTGCTAAGACCTGTGTTTGAGGTGAACACTTGCTCAAAGTGGACCAACAATGGAGGTACAAGACTTTCTTAGGGAACTCTGCAGTCATTCTATAATTCTATTATATTTCATTTTTCCCAATCATTATTGTGCAAAAGACAGTTATTCTGATACAAAGTACCAAAAAGACAGATATACAAGAAAATAAAGCAATTATGGAAATAGAGAACAAAAGAAGATTGCAATTAAAAATTTGATGTGAATCTTCACTCTATTACTCTGAAATTAAATTTTACTTTACTGTTCCCTATTTTTTTTTTTCTTCAAAGTAGCCGTGAGAAACAATGACATGACTCAATTTAATATCTTTAGATATTAAACTATCTGTGAGGCAGTATTTGTAATGTAGGTTTCTTTAAGATTCTTAGTCTAAAAGAAAAATAAGTAAAAATTACTGTTTTTTTTTTAATCTACTGGGTCATAGATAATAATAAGAATAATTAATTAGTAATTGTTGAGTCATTTCTGCCAACACACACACACATCTTAAAAAACTATATAAAAAAATCAAAAGATGGAGCCAACTAATTCGACACTTAAAAGCAAACACCCTGTTAAAAGAATAAAAAACTAAAAACATTTAAAATTCCCATCATGACGTACATTTCAAACCTCTGTGGGCAGGTTTCTTTCTCAAATTAGAAACAAAGAACAAAAAAATAAATGTTAAAAAAATAAGTCGCCCCTATCCTAAACCCGTCCTCCCTGTAGGGGAATAAATTTGGAAAAGATCCCCAACTATTACAATTAAACAACTCCTTCCAATGGAATATAAAGTGTTGCTTACCTGAGATACCAACAGTGAACGAATAACCATTCCATTTGAAGTTGAACTCATCTTCATCCTCCAACTCACCAGTGTTGAGTGTAACTGAAACTTCCTCATCTGTTTGGTGCCAATCGTAATTGATCGAATCTATAAAGCAAAAACGGAATATTTAAAAAGACAAAATTTACAGACTTGCTTTGATTTTGTTAAATAGACGACTAAATCAGGAGAACTTAAATTAAAAAAAAAAAAGCAAGTCAAGGAAGCTGTTACAAAGAGAAATTGTTCATTATGCAATGATATTACAGGATGGACCAAAACAAACAGTACTGAAACACGAACATCATGGTTTCAGTTCCGCCAGTGAAGTTACAGAGTTTGACGTCTGCAAACGACATGTTCCAAGTGGGCCCCCTCCCTGACAAGACAGAGTTCGTAGTGGCTCACTAAATTTTGTAGTTTGTGCCGAAATAATGGCTGCTGCATTTCGCAGAAGACACGAAGAATCTCCTCTCCGAGTTCGGCAGTATCGGTGGGATGTGCACTTAAGACACATTCCGTAAGCATTCCTCAAATGTACGGATCGGGAGGAGTAAGTTCTGGCGAATGTGATGGATACGGAAAGTCTGTGAACCGAAAGATGACATTTCCATGAAATGTATTGATGAGAAAGTCTCTGCACATCCGTGTTGTGTGGCAGGTTGCGCTGTCCTGTTGGAACCATTGATCTGCAATGCGAATATTCCTCCCTCGGCAAAAGGCATGAAGGTCATTGACGAACGGGAGTAGACATGTGTTCTTGTAGATTTTGTGTCACCGGAACCCAGTCTCCTCAATGAATTAGGGGTCCAGGGACCAATGACGCCGTAACCTGATAATGCACACCAAATGGTTATTTTCGCCTATTCGATGCATTGAATAAATGATTTTTATATAAAATCAATGCTATTTTTTTCGTAAATAAAACATAGGTATGATGACAATTGAGAAGTGTCAATTTTCCGTGGGATGGAAGACGATATGGAACGTGTAAGACAAGAGTTTTAAAGCTTTCTTTTCACCCTGGCTCCCTTCTTTTCACCCTGATTTTTCACATATAAAGAATCACGATGTCCTTCAGTATCAACAATGTCCAAAGTTTTTATTACAGCTTTATTTTTCTTTTCTTCATAGAACTGGACATTGACTGCCAGAAAATTTTCTGTTTCCACGGGTTGCTGCGTCCATCTTTTAGATAGCCCAACTTTCCTTTTAAAACTTTTGTTGAGATCAGCATGTTCAGATTCAGCTATGCTGATAATTAAATGACGAACTGCATTATGTCCTATCGAAAAACCAAGCTGTTGAACCATTTCACCAGCAAGTTTTTGGAATCCTTTGTTCTTGAGCCTGAATGTAGTGAGGGGTGTTGTACTCAAACAAACCATTTCCACAAGGTCTTCACGGAAAGTTATCAGGATCCATCGTGATTGTAACCTTCGAGGACTTGAAATATGAATCAATTTTCATTTGGTTTATTTTGGATTTCTTATCAGATGAAGCTCTGCAAATACTATTTTCTTCAGAACCACAACGTCGCTTTGCTGCGGGTTTAAGTTCGTTGTCCTTTTTTATGATCAGAGCTTCATAAACTTCAATATGATTACGCTTGACATGGCGCCAAAAATTAAATTTTTTTACTGTGCTGATTTCACTTGCCTTGAAGTTGCATCGTTTGAGCTTACCATTAATTTTCTTTTCCACCTTGTATGTTGCAGACTTTGTCTTCTTGTTTTCAGATTCAAATCTTCTTCCGTAAATCGACTATCAATCATGGACGGCAGATTTAATTTTTTTTCTATCGACGACATGGTTGAATCCATTCGATTTTAGTAATAGTAGTAGTACAACCAGTTATATATTGAAAAGAAAGAATATTAAATAAAATAGTTTAGGCACTACCATGTTTAACATGATTTATTAATCAAAAATTTGGAGATAGGAAATTAAATTATCTCAAGTGAATCCCAAAAAGCAAAAAAATTGAATCAAATTACCAATGTAATTTTTCGTCATGTAGTTCTGAAGGTTAAAAACAGAACGTTTCAGCCCAGCTTGAGGCTATTTTCAATGTGAAATTGGAAGTAGTGAGATGGTTTAAGTAATTTTTTTATAATGTTATTGGATAGATCATTATTGATGGTAGGGGAGTTGGCAATGTGCCTGGATTCTCTCAAGGTGAGAGAGAATGTGGTGGGGGCCTGGTCCATTATTTCAGTTTGATTGAAATTGGAGATGTGGCTCGTGCTCTTATTTTATGCAAGTATAAGATAGATTTAAATTCATTCTTCTTTCTATAATTGGGTTAGTGCTGTTGTAAAACCTATGTATCATATGCCCTGTGAAATGGTACACGTAAAGCAGCCTTAAGAGTAAAATATAAAATTTTGAATATCGAAGAAAAATTTATTTATAATGTAGTCTTGAAAAATATATGTAAATATAAAAACATCAGAGAAAAATACTCTGAAAACAAAACATAATATAATTTAATTACTCAAAAATATTTAGACAAATAAATAGGAATAATTATAATTGTAATAATTTTAGAGAAATCAAAAACCAATTAATATATGATGTAGTCAATAAAAATATAGTAAAAACTTCTAATCTATGCTTTAACATTAATTAAATTTTGTTTTTGAAAAGACACACATTAAACTTTCCAACACCTATAAAACAGGAGTAATTTTGCAATTCCACATAATAGGACTGGTAAACATTAAAAAAAAAAAATCTGGAGCAATGGAGTAGTCAAAAATTTGTGTGCTCCGGCTCCGCACCAGCTCCGGGCAAAAACCCATTGCTCCACTGCTTCGTGCTCCAGCTCTGGGCTCCGCTCCAAAGCCCTGCAAAATAGGTTTTGCAAACGATGACGGATAACAGTGTGTGACGGTTAATCGAGTTTTCACTGTACTTTTATATTTCTTTAGGAAGTTCTGCTTCATAACTCCTTTTTCTTTTGCAAAAAAAAAAAAAAAAAAAAAAAAAATCATAAAGAGTTGGCGAAAAATTAAAGAAAATCTGTATAGAGCGTAATTCATTTCCTAAGAAGTAACTGTACAGAAATATTCTGTGTTCAGTTTTGAACACGGGGATCTTACAAAAGATTTTAACATTGATTTATTCTTAATATTCAGGGTGCTCTTCAGTTGCTCCGACTCTCTCAATTTTTCTTGATAATGTAAGAAATATCTGATTAGAATCTCATCTGGGTCAGTGGTGTAATTAACATAACACCACACCTTTAACGGTCAAAATAAGTTATTAAAATTGAAGTATAAATAAAGGAAGTTAGAAAAGAGGCCATAAAGTCAATGTATATCTTAATACGACTTTTCACATCCTAAACTTCTTTAAAATATTATTCACAATTCAAGAGTTCAGACGTTTTCCTTAAATGAACTTCACTTCGCTTGAATTAATTTTATATTACATTCTAATAATGCCCTTATATTCCCAAAATATTACGAAAGTAATATTAGTTATTAAATTGTAAATTCTGTTAATTAATTTGTATTTGTTCACGGTTCATTGAAATTCATTATTTGTTCGCTAAAAAATTAAGGTTTCAGCTCACTACAACAAGTTTCTAATTTATATTACATGTAATTCGCACAATTTTTTCATTAGTTGTACTATTTTATTCTTTCTTAATCTGTTAAAATTTTAAAAGATGAAAGGAAATATTTATTTTACAAAAACATATTTATTATTATAAATATCAATGACGCATGAATGATAATAAAAATATTTATAATATTTATTATTTTTAATAGCATCAGTTTTAGGTAGGCGTATCCAATTATGTGAAGAGGGGGTGTAATAAGAAATTGTCAAGTTTAAATAAATTAATAAGTAAAAACATTAAAAAAAATAAGTTGTCCATAAACGTCGATTTCAATTTAGAATAATAAAAATATTGAATAACGTTTTCCAGTCCAAAATAAAATAAATAAATAACTTACAGTTTCTAATGTAGATCTCGTCAAATTACTTCTATGTGGCAACCAGACAAGAAAGATTTAAGATTTCCTTCATTCGCCTGGTTTTCTTATGTAAAGGAATATGGGATAACATTTCTACCAACCCTTCAGCGTCGAATCCAGCTCAAAGACAAGAATAACAGACCGATAATGGAAGATAGTTCTACCGAACCCGGTCATTTGGTGGCCGTCAACACTACTTGGCACAAATCCGTTTAACTCTTTGATCGACTCCATTCTCAGTGAAAGGGTAGCTTTCATTTATGAAAATGAAACATTAAATTCTACCTCCCCCCATCCCCCGAAATGAACTTTTAAAACAAAACAAGCTCTTTTAAAAAATTATAAACCTCTTTACTTTAAAACAACAAAGTCATACCAAAATAAATAATTAAATAAATAAACAAACAAAGAGCAACTAAATCATCTAGAAAACAAAAGTATTATTTTGAAAAATAAATAGTTTCACTTTACATGATAGCTAAGGACTTGTTAATTCCAAAAAAAAAACCGCCAAAATTGTTAAGTAATTTCAGAACCACGATATCTCACAAGAGTTCGCTTACTAATGGAAGGAGTTACATTCTTCTCTCTTCATCTCAGTTGATCTTAGAACTGGTTTTTACTTCTTTCTTCTCATTTCTAAAGAACTTCCAAAACGATTTTTTAGTTTCATTCTTTTGTCACGGAGTAGCTCATCCCTCGTTTAATCAATTTTTTTGAGGCTTCACTAACAGGGTATTCGAGAGTTGTCACGCCAAATATATCTTCTTTATCACAGCATATAGCTTGTAATTGAAAGCTTAACGTCTTAAGAGAATACGGATTATTTCGAGAGATTCTGGAAGACTTTAGAGAAGATGACATTACATCCTTTGGAGACCTTTTTAGATATAGCAAAAATATATATTAGTGCACTTATCTAATATAAGAATTAAAACGTTAATCCCTGAAGTCATTATTATCTTCTGGATCTGACAACTCATTGAAAATTAATACTTAGTCTCAACTTCTAAAAATATCTTTGTAACCAATGGACCACTTGAGGATAGGCGGGGCTTCGTAGTTCCAAAATATACCACCACGCTACTGCTTCGCATGTGGGATAAACAAAGCCATGTGCTTCATTTTAACCCTAATAGATATGGAGGCTGAACTAAAAGATTTGATTTAGATGCAACGATTGTAAGCCTTCCAAAATCTTCAGATTGGATATAGAGTTGATTATCGCCTATTGAAGAAGGCGACAGCAATATATTTTCAAAGAAGGATATAATTTAATGGATCACTTGAGGATAGGCGGAGCTTCGTAGTTACAAAATATCCCACCACGCTACTGCTTCGCATGTGGGATAAACAAAGCCACGTGCTTTGTTTTAACCGGTTTAGATACAGAAGAAATATTATATTAAAGAAGGATATTCCAAGCGTTTTTACAGAATTATTACAGTACTGGATCTGCACAGTATTGAACCATCGTCTTGAAATATCAAATATCGACGATTTTTCAAGTAATTCAAACAAAGTTATGTTTGTTTATCCCATTAGCTCTCGCCGCATGTGGGATACACGTCATACGTGACGTCGATAGGGGCGTAAACCTCAAGTGGTCCATTGAAGCCCTCTCAAAAAACAATTAAGTCATTTTACTGAAGCACAATACCTGGAGTTAAGAGCTAACTCTCTAAACAAAGTAAAATGCTTGGAGATTAGCTGATTAACAAGACAAAAGTTAATTATAGTATCTTCAACCTTCATTTTTTCCGTCCATTTAATTAAAATTCTTAAATACGAAGTTTGTAAACTGATGAATATTCAAGATGATCTACATGCCTTGTATTTGAGAAAAAAATTTACATTTTGTTTGTTTTAACCTTCAAAGTTATTGAGTTCATTTGCATTGTAATTATTATTAGCGAATAACAGCAAAATATAATCAACGGATAATCTTTATTTAATGCGGGTTATTCCCGTCGTTGTAGTGGATTAGCGACGGCCACCTAAGATTTTTATTTTGTTGAGGGCTTTTACGACCGACGCGACGCCTACTGCAATTAGACTCTAGGATGGTTAACAGATGTGTACAGAAATTCAATGAATAATTTCCTTTTAAGACGAAATACTTCTTTTTTCCTTAGTTTCTTAATATTTTATATATTTTTTTTACGACTTCCGCTAATACTTTCCATTTCTTTTACTTAGTTTGCTCCAAAATCTAGGCTCATTACAAACGAAATAAATAAATAAAGGAGGCTTTATACACATTTTTTAGGCCTAATGATCTCTTCGAGGCACTGGAGATAAAGCTATCTGAGAAATAAGACGATGAGCTAAAGTGGCCAGCCCAACGCTCGCTCCCGATTAATTGCTTGGAAAGAATATTGCTGCCGGTACTTTTGGTCAAAGTTCTTAAGTTCGGGAATGTTACATAATCGATTGCCAAAATGTCAAGAAGCTTGGAGGATTACTTTGCGAAACGAGACAGTAGACCTAGCTCTGCTCAGAGTATTAGCTGAACTAGAATACGAAGAACTTCATTCTGCTATCGTTACTCCTATCGTAACGGGCAGGGATCCTTTATTGTAAATAAACTAACAGTCTTTAATAGTCACTTTGTTGGCCACGTCTCCCACAAACGAACTGACTCTCTAACTGCTTGCCGTGGAGATTCACTCCTCTCTCTGTGGCTCTCGACCACCAACTGCCTTGCACTCCTCTCTCTGTGGCTCTCGACCACCAACTGCCTTGCTAGACCGACTCGGCATCCTTTTTAAGGCCACCTCCAGCCTCCGTCTGGCTCCTGGACGAGTCCACTCTCTAAATGGAAGCCAGGTCGGGCGAGTCCACTCCTTAGGAGGGAAAATGGCTCAAACCACCGGTAACAATATATTAATACAAACAAGTTCAGGAATGACACAGAAAATAAAAAAAAAAAAAATGAGCTTTCAACGGTGAGAGTCTACAACGACCGTTTCGCCTTTTTGTGGACTCGTCAGCCAGACCCACTCACCAGATGATTTTGTGTCACGTTAAACCTTATGTTTGTTAACGGGTTGGGTTGAGCCTTGGTTCTTTATATCTTCAAATTCCTTTAGACTGACGGATTCCGCAGGTCATGATTTGAAGCTTTGCTTCTTTTTTTAATTTTTTTAAATTGTGTTTTCTTTTGGAGGGAGGCCACTATTGGATGCGAGAGTGGTTTTCCTTAACAATTTTCCACTATCTGAGCGTTTCATCGAGTGAGTGCGTTTGTCTGACGAGTCCACAAAAAGAACGAAACGGACATCCCAGACTCTCACCAATGAAATGATCAGAACTTGTTTCTATTTTACAGGAGGTTCGACGGAGCTTTGAAACCATTTACAAGAAAAGCTACATAAGAAAAAAATCCCTAACCTCCTCCACTTGTGCTTGAAAATAATAATAAAAAAAAAAAACTAACTACTTTTGAGAAATAGAAAGTAGTTGTAATTGTATGTTTTTGAAATACAGTACAGCCCCGATTATCCGCGGGATTGGGTGGCAAGGGCTTCGCGGATAATCCGAAAACAGTCTAAAAATGAGGTGGAAAAACACAAAAAAAAATTTCACCATTAAAAACTACGTTTTATTATACAAAAAACACAATAAAAGTAAAACTTTTAAAATATGTACAGTAAAGCAGAAACCTTTGCTCTACGTTTGCATCCACAAATTCCGAGAAGCTCTGTAGGATCACGATGCACAATAAACCTGTCAGAAATTTTCGACCTTCGCACTGTAGGGCCTGTTGTATTTTCCTTGTGGTTGGCTTGGATTAAAATTAGTTTTTTTGAGGTTCATAATTAAAAAAAATTTTCGCGTCACTCGCGGATAATCGGGGCTCTGCTGTATAAAAATCTTAATTCAAAGTTCGTTTTATGAATCAAGCCATGCTCAGTATCGGCAGGAAATGTTCAATTTCTCTGAATGGCGAAACTACCTAATGATAAATAATAATTGAATTATAAACAGAAATTCCGAAAATATTCTCAAAATTTACAAACAAATACGGCAGAAATCCTCATACCGTAATTCATATAAATTCAGCAATAACACAGAAAAACAATCCCAAGGGCTTAGATCAACCGTCTTGTTCAACTTTGAATTAATTTTTTTGTAAGCCTACAGTGCACTTTTTTTGTTTCGTAGTCAGTTATTTTATATTATTATGTAATTTTTTATTCTGCTTAAGCTGTTTAAATACATAAAAACATGTTTTATTGTCATTTTTTTATTTAATTCACGGTTTTCCCGATATTCATCCTGTAATCCGGAATATTTCGTAATCCGGCATGCCTCAAGTTCCGAACGTGCCGGATTAGAGGAAGTTTACTGTATTTTATAGTAAACATAAGTTACGACTATTGCCAAGAGAAGAGAGAACGGGGAATCCCCGCCGGCAATTGGCCTCTACCAACGCCATCTAGTTCTAGTTCTAATAGATGTTGCCTAAGTAGTGCTGAAAAAGTGGAGAGGGAATCAAGATTGACGCTACGACAACGATCTATAAATACATTTGTACGTATTGTGTTTATATATGGTTTATACATCTTCTAATAACGTCAAAATTTTCTCATCTCTTGAGTACCGGGGTTCGGTTATTATGTGGGTTTCGTGATGGAGGACGATCCTTGCTGGGCAGGTCTTCTCGAAGTTCTCCCGTATTCCATGCACTTTTCCCACCATACTTTCTCAGTCTTCTCTCCATCTGTCTTTTACTTCCGTGGGTTAGTACAATAGACCTCCGGTCGCAGTGATTGCCACCCACATTCACAACATAAACATAACATAATGTCCAAGTTTCGTTATACAAAAAATATTCAAAGAACATTAGAAATACCTCCCCCTCTTTCTTTCTTTTTTTTTTTTTTTTGATATTTTGAAAAGTTTGATCGTAAGTGCGAATCTTCGTAAATCGGTTGGTCGTAAGTTGGAGACTATCTGAATATAGATTGACGCCAGATACTACTCGTCAAAATAGTTTAAGGTTCGCGTAGAAACAAGATACTTAATTTCTCTTAACATTGGAATTTCGATATATTGTTTTGAACTATCTTATAAAAATAAATAAATCGAGAAACAATTAAAATGATACAATAGAAAAAAAAGATTGTATTTATTTGTCCTGTACTTGATAACTTTGCTTTCCAGTATATTCATGAAAGAAACAAAAATGCTTTTTACCCGGCATTTGAACATTTATTAGCTTAATAACAATAACGTTTCAAATGTAGATAGTATAAAAACGATCGTAACAAGCGAGTTAATAGAGAATTTTAGTATCAGTTCAAACTTTCGATTAGTCATTAACACCAGTGAAACATTTGCTCCGTCTAACACAAGGAGGCAATTAAATAGGAGCCTATTAAAATTTACGTTTTCTGTTGAAAGGTGCTCCGTGTGAGGTAAAAAATGATCTCAATGATTGCAAACAAGCAAAATTGGAATTCCCGGGTAGGAATAAGAATATTATGTATTATTCTCATGGAAATTTGCCTTTCTTTCCAAGAAACCGAACAAGAGTGAATCTTAATGCAAAAAATTCATTACTAATCCGTTTTAATTGGAGTCTTTCAATGATAACTAAAAGATCTCGTTTTGTAAATTCGATTTTGTTGTTAGAGAGATCCACAAGGAACCATACTTCAAACAGATCGGCGACGTTCTTAATCGATCGTCTGGTTTCTCAGAAACACGTTTGTAGCGAACAGGGAAGAGAATTTGCCTCAATATAAGCACAGGTAGTAGATGATGGAAAGAAACAAACTTCGTAAGCAAAAATAGAAAACATTACAGAGTCTTCATTGGGATGGAAGGCTTTTAGAAAAGATATCAAGCAAAACAAAAACAAAAAATTATATTATTTACATTTATATTTATTTTTCTTACAAGAGCATATCTACTATTACTCTAACATGTTACATGCATATACTTGATCACAAGTAAAACTATTAATACCAACATTTTTTTTAAAGTATAATAGGGTATATCAATATTATGTTTGACGCTACATAGTGTAATATCTTCCAACACATTGTTTATTTCAAAATTACAAACAAGAAACATCTGGGAATTTCTTGTTTACTATTCAAAAGAATTTTTATGGATTTTTTTTTTTTTACTTTTAATTCTGATCGAATCTTTGCTTAAAAATTTAAAATCCAATTCGATCAGAATTATATTAAAAGTAATGTAATGTAATGTGGTGAGCGTGGGTGGCTTGACAGCCGAAAACCGCGACATGAAAGATCTATTGTGCTATCCCACGTAAAGAAGGACAGACGGAGAGAAAGACTGACAAAGGATGGTGTGAGAAATGCAGGGGAAACGGGAGAACCCCGGGAAAACCTGCCCAGCGCAGATCGCCACCATCAACGAAACCCACATGAGAATCGAACCCGGTACTCAAGAGGTGAGAGGCCAGTGTCTTAGCGACAACGCCAACCGCGCGTCCAAATTAATAAAAAATTATAATAAAAAATTCCACAAAAATCTCGTGTATAGTAAACAAGATATTTCTGAAATCAATACATTTCTATAGTCCGACCATGACAAAGTGACGATCGGAAGAACCCAACATGATTACAATGCACCTGTTTTTCAGCAAATCACAAACAAACGCGCCTCAAAGCACAGATCTCTATTAATTTCTCCCAAAATGTCGCCCCAGAGTATTTTTCGAGCAGTGCTCGAAAAATTATATTATTTCCGAAAGGAATTGGAAAATGGTCGACTAAAATTAAAACTAAATTTTTGTTTTTGTTTTGTTTTATAGCTTTAACGTAATATTCTTCGGAACCTCTAAAAGATTAATTGATTTAACGGTTTTACTTGTGGCCGTATAAAATATAACTTTTAATTGTATGTATATTTTATGTATGTAAATAATATAACTTTTAATTATTATTTTTTATTAATAATTAAACTTAAGGATGAACTACAGACATACCTCGACTTACGACTGGGATTAAATTCCAAATACTCGTTCGTAAATCGATTTAGTGGTAAGTCGAAAGAGGTATATGAAAAGTCAAATATATAGTACACAGTGTAAATCATACAAATGTGAATTAAGTTTTATAGATAATTTGTAACAAACAAAAAATTGATATGTAACTGTTATTGAAAATACTTATTTAGTACATAACACTATTTAAATAACCATAATTCAGCATTAATAACAGTTAAAAAAAATATGCATTATATATATTTTTGTAGTAAAGAGAGACTGCTAACAGTAACGTATAATCATAACTGCTAACAGTAACGTATAATCATAGAGTACATACTTATATATATCAATAACACAGCTGTTTATTATAGCTGTAAAGTACTTTACTATACAGTGTATACTGTTGACAGTTATTAAAATAAAATTTGAGATTTAAAAATTCATAATTTTAATTATTTCTTATTTTTTTTTTTGTTTTTTTTTTTTTTATCTTTCTTAAATTTTATGATTATTCGGTACAATCGACTCATGAAACTGTAAATGCGAGAAACCCTGTATAACACGGATGAACTATTAAGCATATTATGAAGGGGAGGAGGGATAGTACTGCACGAATAGCTGAAACATGAATTATACTAGGTTTAAGTATTGGAAAGCTATTAATGGGAGACATGTTAAATTATTTCCATTAGCCTCATTTCTCGTATTGTATCTAACGTTCAGCGCTGCCAATAGTCATACTATATAATAAATGGCTTTTTCCCTTAGATTATAATTCTATAATACAACAACAATTGTTGTAAGACGCTGGTACGAAGATAATTTTAGTAAGATACTGATAAAATATTTGCAACACTATTTTCATAATTATATAGTGCATGTTTTGAATTCTATTAAAATTATTCTTATGGCATATTACAGTATGGTTGGCGTATACTTCGAGTTTGATTACAATTAATTTTTAATTAACTTCAATGCTATAAATAAACAAAGACCTAATACAAAAATAAGGTGCGCACGGCTTTCGTTGTATCAGAGAGAAACTGCACCGATTACATTGAAGCTTGAAAATTTTTAAGTTTCATTGTGGGAGGAGGCGATAGGTGTAAGAGGTGTAAGACAGGTGTAAGAGGACTGGGAAACAGAACTTTAAGGTGAACAGTAAACAAACGCTGTGTAGTTCCTATCAGAAAACACTAAGAATTTCAAATCTTTAAATAAGAAATTCTTTAGAGCACACAAAATAAATTTCTGCACACTGAGCCATCATCGTCGAGAATCCGTGACAACTGTTTCATATTTATTAGAAATCTTCAGCCGGACATACCCTCGATGATAGGCTCAGACTAGCTTGAAAGGCTTCAAATCTTATTCAAAGTAACTATGTATATAATCAGAATATACAGTATTTTAAATAAATCAAAGATGACTGAATTATATCTTTGAAAATATTGACCTCAAAACTGATTTATAAAGGGTTAACAAGAAGATTGAAAAAGAATTTTTGGATTTCGCGGCGAGTGTTTCAAGATTTAAAAGGTTTCAAGGGATCTTCAAGATTTAAATAAATTGTTTGATTGCAATTTATAGGAAAAATTATTGGAGATTATGATTATTTCAAGTATTTTTTTTTATGAACTTATTATGAAGTATTATTCCAATGGAATGCTAAAATATCACATGAAAATATTAAAAAAGCCTGCATAACGTTTCTGAATTCCGGCCCGAATTCAGAAAAGTTATGCAGGATTTTTAACATTTTAATTTGTTGAGCTTTTTAAAAGTCATTGTGTAATTGTGCTTTTGTGGTCTCCTTGAAGTTTTAAATATACTGAGCACGTTAAAAAGAACTGTTTTGTATTAAAAAAAAAAACAACAACATAAGAATGTAAATACAAATAAGAAGAAGTGTAATTAGAAATATAAACTAAACAGCTCATGACTGTTTACAAAAAAAAAAAAAAAAAAAAAAAGGATTAACGAAATATTTAAGCACTCCTTCAAATAAAAAACAAGCCATAATATCCGCACGAGACACTGGAAATATAATCTCAACAATGCTTAACCAACATTACTTAGATAAGAACACGAGACTCGCCCTGGCTTTACCTCCGAGAAAAAAATACTAATCTTTGACAGAAGGCTGGGTGAACCTATAATCCGTCTTGAGGGGAAACAAGCCGGAAAAATCGTAGAATAATGGATGTACTTTTTTTTTCTTCAAATAATGAATAGCAATCTTCTGTAAAATGAAGATGAACCCTAATTAATTAATTACCTACAGAAATTGAATTGCGACTGCTTTTAACTGGTTAATGGCTCGGTGCAATTTCTGAGCAGATTAACTCGGTTGAAATGTTAAACGATCAATTGACGTCAATCCTCAAACTCAACAGAACACAATCCACATCAACTCATCACTGACATTTCCTTGTCTGGCACTTAAAGGATAAGTGTTAAGCTAATTGAAGATCCATTAAAAAAAAAAAAAAAAGGTGGGAGAGGTGTTAATGAACTTACTTAAAACGATAAAAACTTTTTTTATCCTTAGATAGAAAAATCACAACTGGACAGTAAATATGCCTTCTACATCAACGGAAATCCTGAACAGCAGTATCCTTATTAGGAATCATCAGCAGAATTTGCCCTATTTTATCGCAGCTCTTGGTAGAATCCGGGCTCTTAGTATTTTTTTTTCTTTTTTTTTTTTATTATTTCTGACCAATTGATTTACAGATTAACTATATTTTGTTTAATGTCTTTTTCTTCATATTATTATACATAAATATTTTATATACAGTTAAATGTAATGTTATTCAAGTTGTTATTGAAATCAATTATAACAAATAAAACTGATGATTATTTTAATATAAAGGTTATAGGAAAATCAGGAGAGAGGGAAAAAAAAAAACAATTGAGAAAGCGGAAGATAACTTTCGCCTGCTTAGTAAACTTAGATAAAATTATTTAAAAGTGTTTTCATTTCTACTGTGTTCAGAAGTCCCCTAATTATTGTTTAATGCAATTATAATTAATATTTAATAATTATATTATTAATAAATTAACATTCAATTAAAGTTAAGATTGATTTATTAATCTTCTATCTATATAAAAATGTTTGTTTCTTCGTTTGTTTGGGAGGGTGGTGAGGGGATGGGTAAACATTGTTTAAGGATACTTCTACGGGGTTTTCGGGATAGCAGTAGATTTTCACGATAGATATAGATTTGTAATAATCATAGGGTTTTCTTTTTAAGAATTGGAAAAAGTTTGAAGTAATCTCACAATTTCAATTTCTTCCTCATTCTCATCAGAACTCTTTTTTTGTAACTCATACGAAGAACGGGTACTCGGCTAGTTACTAATAATTATAATTAATTAATTATTGCAAGTATTTTTCGCCCCCCCCCCCCCCCCTACTCATGAAGAAGTTCCGATGTCTCTGGTTATTACTGTAGAGCTACCGATATAGGATTCGATGGCCGATTTATTTCAGTACGTAGGTATTCAATATAATCAGAAAATAATGAGAAATTACCTTCTTTGTCAGGTTTCCCCTTTTGGTTTTCAGAATCTTTGCAGGCCATGAGCTACAGAAAATATAAATTTATTGAGTAGAGAATTAGTATGGGATTTCAAAATTATAATTAATATTATGTGAATAAACATGAGTTTCAAACAACGTTTAGACAATATTTATGTAACAGTTATTGATTTATTCAATACTTCATATGTAAACAAAATTGATATTTTAACAGTTCAATCAAATTTCCGATTTATTAACCTTCGTCAGTTAGATTCACCCAGTATTTGTGCGCGTTTTTATGCCTCTTGTTAAAATTCCATTACGAATAAAAGTAAGAATTAGCAATATTTTGCAATTATATATTTACATTATATATCGTCTTCATGATTGATTGTTGATTTGAAAGGATAGTGGCTATACCTTAAATTGAATCGCAAATGTGAAAAACGTACTAAGTCATAGAAATACCAAACTGAGAGAAAACAAAAAAACCTTCCACATTCAAAACTAGAGCCAGCAATTAAAAATCCATTGGTGTGGTGTGAAACGACTGTGAAGCCGACCCATGCCTGTCATCTGTTTATTTTTAGGTCAGTATGCAAATATACAAAGACATAATTAAAAATTTCGACTTAGTACCTTTTTCCAGATTATGGGTGACTTAGGTATCTGTTCCATGTTTTGCAATTATATTGTCACATTTTGCAGTTAAATAAAATGTTTTATTACAATTTTTTTTTTAGTACAAACCTTACGTTGTACGTATACATGTTAGAAGTTACGTATACATGTTATATATAGTACCATACGGCAATGTAGTAACACTATTGAAAAAATAATGAAACAACATTTTGCTGTTTTGTTAAACCTCCTGAGACAACTGGAAAAGACTGACTTAGTACCCATTTAAAGACTGACTTAGTACCCACGGGGTGAACACAATTGAACCCATTTTCAGTCCTAAGTCAAAATGTATAAAAATCAAGTACCTTTTTATAATTATTAAAGAACAATTATATTGAAATAATATTATATATGTAAAAAGGTAATCGAATCCCACTTGTAAAGGGATTTATTCCTATCAAGTATAATAAAATTTATTATTTATTATTACTGTATATTTAGGGCGCTATGTAAATGGCGGAAGGATATGTTGGTCATGTATTAAATCTGAAATGCAAAATATTCCAATATTCTAGTATCAAATTCTGGACTCAAACCTATTTCTGAATTTTATGAATCATATTGGAACTAGAAAAAAAAATATTCTTCATGTCAGTCATTTAAGATTTATTATTTTATTCTTAAACATTGTTCATTTCTTTCTTCTTTTTTTGTCCTTGTGCAAGCTTCTAAAGATGGAGAATCAAGGGAACACTTAAAAATGTTAAAATCTGCCTTCTTTAATTAATTTTTAAACATCATGGCGACACCCTTTCTACTTGTACTTCGGTCGGAGTAGGCCTATGGAACAATTCCTATTATACTGGAATATTAACTCGATTTCAATTATGCGATTGTGTTTAAATTATAATTCAGTAAAAAAAATACAGTAATACGTATCCCGAGGCTCAATTATCCCAAGTATCGGATTAACCGTGATCCTATGTTGTATATACGAACTGCATTTTTGTAATATAACGGAAGCCATTAAAGCGATTTTAAAATCACGCACTTTTTTATAATATATAATAATTACATATATTATTATATAACATATAAACCAATTATATATATTTGAATTACTTTTAATTAGTTATTGAAGATTTCAGTAATTAGGCCTGTGGAATTAGGCCTGTGCCTGTGGAATTAGGCCTAATTTTCTTTTCGTAAAATATTACCTTCTATAGCTTTATTATTCATTAAATAATCGAATGTTTTCATTAAAATGTAAAGAAGCATAATTTTATTACCTTTGTCCTTTAATATTGAACGAGAAATCAGTCAGCAAAGTAAGTTTTCTTTCAATTTGGCGCCTTCCTTCTGAAAAACGCAGACAGCTGAACAGTTTAAAATCAGTAAGGCACTTTTTCAATAATGTATGGAAAACTGCGTAGTACCATATTCAGCAAAAACAAATAAGGATTGATCAAAATTTCACGAGCAAGACTTAGAAAGTGGAAAACGAATTAAAAAAATAAATATTAAAAATAATAATAATAAATTAGACTTTAAAGAAACGATTACATCCGAAAATATGTAATTTAATAAATAGCCAATCAGAAATCATATTGACATTTCCATATTCAATTAAAGTAATATCGTAACTGTTTTATTGAGAGCAACTGAAAATGTGGTGAATTTCTTTTCACAGTTAAATTTTGTTTAAGACCTATAATATTTATTTCAACATATCTTTAGCAAATTTTCATAAATCTAAAAATTGCAAAATAATAATAACAGAAAATCCCATATTCTTATTATTGAAGGCAATGTACGGTAATTATTATTATTATTATCTCGAAAAAGTTTCAAACAATGGGTTTCCCGTGTTTGTATGTTTAAAACCTTGGGTTTCACCAGCAAAAACAATATGGCGGGTGAAGGACCAAAGCACATATTGCCAAGATGTGTGCAAGAATGATTAGGGATGTGTGGTTGTGTGCATAAATTTCCTAACTATGCATGTTGTGTTGAGTACGACAGCTTTCTGCAGTTGTGCATAAGTGTTTTTGTGAAGTCCTAGTGTGCTGAGACTGTGGTGAAATGTGTGAGGTACTAGACCAGTGGCGGACAAGACGATGGGTACAACACGTACTCGGTCCTGCCTCCACTGCTTCTGGAGCTCATGTGCTAGATCGGTGTATTTACTGATCTTGTCTGCATGAGTTTCTGCATGTTCTTGCTGATAGGCACTGGAATATCAATTATTATTATGTTTGTATGTTTCAAACCTTGGGTTTCCCCAGCAAAAACAATATGGCGGGTCAAGGACCAAAGCACATACTGCTAAGTGTAAAGACGTGTGCGAGAATGATTAGGGATATGTGGTTGTGTCCATAAATTTCCTAACTATGCGTGTAGTGTTGAGTACCACAGCCTTCTGCAGTTGTGCATAAGTGTTTTTGTGAAGTCCTAGTGTGCTGAGACTGTGGTGCAATGTGTGAGGCACCAGACCAGTGGCAGACAGAACGATGGGTACAACACGTAC
>JAFIDM010001028.1:45817360-45852586 GCA_023159025.1 Thereuonema tuberculata | reverse complement strand
TGGGACCGTGTTCTTAATAAGTGAGTGTTTGTGTGCTAGCTGTTGATGAACGATCGATGCTACCAGATTGTGTCGGTGGAGGTAGTCTGTTTGGGACAGAAGGGGACAGCCAGATATTATGTGGTCGATCGTCTCATGTGTAGTGTGGCATTTCCTGCATCTGTCGTCGTGTGTGTTTGCGTCGTGTAGAATGTGTTTCTTGTAGTTGAGTGTGGGAATGACTTGGTCCTGTATCGCGATCATGAACCCCTCGGTCTCCCCAAACAGCTCACCACTCATCAGCCATCTGTTCGACGCTTCCATGTCGACATGAGGTTGGCTGAGTTCGTGGCGATGTCTTCCATGGAGTTCCTTACGAGCCCATGATTCACGCAGCTGCTGTGTGTGGGTGTCGGGAGTGGTAAGTGTTAGAGAAGGGTTTGCGAGAAAGGTTATGCATTACACTGTTTATTATTATTATTATTATTATTATTATTATTATTATTATTATTATTATTATAAATTGTTGCTCAGTTTTTGACTGGTGGTTTTAATATGATCTCTCATCGGAGTTCTTTTTCTCAAGACGAAGATCATATGATGTTCTATGGTTTATAATGAACTGAGTTCCCATGTAGAAATTTGCGAACTATATGGCATGTACTTAGGAGAATAGCTTTTTGCATTTGATTGATTATGTTCGGCTGCTGAGTCGTAAGATTCGGCTGCTGAGACAATGATCGGGATGGTGTAAACTGTGTTCATATGCCACTATTTTTGAATTTCTATAGCAAGATCGGAGTATTTGGATAATTTATTGTGATAACTTGATAATATATTGTTATTACTTGGGATTGTCACATCAATTAATAATGCTGTTTTCTGTGCTTTGTCAATCAACGCGATATCTGATCTATTATGTGCAATTGTCTTGTCAGTAAGAATAGATCTGTCCCACTATAATTTATAGTTGTTATTTTCTAATACAGTTTCAGGCTTATATTTGTAATTTGGCGGAGGATGTGCGTTGATGAGATTATGCATTACACTGAGTTGTCGATGAAGAATTTTGCAGACTTGATCATGTCGCCATTTGTAGTCAGTTTGGGCTAAGATTTTGCAGGACGAGGCTATATGCTGAATTGTTTCAGGGACATCGTGGCATTGCCGGCAATTGTCTGATGTTAATGTAGGATCCTTAATTATGTGTTTTCGGTAGTTTCGGGTGTTAATTACTTGGTCTTGTATGGCTAGAATGAATGCTTCTATTTCTGGGTGGAAATCCGAATCAGTGAGCCAGAGGTTGAAGGATATTTTATCGATGTCATTGTCTTGTAGTTCATTGTAGTGTTTTCCATGTAATGGCTTTTGTGCCCACTCTTTTTATTTATCAGTGTCTTGAGCACTGTCATATGTATATGGGTTTTTCAGTTGAGTGATGATAGCTTATTATCTGCAAATATGATTGCTTTATGTAATGCTGATTGGTCTTGTTTGCTATAAAAATACTGTGAGAGATTTAATATTTGATTGTGATGTAACTGTGTGATGTCTTTTAGTCCACGACCACTCTTGGAAGTGTGAGTCTCTCAGTGCACGCTAACGGGTGATGCTTTCTATGTGAAGTGAGTTGGCTTCTGATTATTCTTTAGAGTTCTTGGATGTCAGTTGGAGTCCAATGGATTATTCCGAATGAATAGGTAAGGATGAGAATGGCGTATGGGTTAATTGCTTTGACTGTATTTTTTCCTATGAGATATGCTTTTAAGATGAGATGGAGCCACTGATTGAATACGTTTTTTAGAAGAGATTTGGTCTCTTTGTGGTTGATTTGTGTCGATTGCCAGTACCCGAGGTATTTATGGGTGTCTTCTTCTTGCATGGCAGTGATAGTTTCTCCAGATTTAGGAGGAAAGTTAGCTGCTTTTTGTTTCCTTTGGTGATGGCTTGTGTTTTGCATTTATTAACTCCAAATTCCATACAAATATCTCTGGAAAAGGATTCAGAAATATGTAGGAGCTCTGTGAGGTGGGCTTGAGAAGATTTGAACAATTTGATATCATCCATATACAGAAGGTGTGTCAAACGGTCATTGATGATATTAGTTTTAATTTAGTACCCATATTTAGTGGAATTAAGACGATGTGAAAGGGGATTAATGACTAAGCAGAAACAGAGGCTACTTAGTGAATCACCTTGGTATATGCCTCGTCTTATAGGAATATGAGAAGTGGTAATGGTTTTCTTGGCTGTTCGGAGAAGTAGAGTGGTTTTCCATTGATTCATTAATTGTTTTAGGCAGGTGATGATAACAGGGCTTATCTTGTAGATTTCAAGGACATGCAGGAGCCTGTAGATCATGGATTTATTATTATTATTATTATTATTATTACTATTATGAAACATATTCACATTTTGAAACACAGTCAAAAAATCACTGACTGGAGCCTTTAGTTGATACAAGTTTCAGACAGAAACCTAAGTATCCACCAGGTATCTGCGCAATATGTACGATGTTCCAGCAGCGCTATTTTCTGTAGTTCTGATGTTGTTATTTCAGACAACTGCAATCGGTTCAAAAATTTCGTAAATTATTATTATTATTACGTAAACGTTTCAAACCATGAGTTTCCCCAGCTAACACAACATGGCGGATCAAAGACCAAAGCACATATTGCCAAGTGTAAAGACGTGTGCAAGAATGGTTAGGGATGTGTGGTTGTGTCCATAAATTTCCTAACTATGCGCGTTGTGTTGAGTATCACAGCCTTCTGCACTTGTGCATAAGTGTTTTTGTGAAGTCCTAGAGTGCTGAGACTGTAGTTATTATTATTATTATTCGATTTTTGAATAAACTGATTAAATTTTAATATAGTTTCATCCCCAAAATAAAATACTACAAAGCGAGCAATTCTTGTAAATTTTATCTTGAAAACGGGCCTAAGGATTTTGATCAAATGGGGTGAATCTACCGTTCTCGGGTTCGAGAAAGCGATTTAGCTAGGTCTCGACTTCGGGAAAACTTATGTAAGGAGCAATTGATTGACCTGGTTACCAGGTTATTGTCTACAGTGTTCTTGCTTTATTTTCGTTTTGTTTTATTGTTTTTATAAATTCGAGTTCTTCGCGTTTTTAGGTGTTTTATCTGAAATAAAAATAATAATTTTTAGAACTTTTTCCTTTCAACGTCGCATGTAGTCACTGCGGGGC
Organism: Thereuonema tuberculata; assembly: GCA_023159025.1. Lineage (NCBI taxonomy): Eukaryota > Metazoa > Arthropoda > Chilopoda > Scutigeromorpha > Scutigeridae > Thereuonema > Thereuonema tuberculata. The sequence goes on along the minus strand of JAFIDM010001028.1, from coordinate 45,849,397 downwards.
TGTCCATCTTCCTGAAAGGGGGTTAAGTAACCAGGCGATTGTCTGCCGTGTTCTGACTTCATTTTCGTTTTATTTTACCAATCAAAGATCGATCTTCCAGTTACTGGAAACGTTATTCAACGACATTTTTTATAGCCCCAATTTCTTTTGGTGTTCCCTTGTTAATATTTGTTTTCATTTTAAGACACACTGTAAATTACATTAAAACTTTATATAAAAAAAAGGAAGAAGTTACTTTGAAAAATTTGCAAATCCCTGGAATATTACGCTTGAATTGTAAAAATAAATCCCAACTCGCTTTTAACCCTTTCCATATTTAAATGAAATTTATTGAAAATAAGAAGCGGAAAAAAACCAGTTTATTTAAATAATACATTATTAATAAGTATATTTCGATAGATTTACTAATTATTATTAAAAATTTTAATAGAAAACAGCTTGAAATCTGACAGTAAAATAATATCTGTAACTAGTAAGTGTCAGCTACCGTAAAATGGCCGTAATGAACTGTGAACAGTTAAATAAATAGTCTTCCATTAGCTAAACTGTGCAATTAACCTTTCAGTTTCATTAGAAATAATTGAGACCTCCATAGATCGAACACAACACTTCCAACCCAAGCAAAGAGTTTCTGTTGTCCATTCCTCATTTCAGTATTAAAAAGAAAATAATATTTAAAAAAATAAGAAAAATAATAATAATAAAAAGGAAATACAGTAGATCCTCGATTTAATGGATTTCGGATTTAACAGAACTATAAAAAAATTCGGTCGAATTTTACAATAGGAAAGAAAGCACTAATTTCTATTAAATAACAAAGAAAATCAAAAATGAAAATTTTACAATATGGGACAAGTCTCTATTTTAAAAAAATAAAATTGTGTTATTTTGTTAGAAAACTACTGTATTTTTAATATGAGCTAAAAAAATTATCCCAATTAAACGGCCTTCGATAAAGATATCAAGGTGAAAAAAAAAATTATGAAATAAGTTTAAATTAATAAATTTAATGTTTTCAAATATGCATAGCAGTCAAATAAATTTTAAAATAAAGTTCCAGCGCGAATTAATGAATCAGCAATTTCTAATCAAGGTATATAGTAGCCATTGTTAGTCAGGAGATTGATTCATTCTATTCACTTGTTTTTCCCCTTTTGATCGTTTTTATCTTTTATCTACATAATTGTGACTTTTATTTAATCATAAATATACAATAATTGTCGTTATTATGATCTCGAAAAATGGAATTGTAGCTCCTCTTAGATATGACTCAATTTCCGATTTCTAACACTGAAAGTTGTGATTCTTTCAATTAATATTAATACCTACACACTGAAATATGTATCTTTTTATATTTTTCTTTATTTAATTATTTTTGTATGTTGTTTTTTACCAATTTGATAAATAAAACTAAACATTGTAACTTGTTTATTGTAATTTCATTTAATATACATTGTTGTTGAGGTTTTTTTTTTAAATAATTCGAAAGACAATTGATATCAGACAAGGACTTGCTGAAAATATGCTGTATATTCAGGAAGGATTTCTTTTGTTCGAAACCTTTTAATAATAGAACTTAAAAAATGGCGGTCATTTCAATATTATTGAATAGATGTTGTCTTTTATTAAGTGGTTACAAAAATAATGAAAATAGAAGAGGATTAATTTTACCTTAAAAAAAATTGGAAAAGAGAAATAAATTAATATTAAATAAATTAAAATAGATTTACCAATGGTAGACTACGAAGCCATAAAAATGACTTGTAAGGCTTTTACAATAAGAAGAGTTTGTTTGTTTTTTTATTAAAATTTTCACTGATTCTATATTAATTATTATATTGCTGATGTAAGAATTTATCTACTTTGCTTGACAAAACCGTAACTAAAACTATTGTGTATGAATTATGTTATAGCGTTATAGTGTATTAAGATAAATTATTCAATATACTAGTCTGCAAAAAATACAAATTAAAAAAACGTAGATTGTTCATTGTACCGAGAATATAATAAGTGCTTCTCTGTTGAACTAATCTCAAACGCAGAGAAGCCTTTCAATGGGTTGCATTCTATTATTAGAGATAATAGATTAGAGATCTATTATTAAGTCTTGGAAAAAAATAAGATGGAATCAAATCTTTTTTTTCTTTATACTTTTTTTTACAAAAGAACTCATCCACGTTCACAGTAGTTAAGTTAAAATATCCCACTGCAGGCCTCTATGGCCCTTAAGATCACAGGAATTAAGGCTCCTGGCATTGTGTGTCCAACGGGACTAATTTAGTTGGGGTAGAGTGGTCAGCCCAACGGGCTGCCTTTAACTTCCAAAAGGAACCCCGGTATCCACTCTACAAGGGTTGGGTGGATCCTAGTATCCACCTAGAGGAAAATTCAACCTACAAAAATTCCCGACCTCTACAGGGGAACGATCCCGGCTCATCTATCCCAAGTCAAATATCATTTGACTACCGGACCACAAGTTGGTGATAGTAGCTAAATGTAACAGCTTTGGAGCTTTTAGAAAAAGCTGCTCAAAAACATTATCATAGAACTTAATAAGCTACTGTTTGTATTTTATCTTAAAGCCTGAAGACAAAAAGAGTTACTAATAAGATAAGTGACCCCTCAGAAATTAAAGTTAAGAAAATAAAAACAACAACCTACTGTGGAATTGAAATCCTTGGTCAGCTAAATACTTACCACAAAAGGCATTTGATCACAAAGAATAATAAAACTAAAAAAACCTCTAATTGGATAAAAGGAAAAGGGGAAAAAAAATCATAAAATGATAAAGAAAACCTTTTGAGTCAAGCTAAATCCTGTTTTGAGCTTATTAGACTCTCTTCACATTTTTTTCCTGCTGAGTTTTTGCTAGCTGAATAATCCTGACCCTTCGGCCTACGAACCTCAAAAAACAGTTGGGAAATTTAGAATTACCATATATGCTCCAATAGAGGCCCCGGCGTTTATTTACAAAACTAGCCTCAGCTCCCGGCGCTTAATAGAGACCGGCTGCTATTAGAGGCCGGCCATTATTAACAAAAACCTTCAGAATGAAATATTTTTACACATAAATACCAGCTAATATTACAAACAGCTACTTTATTTGAATTCCACACGCTACATAAGACAGTTAAAGATAAATGGCAATGTCTTTCTGTACCTTTCGCTGCTATTCGTTGTCCCAATCCACAATGACGGGCGGCTGCCTCACCGGAAGTTTCTTTCCCATATTCCACCGCGCGAATCTTAAAGGCTATGTCAAATGACCGTTTCGGCGGCATTTTGTAAGGCAATATACCGTAAGATATTATGCACGACTATAAAGATACGGACGCTTACACTAGTACAGGTAGGCAAATATCAAATACCCGGCTACTGTTAGAGATCGGCTATAATGCCTGTGTACTCTCTGCAGCCCGGCGACAATAAGAGCCCTTGCGTTTATTGGAGCATATATGGTACATTCTTTTTATACAAAATTAAATCCCATTACATGCTCATTAAAGCAGGAAAAACAGGGTCACTGGACATGGGCTATATTTCTATTGTGGTCCTGCTGTCCTGACACATGGAGATTGATATGATGTGTCGTCTCCTGCAATCTTCTTTCCACAAAAAGCTTGAAAACCAGCCAATAAAGAATTTCTGCCAATTTCAATGGGGCAAAAATCACACAAGATTATATTGATCATTTGGAAGAAGACCTCATCAAATACTTGCCTTAACTGAATACAAAAAAGCCATTCTGATACGAAACTTCGAACAACTACTGTAGTTTCTAAGTACTCAAACCTTAAAACTTATGATATAAATTTTTTTCTATCACTTTCAAATCACTTTTATGGGAATAACATATTTCACTTACTCCAATTAAATACTTTAGAATTTGCTAATGCTAAGCTTTTTTTTTTCACCTCTTAGGTATAAACTTATATTTATTTTTATCATCACTCCTAATTTTGGAAAAAAAAATCCTTATAAAATGGTTAATTAACAATACAGAAAAGAAAAATAGTTATTAATCAATTATAGATGCTATATAGACTGCACCATAGATAATGGTAATTTTAATATAAATCTAAGATAAATACAGGGTGTCGCAGATCGACTGCATTTACTTCACACTATGGGATTCCTATTAAATATGATATAGAAAAGTTATATAATGTTTTTTGATCGACCGTATACTTTTCGAGATAATCGAGGCTTTCTGTATCTGGAAGGGATGATCAAAAAGTGTTCTCACATAGGAAACATTATTATTTTACTCAACAAGTGATTCAGTGATAAAAATATTCTTGGTATTTGAAAGCTAACATTATGTAGATTATTTTCATAACAACAACTTATCCGATCATTGCTTACAGTAAATTATAAAAAGCAATTCTTGCATCGAGTGCACTTGTTCTTCGCTGTGGCTCATATTGGCATTGAGTTGATTGTGCTTGGAGGGTCAAACCATTTGAACGATGGATTGGATTCACTTATTGCAGTTAGCTTTTTCGTAGGTTAATACATTGAGAGTCAAATGATGTAGTGTTTTATTTTAAATACTTGTCAGTCCCAGAAAAAAAAAACTAAAAGAAAGCCAATCGAGGCCAATTTTTGTCTACATGTTGTTAAGTTTTTTATTTTCGATCATCCCTTCTGGCTGCAGAAAACCTCAATTATCTCGAATAGTATAAGTCCAATCAAAATAAAGTTATTTATCTTTTTTGAAGCATTTTTAATGAGGAATTCTGTGGAGTGGAGCAAATGCGATCGATTTGGGACACCCTGTATATAACTTTAATGTATGTATTTACAATTTAAGTATATTTAAATTTATTTACATTTGTAAATCTCATGTAAAACGTATCTCTTTTTATAATGTTTTTTTTTTAATATCATTTATGCTTATATAATCTTTTATATATTCATATAGCCTTTAATATAGCTAACAAACATATCTAGAGCACCTGCTGATAGTAGTTTTTGAGCTAACAAGTGTAACTCCATTCAAATTCATTCAATAAATAAAAAATTAAAATATGTTTTTGCGTTTATTATTACTCTTCTGAACTTTTGTTCTCCTCTAAACTTCTTTTGCATGGAGTCAGAGTTTCATTTCCTAACATATCATGAGATCAACATTCAATTTTATAATATTTTTCTAATGGAATTTGCTCAGATGACTTTACACTGGCCTACATTTCACCCATTTTTTTTTAATTGTCTACTAAACCTTGCAAAAGATTATTATTTACTAGCACTCAAATCTTTTTTTTTTTTTTTTTATTGATGACTAATAATGCTATTCTAAAGGAAAATATCCTTGATTTTATCATAGCTGAATCAGGAGGAATTTTTTATAAGAACTTTCTATAAAAAAACTCTTAGGTCAAGAAAAATTTTCAATCCAAATGATATATGCAAACAATAAGCAATCTTGGCTTGTCTGTATGCTAATGTTTCCATGATAGGAACTACAGTCGGACCTCTATTTAACAAAGTCGCTAAATCCTGAAAAAAAGTTCGTTATATGGAAAATTCGTTAAATAGAGATTCACCTTTTAAAATTACTTTAAACTACTGTACATAAAACAGATTTAAAATATACAAACAATAAAATTTATAAAAAAAGTAATAATTTTAATGACATTAAACATATATTTATCACATGCATACTTAAATTTCACTAATGAAGTCTGTTAATTTTGTGGAGTTTTTTTTTTTTGAAAAAGTGTTTTCGCTTATAGTACGTCTCCATCTTTGCAATGCACCAAAAACCCGTTCAGTATTTTCTTCAAATTGTACTTCGCATCGGATTGTTTCAAATGATTTTAACATTTCTTCACACGAAGGTTTTTTGATTTCTTCATCATGACCATTTCCATTTTCATCATCTTCATCGCAATTCATTGCTGTATTGTTTTTATTTTTCACACTGTCCAAAATATCCGATTCAGTTTCCGAGGTCTCAACTTCAAAATCAAATGAAAGTTAAATCATCAATCAGCACATCATCGTTAATTTCATCTTTTTCCCTCAGCTGTATCCTCAGAAAAGTTCGTTAAATAGAAAATGCACTTCGCTATTTGGAGATTATTTTACGAAGAAATTAGCAAAATGTTCTTGGTTCCAAAGAAAAGTTCATAAAATAGAGGTTCGTTAAATAGAGGTCCCACTGTACTTTTAAGAAGTTATCAGAATACAGATTCTAAACGTCTTGTGTACTGCTCTCTGGCTTGCTTGATAATAAGCTACAACACGATATATATTTGAGCAAAATACTTAATTTCATATCAAACTAAAGAGATCAGTACCTCCACAATATGTATATATAAAGTGGAGGTCAATGGCTAATATAAGCAACTTAATTGGCATAAAATCATTCAATTTTTACAGTATGTTTTAATCTTGTTTTGAAATAAAAGTTTTTCTTCTAATATTTTTTTCTAGGTAACGACAGCATGATCATTGAGGACGACATAAAACAATGTTAAATTTAACATAATGTTTCTGAATATGTGATTACTGTGAAATTACCCTCTCTGTTTCCCTTTTCTGTCTTGTTCAATCTTTTCCTCTGCACTACCTTAATTAATTACAGTTATATTTCAGAAGTCCCGAAACAATGAAGTAATTCATTTATTTGCTACCGATCCATAAATTGTATTGATCTAACAAATTTTAAACACTATGGATTTTTAAAATAACAAATGTATTATTAAAAACAGCCATTTACTATAAAATAAAAAAAAAATATATATTTATTGCAATTTTTATAAATATTTACATTATGTTGTAGTTTTATTTAAGTTCGTGAATCCTATTCCTAGACAAGTCAGGAGAACTTTTTCGGAACCAGTGTTCAATTCTTCTTCTTCTGGTGACTTTTGTATTTCTAATTTAAACATGATCTGGAAGAAATTATGGAGATGTCGCAGAAACTGTATCCTGAAACAAATGAAAAGATTTACATTATTAAGGGTATTGAAATTAAAATCGTTAAAAAAAAAAAAAATATCAGACAAATGTATAGGAGATCGGCAGAACAATGGAAAAAACCACTGAAAATGCAAAACAAAAGATGCGTTTAAATAAATTGTTGCTCTGGCACAACTTGGTATTGTAAGATATGTGCAGATAAGATAGGTACTCAGCTATTCCTTATCAGCATTAAATCACAGATACGAAGTCTGTTGCGTAATAATAAAGAAGAATGTCAGACCTCAGTAATTTCCAAAAAGGCATTTCCTGGTGCATGTTTAGGAAGGGCTTTTGTGATTAGAACAGTCGAAGTCGTAGGTGTTGCAAGAGGAACAGCAGCTATGGTTATGGCTGCCTCTTGAATAGAAAAGTTAGTTTCTAAATTCAGAAACAACTGGGAACCAGAAAAGATGATGCCTGACAGGATTTGTCAAGCAATGACACAAATTCTGTTCTGAAAACATAAAACACAGTAGGATAAATAACAGCAGAGTTAAATTGGAGAGAAGATGATTCCATTTCAACTAGAACAGTTCATTGGGAACTTCACAGATTAAGTATTTATGTCCAGGTTGCAATATGCAAGCCTTTTTATTGACAGCAATGCAGTTGTGCAGAGAACATCGAAATTGCTGCCTTGAGAACTGGCAACATGTCATTTGGCAAGAGATCTGTATGCATCTATTCCATGTCAATTTGTTCAGAATGCTCACAGTGGACCAACTCAATATAACAATATTTATAGAAATGTCAAATGTTTCTATTATTTGATATATTAGTCTGTATGTGCTGACGTAGAGCAATTAATAAATAAATAAATAAATAAATTACAAACTAAAATTATCTTGAAAGACATCCAATGTCAATTTTTCTTTGGAACAAAAAGATCCTACACTGCGTTTGAAAATTCATGTAGGGAAAAGACAACAGCTATATACTTTTAATTACTGTTTTAGATATACGGGATTGGCAACAGAAAATGACAAACATCAATATTTTTTTTTTTATTGTGACCAATAAATTTTGTTGTTCTGTGCGTCGGCTTCAATCTTTTCACTTTAAATTTCAGGAATTCAAGTTTTTGCAAGCAGCAATATGCCTTTACTGTATATTAATAGTTATCCCAAAATCTCATAGCAGCTTCACTTCATGAAACCTTGCCCAACTACTGTAATTCAAATTCCTAAAAAATTAGCCTGTTTTGGAAATTCACTGTTTTGTTTCTGATGCTTTTATATGGGAAATTTTATCACCTTCATGACACTGAATGATAAATGCTCTACTAAAAATATAAAACTTCAAATAACTACCTATAAGTAGGGCTGGAAAATATTCTGCTAGTTAATAAAATTAAGAAAGCTGAGAGAAATTTCTTACAATATTTATTGGTTTACTTTTTGATTGGTACTTAAAGTTAACAATTAACAATGACTTACGTGTAAGGTGATAAAGGTCCACTGAGAAGCTTGGACACGTCTCTTTGTCCTAAGGCCATGAATAAACATGCCATGCTTTGGTTAGTAGAATCAACACAGCCTCCTCGGTATATTTCTTCTAAGAGCAAATGAGCTCCTTCTTTGCCGATATCTTCCGGAACTGAAGGGGTTTCGTTAGAGTTACTTGGATTTGACATAGCCTCCGCTGTATAAAAAACACCATTGATTGTTTCGGCAACAAGAGAGATACCAAAACCTGGAGATCTAAATAGAAAGAAATGATCATTTAATAAAAGCCTTTTAATACTAATTAGTAGGATTGGAGACTATAACATAGTTAATTTAAATAGCCTATGACAAATTTGTTCATCCAATGGAAGAAATAATGTTAAGAATAGTTTTTTCTGATATTTCAGCTGATATTTGCAGCTTTTGCAAACCTCCTTCATCTCTTTTTATTACTTCTGACCTTTGAACCATTAACCTCTTAACTGGGTATTTAACTACAGCAGGAGTTACCTGTCTTCGGTATTTTCTGACCACTATGGTCATTTTCTCTAAAGAGTAGCAGGTGAACAAATAATATACTATTTTTTTAACTAAATAATAATAAACAAATAATTAGAAGAGAAAACGGATTATTTATATAGATACTGCTTAAAGTTTTGACCCTACTGAAATATTTACAAAAGCAGATTTCCATCTGATACTGTTGGAAACAAGGCACTAAACAAACGACTTTTTCACAATCGGTTCACCAGTATGAAGTTTCCTGCCTTTATAGTTCTTCACTTATATTTCAGAAGCTGTCATATTTCTTCTGTTTCCTTTTTTTTCTGCTCAGTATTTCCGACTAGGGGCAGTCATTTTTATCAACTGAAAATTTGTTGTGTTTAGAAATTACTCTCCCAGAGGCATATCTTACCAAGAAAGTCATGGAAAGTGGTGACATCTTCCGTAGAAAACTCCAAAGAAGTATCATTATCTAAGCCATTACTCATCATGCCCATGAGATATTAATGGTAAAACAGAATAGTTTGTCATACCCATTACAATGTCGCAATCATAAGACGTACATATACATCATGTCTATTAAGAGGTTAAGATAAAATGGAAAAAGTTAATGATTATTACTAAGCTGCCTTATGTTAAGCTATTTTCAGATGCCTAATGTTATATAAATTAAATTAAATATATATATATATATATATATATATATATATATATATATATATAAATCCAATACACAAAACTTGAAGCCGATGCTCTTCAAATTTCGTAAAGCAAAGATTTCAATCAATCATTTGCAATTAGAATTCAGAAAGTATAGAATATAAGAATAAAAATTAACTTATATTACTTAACCTATAAAAAGAGCCGGACAGTGATATCAGCTGGACACCAGATGCTGCTGATGACGTGGTGTTAAATGTTTTATCACCATAGAAACAGTGATCTGATTTTTGATTTTTTGGGCAGTGATTTGTTCTTTGTAATTGGTTTTTCAAATTTCATATCACTGTCCGGCTCTCTTTATATATATATATATACAGTGGTGGTCAAAATTATTAGGACAAGGGAAAAAATCGCCAAACTTGGTTACAGTTGGCTGGAAAATTATGCAAATTTTATGGCTAGAAACCAACGATAAATGCAGCATTTTTTATTAGTTTTTATGGAAATATATGGGAAATTCACATTCATAAAATGTATTTTGGATTTAGACAGCACTGTGATATGGACAAAATTATAAGGACAATGCTATTTGTGTGTTCTAAAAAGCAAAATTTGCATGTTTTTTGTTCAGCACACGGCACTCCCAGACGATATAAATGCATAGTAAGAGATTGCGAACGTCATATTCTATTTTTTCAGTCATGCCACTAGGTACGAAACTTTCGGAGTTTTAGAAAGGGAAATTGGTTGCTTTTAAAAGTTCAGGACTTACTGTACATCAAATTTCGACAAAGCTGAATAGATCGAGAACGGTTATTTATAATTTTTTTAAAAATCCCGAAAAATATCGACGGCAAAGACGTATAGGTAGGCCATCTTCTGTTTCTGTGCCTGTGAAAAGAATGATAATAAGGCGAGCTTGCTCCAAAAAACAAACATCAATGGAAATTAAACGGGAATTAAACTTACGATGCAGTGTTCGAACTGTTCGACATGTTTTACAAAAAGAAAAAAAGGTTCGTTAGGAAAACTTAGGTCACGACCACCTCTTACAAAAGTTCATAAGAGACTGAGGATGGAGTTTGTCAAAAAATGCATTACTATGGAAAAAGAAGTGCGATGATATTATCTTTTCTGATGAGAAAAAGTTTAATTTGGATGGACCAGATGGTTTTCGCTACTTCTGGTATGATTTCCGTAAAGAAAAAGAAATTTTCGCAAACCATAGATTTAGAGGTGGCTCAGTGGCTGGTCTGAAGAGGTTTCGCAACTGGCGGAACCACTGCAATAGTTTTTGTGCAGGGCAAAATGAAGTCTGAGAGTTATATTTACATATTGGGCAATAATCTTTTATCAGAAGCACCGTCAATTACAAGTGGAGACTTTTTGTTCCAGCAGGACAATGCCTCAGTACATGTTTCTCAAACTTCGAAAGCATGGTTTGATGCTAATTTCGTGAAATTGCTTGATTGGCCGGCCAGAAGCCCAGATCTAAATCCAATGGAAAACCTGTGGGGTATTCTGGCACACGAAGTATACAAAAATGGTGTTCAATATCAAAATAAGCAAGAACTCATGTCCTCCATCGAAAAAGCCTGGAAAAACATTTCTAAAAACGTTCTTAAGGAACTGTCAAACTCTATGACGTCAAGACTGATGAAAGTGAGTGAGAAGAAGGGGGAGATTATTAATTATTAGTATGTTTTAGGCCCTCAACAGTATTCCAAGCGGAAACATATGCCATTTTACAATGTGCCTATGAAAATATAAGACGTAAATACAGAAATAGAAATATTTATATATTTACAGATAGTCAGGCAGCTCTTAAAGCCCTGAATTCTCCCAACACCAATTCTAAATTAGTATGGGAATGTAAACAAACCCTTAACAGTCTTGCTGAACATAATTGGGTAAACCTAATATGGGTGCCAGGACACAAAGGGATTGAAGGCAATGAGCTAGCAGACAAGCTAGCAAAAAAAGGAGCTGAAACCTCGTTCATTGGACCTGAACCAGTTTGTGGGATCTCCATTGAAACCACTAAAACTGCAATTCGGGACTGGGCAAGGAGACAGCAAAAGACCTATTGGAATAACCTTCCAGGGCAGAAACACTCAAAGCTCTTTATTAAAGAGCCTTTAAGGAAAAGAGCCAGGGAACTTATTAGTTTAGATAAGAACCAGACTAGAATCCTGACAGGACTCTTTACAGGTCACTATCACTTAATGAAACACCTCTTTAATATAAAAATAGTTTCAAATCCTACTTGCAGAAGATGTGGAAAAGCTGATGAAACAGCAGCACACATACTATGTGAGTGTGAAGCGCTTGCGAGCACTAGACACAAGTTGATAGGTATGGGCTTTCCCAATCCCTCAAACTATGTGACTATACCCCTGCATAAAATACTACAGATTGGTAAAATCCTAGGACTTATGCAGAATTAAAGACATTGGGATACACAATAGGCCTTTTGAGGCCGCAGTGTTAGGGACTTTATAGTACCTCCCATTTTATGTTATGTTATGTTATGTTTTAGGCCAAAAACATTCATTGTCCTTATAATTTTGGCCAGTTTTTACAATAACATTTTTTGTTTAATACGGCAAATCATTCATATTTTGCATTTTCCAATGTTTTGCATTTTCCAATGTTTTGCATTCTACAATGATTTCTAGCATAAAAAAGCATTTTATGTATAAATTTCACTTTATTTACTTCAGAAATAAATTTTTTCTGTGAAATTTTCAGATGTCCTTATAATTCTGACCACCACTGTATATATATATTAACTTTTAATGTTAATTTATCAATGCTAATAACCTCATAATAGTGATAACACTATTTTTCTAAAAATATCAGATTTCAGAACAAATAAGATTTGTTTAACTTGTAACCAATGGGAAGGACATATTTGTCTTTCAAGCGCTGACCAAAATGTAATTGTTTTAAAGACACCAAGTACAGTATACTTTCGATATCGCTTAAAGTCTTGATAGATGAGAATAAGTATAAATATGTAATGATAGTTAACAATAAGTCTAAATGCATCAATGATAATTTTAATTTTTAAAAGTAGTCAAAAATAATTGCATTAACTTGAAAATAATTAGTAAAATACAATGAACTTACATTGCTAAAATTTCTTAAAAAACACCTCTATTTGCTTCAACACAACTGAACGTTTTCCGGAAAAATTCATTTTTTACTTCGAAAAATATTCGACATAAGAATTAAAATTAACATTAGATGAATATGTAATATCAAGGGGAAAATAAATTTTTCAACATATCAAGGTTTTTGAGATATCGAGAGTTTACTGTAATCTGATTTTAAAAAAGCTAAACTCATTAAATCAATCGTAGAACTAAAAAACACAAAAATATTAGAAAAAAAAATATTAAAAGGCATGACTGGTTTATATTCCAAAATTGTGTACTGAACTTTTAGCATGGAAATAAACATGGGAATGGGCAAAATAAAAATCTTAAAAGTAAAATAAAATCTGGAACCTCTTGGTCACAGCTGCAAATCAATGTTTCATACAAGTTTGTTGTTCAGAAGGGGTCTGACAAAAGCCGATATTATAGAATACAAATAAACTGGATAGTTTGAATTGTACTCAAGACTATAAACTTGAATCACCTAGGAGAATAGCAATTTCTAACAACAAGCAACCACAGCAAAAGGTTCTAAACCTCCTGAGCTGCCTCCAAATGGTAAAGAGAGGAAACAGCAGAAGACAACATAACAGTGTTGACACCAGACTCCCATTCTTTAATAATAATGAGGTTCTCCTTACTTTATTTAGTTCTGCAAAAATCACTATCAATAATGTTTCATCCTCTTTTTGTATAAATAAAAATAAAGCACTGCTAACTTTAGATTATTGCTGTGTAGGCAATGTTTTCAGATTTATGAGCTGCTCTTTCCTTTCTCAACTTTCTCTGTCAATAATTTTGCTTACAAATAACAAAGGGATTAACATGCAAGTCAAGAATACTTCAAAAATATTTAAATAAAATTACACAATAAAAGAATAAAAAATTTAAAAGCATCTAACCAACAGTTTTAATAGATATCAAGTCATCATTATCAAGGCAAAACTGGAGATAGAAACAAAGACAAAAATGGTAATTGATAAACAGCAGAAGTTGAATGGTTGATGGAATGGAGCAATTAAACAGAAAAAAAAATGAGGGATGGAAAAGAGGGAAAAAAAGTTCATCATTTCACGGCATCATTCTAACTATAAAATACTGGCTAAAGCAATAGCTATCTCTTAATATAGTTTTCCAGATCTGTATGTGTCTAATGCACTTCTTCTGTGTTCGGAAAATAATTTTAATTTTTTGTGAAAATAGAAATAATTTCTACAATGAATCGTCCGCAACAGGAATTGAACCTGCAACCTTTTGATCTGAAGTCAGATGTCATTGGCCAGGAGGACTACATTCAAATTATTGTTGTTAAATATCTGTGTGTGTGTGATGCAAAGAGAAGAGTCAGAGAAAAAAAAAAATAACTCATTGATTTTAGCCTATTAGATTAAAATTTAAATTTCAATGTTCATTTTTTTTAGCCTACTGAAAGCACAGACCAGACAAGCATTAGATGTAGAAGCTCGCCCTCAGCGACGAACTGAAGAGCAGTTAAGAGACATTTCTCGACATGAATGAAGAAATTAAAAATAATATTTAAACAGAGTATTTTAAGTAGAAGTTTCTTCTAACTCAACTAAAAGCTGTCACGTTGTTCTCCAGTATAGGGCGGATATCCTGTATACTGGCGTATATGCTAGTTATCAAATAAATCCTTGCAATTCTGTTGTTATAACTGTGATTGTGAGAAATTACTTCTTAAACCTTTTTTTCTTCCACTTTCTGCTCCCTAATAATTGTCCCTGCTCTTTCCCCCATAATTAATCCTTTTCTATATTCTCTTTCAGTATGTCTCTAAATATATATGTATGTTACTAATTGTTTTTGTATACTTTTAATATTGCTTCTTCCTTTGTTTATATTTATTTTATTTTTGAATTTTTCTAATTTTCCTCCATTTCCCACCCCTTTATTTTTCTGTCAAAATGACCCATTCCTATCACCCATTTGACTTCTGTGAATTGCCCTATATAATCTCGCTTCTAACTTGAAATTTCTGTCTTCAATAAAAGTTTTGTCCTTGCTCTTGTTTCCATTTTTGTATTCCCGATGATTGCTTGAAAGCTATCAAAGCTGTTAATTTTGCTGCTTTTTAAATTCTTTATTCTTTTAATGTCTAATTTTTCTTTTTTTCAATTTTGAAATTCACTTGAAAAAATGTTACCACAACTCTACAACATGTTATGAAAATATTTTTAAAATATAAATTCAATGGTTTGCTGGAAAAGTAAATATACTTTCTTTAATATTTTTTATAGGCATTATAATAAAAACTTTTATGCTACTTTGTGTAGATCACCATTATTAAGAAACCAACCATGTGAATATAGGCTGGATAAAAAACTACTTACCTTCCTGATTTAAAACCTTTAAAATGATCAGTATATATATAAATATCTGGGATAAACTTCAGCAGAACACCTTTGGCTGCTTCAACGATCCGATTTGATGTGACAGGGGAGACTCTCACAGCAAAGGCAACTCCTCTGATTCTTTTAATTTTACCAGGATCAGTCAACTTGAAAGATAAGAAAGCAAATGTAATTTAAAATATAAAATATTAAACTAATAAAAAACTGTTCAGGTTATAAAAAAAAAAAGATATGTTGTTGTTGGTTGGGTTTTTTAATGGCACAAAAGCAGCTGTGGCTAAGCTGCGCCCCCCAAAAAAAGATAATGGCACCATTAATATAATAAGCTTGATGACATATTTATCTACTTCCAATATTAACAGATTTGCAGGAAACACATCAAAAAGCTGATTTAAATATAACAGGAGTTAAGCAAAATTCGTTTATTTAACTAACAGTTCTTTATGATTTTATTAAAGTAATTACTTTCCCTTCAATGAAGAGAAGAGGCTTTTCAGTAGCTTTTATTCTTTATACGGATAATCTGTCGGAAATCAAAATTCGTATTCTACGAAAGTACGCCATACATATGATTCACCTCCTTCCTCCCAAACTCAAAAGTTTTCTCCCATCTGCGAAAGACGATCCGGGACTAAAAACTGCTAGTGTTTATTGTATTCTGTGCTGCTGTGGGAAAGCTTACATCGGTCAAACAAGCCGTACAATGGAGACCTGTTGCCAGGAGCATCAGTGGGACATACGGCTTGGACATAAAAATCGGGCCTGACCGAGCATTGCATCGATCATGGACACCAGCCCGATTTCTATAACACTTCCATCACTGCCAAGTCCTTTCGCTACTGAAACCAACAATACAGAGGCACCGGTTTTTGCGCCAAAAAATGCTCAACCTGAAAGTGTGGACCAAACACAGAGCAGCAATCAAATGATTTAAAAAGACCACAGTGATCTCACTTCTCATTCCCTGAAAATGGACTCCATGACGGTGTCCGAAAGCTTGAACCACACCAAAATTCTTACTTGGCTAGAACCCAAGAAGAATTCTTTACCATATTTACAATTGCATCGCTTTTTCCGTCTTCAGAAAAATTTATCACCATGCTACTCAATGGCAGTTTAGTTTCTGAAGATGATCAGTAACTACCTATATTTAAGATTTGGTGAAGATTTTTATGCAAACATTGAAGTGCTCTGTGGACAGCATTTTTTCTAGATTTTCAGCATTGATGGCACTAATCCTCTGAATTTCTGGAAGCAAGAACTCAACGTTCATGTAACATTAATGTTGAAGAAACTGTAAGTTGCAGTCCTGCTTTGGGTATTACAATCAGAAACAACAAAGAAGCTGCAATCCCAGTAGCAATCGCATAATACCCCACGGCTTCTATACAGAGCGAAAGTATGGGTAACATAAAGGGAAACAGAAAGGAATCCTTTCAAAAGTAAACTGTCATGTAGGTATACCTATCATTCAATTGCTAGGTAATATTATCCCAACACAGAAAAGGAATGAAGATTACAAATATTGAGTCCTCCATAGGATCCATAAGTTAAGAAGATGTTATTTATTTATTTCTAATTGCATATTAGTTTTCTACCTACGATTCCTAATATAATCAGGAAAGAAAAAAATAAAAAAAAATAAAAGAAATTAAATAAATTAAAAAAAAATAATAATCTTAAAAAAAAAATGTCCCGCATGCAGAATCAAACACGGTATTGTAATAAAAATAGACCAATCAATAATGGAAAATCAAATGACACAGCCTCAAACTGACCAATCATGAATTTCTTGTGATGGATGGACAGAACGAGTCCCTAAATAAGGTTCCTGTATGAGCTATGCTCTGATTAGAAGCCTAAAACAAGTTATGAAGATGTTGATCTGAACATCAATCTGATTTGCATTGGTTGTGGAGCAAGAAGAAATTGTAATTAATTTGCTAACTAAAATCCGATCAGCAAAAAAAAAAACTGTTTAATATGAAATATTAACAAGAGAGACATCAGCAATTTTTTTGTCTCTTAAATTTTATTGTAAGTACGAAATGGTAAAAAAAAAAAAGCACCTTGTCAGGAATAATGTGGATAACAAAAAGGAAAACAGTATAACTTTTATGTTTTACTTCCTGAATTCTAAAAATGTTCACAATGACTGGATTTCAGAAGGTTGTGTAGGATGAAGAAAGGAATTCAGCATTAAGTTATTAAGAAAACTGAGAAATGAAACTAGCTGGTTGATGATAAGAGCAGATTAATTATTGGAGAAAGATTAGTAAATCTACCTTTGACAAGGATCTGAGAAATTACATGAATATATTTTTAAATTTGGAATCAACTCAGAATTTTCCAAATGTAAATTTAATTGTTACTATTATTGAAAACAAATAATGAAATATAAGACAATTATAATGTACCTGAAATTCCAAGACTCCATGAACATCCAAATTATACTGTTAAACACATAATCATAATTTATTCCATAAATTTTCACTGTTTTCAGAAACAGCTTCTTCAGACGGTAGACAAAATACATTTTCAAATTACAATAAACAGTTAGTATGCCAATGCATAAATTGAAAACATAAACAAAAACAAGGTAGGGATAGCGATTAGTAAACCAATCACAATGCTTTGCAACGTCTTACATATAAGACAATATAATTGATGTCATTTATGGTATTTGTATTGCTTTAATTTCCTTATTATTATAAATGCGATTGCTGCGAATGCAAAAGACATAATTGTTGCGATTATTGTGATTGTTGCTGAGCTGTATTATAAATATGATTATTGTGAATGCAAAACGCGCAACTGTTGCGATTATTGTGATTGTTGTAAGTGTTGCGATTAATGATAATTGTCCTGTCCACAGATGGACAGACAAAACGGGAATATTAGTCTTCTGAATATTTATATCAGAAGACTAAAAAAAACTGAGTTTCACACATTAACTACTTAATAACACAGAAAATTCATGGAATAAATTATGATTATGTGTTCGACAGTAAAACAATTATAATAATTTCAATTAATTAAACTTTAAACTGCATTTAACTTTAATTTTGTTGGATCTTGTCAATATGTTATTGCTTTCTTTTTCTTTTTTTTTTAACATTGTTCATCAGTATTTTTTAGTCAAAGTCTAAATAAGTGGATTCCCTGTCATTGTAACAATAAGAAATATAAAGCAGATCACTTACTTGGATAGGCCTCAGCTGCTTTCGTACTGGACAAGAAAAACAAACTTCTCCTCCTCCACCTGGAGGAACACCTCGGGAGACAATTTTCAATTCAAGTCCTTCATCAAATCCAAGAAAGCGTTTAAGAACTGGTAGAGAACCCATCTTGATGCAATCGACCTTTTAAAAAAAGAATTTTGAATAATTAAAACAATCTTTATATCAGAATCAACCTAATGTTACTGTCTTTATTTTTTTCTTATTTTATTTTTCTTCTCTAACTTTTCATTGACGCAATTTTGCGTCGTCATGTCACTTACTTGAGGCAAAATGACCTTTGCCTTGTTTACTTTCTCGCATGATCCGCCATGTTTTTTTATCTCTTCCCTCTGTTTTCTAATTAATCTTGAAATGGCAGGTTTTCCACATTAAAATTTTTTATTTATCATTTTTTTAATATATATTCTTGCATCCTACCACCTTATGTAACCTTTATAATTGTTATCCTTAAATGATGATATAGATTACTGAATGTAATTTTGCTTTTATTTGGAACGAATTTTGTGCTGGTGAGAGGGTGTGGCCATCTTGTTACTGTAGGGAGTTTGTAGTGATGTCATTTGAAGTTTCACAAGACACTCCTTATTTCTTGAAGGGCCATTGGTAAGGGCCATTCACTATGCCTATAAAATGCGTTCTTGAAACTTCTGAGTCACTCTCACCATGTAGCTCTGAGGATACAGACGTGTATACTTCCCGTCTTGGAGGAGCGACAGGGCTGTTAGGAGAGAAACAGCTTTGTTTTTTTTTCTACCTATGCACAGTTAATGGCAAGACTGGTATTTCATCCTGTGGTGCGCACATCTCTGGATACTTTGAGATTTTTTCTTCGTTACGTAGCATCGGCTTCTTGGATATCTGTCAGGTATTAAGAAAGGTCGCACGCCCCAAAGATAGCTTGGATACATTGAGCCGCTACTGTTAGTAAGAAACATTCGCTAACTAAAAAAACATGTGTTGTGCTCCATTGTGTTTACGCGGATGCTTTGACATGAACAGTTTAGTGAATTTTGTCGGAGCTATCCTATATTTTGTGCCAGTGTAAACAGGATAGATTGCCGAAACTGTGAGTAAAATTTCCTTTGGAGGGTTAAATCAAGGAGTGAACTCTTCAGACATCCTCTCTAATCAGAAAGTCTGTTTTATAAGCAATTTTCGTTCAGACTCTTCTTATAAAAGTGACTCAAACTATTTGTGAGAATATATCTTAAGTTTACATTATTGTTAAATTGTATTGATAAGGTCATTGTGAATTACTGTTTTTTAATTACCAACTTTTAAATAGATTTTTTTTCTCTATTTGTAATCTGTTGGAATTACCGAATTTATCAGCAAAGCTTTGTGTGATATTATTATATATACATTTTTTTATATTGATATGTAATTTCAAATTACTTTGGTCTTGATTTGTTGTGTGTGATTGTATTACATTAAGCTTATTTATAAATACATTTTGTTGTTTGATACACCTGAGTTGTTTATCTTTTCTTTACTTCTCCTTTGGTATAATATTTATCTGGTTCTAGCTGTGGAATTTTCCTTGGGCCCAGTAGTTTCATTAGCTACGTTTTAATTTTCATCACCTATCTTTATGGGTGTAGGCTTCCGATTGTGTTAATAAATACTCTGTTTTGTATATCCTCTTTGAGATACAGGGTGATCCGTAACACTAAGCGTGGTCAACATTGAACCACATTAGATGAAAGGGTATAGGTAAAAAACTAAAAGTAATTGTTAACTGTAACTTTAATCTCAATATGCCAAAGTTTAGTTCAGTGGTCGGCAACCTTTTGTTGTAAAAGGGCCAAATATGTTATGTGGGGATTACTGCGGGCCGCACTTGGGCCAAAAATTTTAACAATCAAAAAAAAAAAAAAAAAACTGAAAATCTTACTTTAACAAAAAAAAAAAAACAAAACGGAAAATCTTACTTTAACAACCAAAAAAAAAACAACGGAAAATCTTAATTTAACAAAAAAAAAAAAAAAACGGAAAATCTTACTTTATCAACCAAAAAAAATAATTCCAACACGCCCCGCGGGTTGCCGACCGCTGGTTTAGATGATTGTACTTGGATACAAAAGTGAATGAAAGTTAAGATGGAATTACGTAGAATTTTTACGTGTCTATCTTAATTTAAGACATAAATTGAAGCCACCACACATCACAATTTAAAAAGTTTATGTACAATAAAATAATAAAAAACACAAGTACTTTCGAGATGGTCTGTACTTCCTTGTCAAGTGTACTTGATAAGGAGGCGTACTGTCTCAAAAGTACTCATGTTTTTATAATTAAGATGGAATTGAAACAATAATTTTAACTAAATCTCCTGTCGATTTCCAATTTCATTTCATTTTTTAAAATACACAAAGCTATCAAAAGGAATATTGGTGATAAGATTATCAAGTTTATTGTTCAAATTAACCCTACTATGCCATTATTTCATCAATTTTTAAGTAAATAAGAAGCGTAACTGCAGATTCTTTCTACACAGTTATCTAATTTTTGAAGGGACATGTTTCTTCACAAAAATTAATATGCAAGCTTAGTGATTTAATTCTTTTTAATTCATAATACCAAGAAATTGTAGTGCAAATTGAATAGTATTTGCAGTCAAGCAAAATCAATTTTGTAATAATCTTTAGTTGCAGTTAAAGCTCTATGCTTCTTGATTTTTTTTTAAAAATTAAAAATAAATACCACTCTCAATGTGGAACACTAAAACTTTTTGTGAATATTTTTCTTCATTGTAACGACATGCACCAAATCAAGATTCAATAAAAACATATTAAAATAAAAACACAAAATAATGAATTTATACTTCTATTTGTTATTCAACATAACTAATACTCAACTAGTTCTCACTGTTCACAGTGGTTGAAATAAGAATCATGTCTCCGAAGGTGCTTAACAGTTTTGGACAAAAATAATTATGAACTAAAAATTACAGAGAATAATTAAAACGATCCTACAGAATAATCAAAATACCCTGTAATAGAGAAGCCTCATCACATGATAAGAAATACAAAATATAAATGCAAAACTTCCCGTAACAAACTATGAAACAATAAGTTTCTAGAAAAAATCAACCTCCCATGTTTTTAGAAGAATTTAAATCATTAAATATAGTTTGTTTAAAAATACTTTCAATCAAATAACAAAGTTTCTAAATTGGATAACAATAGTTATCCAGAAAGTTGCAAATGCTTATAATACATGTGTGGATTTGTCTTAGAATAACAAGAGGTTACTAAAAAGTGCCCAAATTTTTATTTTTGGTTTGGCTCATTCTATGGATATTAAAAGTGGTCGACATTATAATGAATTGTATCAAAAAGACTCAGATTTACTTTTCATTCTCAGAGCCTAATCCTATCAATTAAATAATAATATAATGAAAAATACATTATCATCACTTGGCGCCCTGCAGATAGGAGGCTACTGTACTTTCACGAAATGGCATGATGCAATGTGATGACAGTTTTCACAAATTGAAAATGTCTTTCAGAATATATGGCAAATGATGAAATCACTAATTGTAGCTTCATTAGCCAGCTGATATTTCATTTAATCCTGCCAATATACAGTAATGACTGTATGAGATGAATCTTGTCTTCTGTAACTAATAGAAAGAAGGTGCCAAAATCAAATGCTTCTTTAAGTCTATGCCAACAGTCTCTTGTAATATGAACATATGCCACATTAATTTAACCCAGAAGTGTTGTTTTAGATTTGTAAATGGGGGCTAACACATTTGCACAAATCACTTACTTACACGACTTCTGTCCTTGTTCCTACCACGATATCTCTATATGAAACAGATCCAGGAAGCAGCTTAATGTACCAATAAGCACACTTTGACGTGTTCTACAAATTGCAGGGTATGTTGCCATTACTTTTCACATCATGCTCATATTTACGTATCAGTATGTGTTAAAAGTGAAGTTAAATTGTAGATATGAGATAGTTAACTTTGTACAAACTAACTTTTTTTTAAGATTTTTCAAGAGATAGATAGATAGATACATAAATAAATAAATAAATAAATAAATAAATAAATACAAAAGTGATTTGAAATGGCTTACTGAAGGATCTGTCTGACTGTTTGTTACTCCTTTTAAAACAGCATTAACTGCCTTTTTACAATATGGAGCCAGAGAAATTAGGCCTTCCAGATAGTAGCCAATAGACCGCTGTGGGTTGCAGTCATGTTCAAATTTTCCTCCAGCTAACATACCAGGCTGATAGGTTAGAGTTGTTCCTAGGAAAATATAAAATTAAATTAAAAATGAGAATTTTCTTGATTCACTTTAAAAGAATATTTTTAATATTTCTCTCTTGATAATGGACTGAATTAATATTTTCAATCAAAGAATACGAGTGAATGAGATAGGTAAATACTGATATCTAAACTGCATATATCTCTACCTTCAATCTTTGGTTGCAACTTCCTTACAATAAATAAACAAAGATAATGGAAAGAAGAATAAGTAAATGTTATTTATTATTCCATTTTGAAAATTTCTCGACATTTCATTAAATTCTACTAATTCAAGAACAAGTAAAGCCATTGTGCAATAAATTTCACTCTTAACAAGTATCCTTTCATAAATCAACATTGATTTAAAAACTTTGATCAAAACTAATCTTCGTAAATCAACATTGAATCAGATCTAACTTCAACTAAATCTTTAACGGCTAATTTCATGTAAATGCCAACCTATGGACTAATTTTAAAATGTCATAAAAATATATTTATTTTGGTTTTAGCTTATTGACAAAGGTTCATATTTTATAAAAATTGTGTTTTTTTTTATATTTTTTAAATGAAAAAGTATTTGGAAACGATTTATTAACGACTCATTTCAGATTCACACTATTAGCTCTACCTAAGTCAAATTTCCTTATTCCCAAAACTTGAATTTTTAAATATAACTCTAATTTTCATTACTTTTATTTGAGTAGCACATGTTTCCTTTCTAATAAAGAAAAAAAAATATTCATTTTTATCAAAATAATTCTCCAGTAATACTAAAGAAAGGAGAACATTTAATATGTCATGTCTGTCACAAAAAAATAGGTTTTTTTTATTTTTTAAAAAAACTATTGATACAAAATGCTTGCCACTTCATTTTCTCTTTTAATATGTCAAAATAAGATATTCATTCAAAATTTATTAAAAGGGTTTAAACAAGAACTAAAATAATAGAGTTTTAAATTTGTCATGTCTGTCACAATTCTCTGTCAATGTAAACAGAGCTCTACAAAATTACACATTTTTTTTAATTTTAATACAAACACAAAAGTTTTTATTTTGTATTTTTGATAACAGATGGCTCTGCTGTCACACCAAACTCATTTGGGTGTTGGAATTTTATTGATTTCATTCTGTGTTTATTCTTAAAGCTATTCTGACCATTCTTCCATACATTTAAGGAATTGTTTTATCATCATCACTTACCATCATTTTCATAGAATTTCCATCAGATGGCACATCACAGCACTTCAAGCAAAAATATACAATATTTGATATGACACTGAGCGGCATACGTACCTACCAAGTGGAATTTCTAAGCCACATCTCATGGCAAAGGTTGCGTTGTTGGGATAGGTGCAGGGCCGTTTCTACCATTAGGTAAGACTAGGCAGCCGCTTTTTTTTTTTCTTGGTTGTTAAAATAGGATTTTGTTTTTTTTTGGTTGTTGAATTGAAGATTCCGTTTTTTTTTGGTTTTTTTTTTTGGTGGGGGCGGCATTTGAAAGGGAGGGGACGGCATTTTTCAGTTCTCGCCTAGGGTGGCAGAACACCTAGAAACAGCTCTGGATAGGTGGTACGGTTAAAAGAAGAATCAGAGATGAATTAAAGGTCGAAAAATTGATCCAACAACTTCTTTAAGTTTTGCCACTGAGGCAACAAAAATATGTCCAAACATAAATATTCTACATGTTGCTTCCAAAGATGTGGAAAATAAAAATAAAAAAATGCTCGACGACACTTGGAAGACAAGAACTGGAGAAATTCACAGTATTCCAGGCACCAGAAAACTTCATTCCTTTCGATCATTCCAACCAGGTATTGTACAATGCAGCATGATAAGTGGTAATCAAGAAATAAAAGAGTTCAATTTTTACACAGGAATATTAAAAGATGTCTGTAATAAAAATAACTCTGTACAACCTGTTGCAACTACATCAATGCTGGAAGTGCTAGCATTGGGCAATGGGTCCAAGTAGTCTATGAAGGTGAAAAATTTCATGGAATAATAGTAGACAATAATTGTAGCGGGCAGCATCTCATAAAATGCTTAATTCCTGCATCAACTCAAGGATAGTTCAAATTTGAAAATGAAAATGCTGCTGTATGGTACACTAGATAAAATTATTCAGAATATTGACATACCTACATTGTTAAATTCACGTGGTTATTATAAATTATAATTCATGTATATATGTTTAAATTTCAATAAATGATTGAAATATAATGCGATTTTAAAATTTTATTATCATTTAGTTTATTCTTCTTCGATTTTTGAATAGAATATTCAGAGCTGTCATGTCTGTCACAACATAAAAAAATTACACACAAAAAATTTACTTTTCAATTCTTATATAAAAAGACATGGCAATAGATGAAACCCTCACTTATCCCATAAAAAAATCTCATAAATAAATATTCAGAAAATTCAGAGAGTTTTGAAGTTATGTAGAGGTCACAAAAATATTTGTCCATTCTCTGTCATGTCTGTCACAGTGAGTTTTAAATTTTTTATTAAAAAAGTTTACAACCTAAAATTTGGAAACTTTAGTAAGTAATAGCTTAGACATAGACACTTTTGTAAAAAAGAAAAAAATAATTCTTCAAATAATATTTTCTATATGAAATGTGCTCCATTGCATGTCTGATGTCATGTCTGTCACAAATGAAATTAACCTAACATGAACACTGCATACTTCATTGAATTGTAAAACCACAAAGTACAGTTTGTTGATCCTTCATTCAAATATGAAATTTCAAGGATTTTGGAACATTACTGCCTAAGTTATTGTGTCCAGAATGGCTATATACAGTTTACGAAACCAGCAAGAAAAAAGGCTCAACCAATTTTGTTTTTTTCACTATCTAAGCTGAGGAAGGCAACAGGAAACCACCTCAGTATCTTTCCTTTGAAATTCTAGGGAGTCTTGTAGGGGTTCGCCATCTTGGGAACACTACAGCTCCCTGGAACACGGATGCTTCGATTACGAAGCTCGCACTTTGGGAAGCTCGCACTTTTATGACCCACCACCAAGCTGTCATACAATAAGAGATAAGGATAAAAAAAGGTGAAACTAGTTCCGGATAAACCAAAATTTGATGATTATTGCCTGTGAATTATAAATGTAAGCAATTATTTTACCAGACAAAAGATTGATTTAAATAGTGGTAAAGTTTGGCTTTGTTTTCAACTAACATAATTAGAAGAAAAGTCATCATCTCTCTAAAAGAGGATGAAGAATTCCAAGAAAAGATGTTTCATTAAAAATTTCCATTACTCTAAAAAAATGAAAAGATGTAGAATATTCCTGTACTATCTGGATCCAATTCCAGTCTTATACAATCCAAAGGACATTTTGCTCAGTCACTCCATGACAATTCAAAACACAGCAAAACTATAAATTTACAATTTCATAAGTCTCTTATATATATATCGTAAATATATAATATTTACGGAACCTCTCTAAGAAAAGTACTGTCACAAAATTTTCAGCTACAAAATAGTATGAATATCAAATGATTTTAATTATAATTACAAGTCATATTATTTTACTACTGCTTTTATTTTAATAATCTGTTTTCAAATAAATAAATAAATTGGGTAATGATTATTATAAGGGTGTTTTAATGTGCAAGAAATGCAACATGAAAAAGGTATAAAGAATGAAAACTCAAGGTATTTCATTCATGCCTTGAGTTATTGCAAATGAGAATTTGGGACAGCTGTTTCATCCTTATTAGGACTCATAGCCAGATTTACCCATGATCAACTCAAAGGTGTGAATAGCTCTTTGGTTGTTTCCACTCCAGGGAGTGAGATCCCACACAAACAAGCAACAGCTTTTGTGCCTAGCTTTGGCTAAGATTTTCAAACTGTGCTATTTACAGTGATTTTCTTATTGTTGTTTGTTTGTGTTGGATTCCAAAAGCCTTTCATGCCTTCCAGTTGATCATCAGTATGGTTAAATCTGTTTGATGAGGTCCTTAATAAGGACAAAACAGCTGTCCCAGATTTCCATTTGACGATGGCTCAGGGTGTGAATGAAATGTATATTTTCTGTACACCTTTTTCATAATGATTATTATTGTTTGCTGTCATTCAATTCAGCCTTGTATATGAATTACCTGTCTCATTGACTTCAATGATGGACCCATTTGTAATAGTATCAAGCATCCTAATAAAACTTGCTTCAAACTCTGAAAAGATAGATAAAAACAGAAAACTATTAAACTGATGTTTTATAAGAACACAGCTGTTAAAAAAAAATATATAATCATTATCAATTCTCTTTCTTTGGCTAATATTTTGAAAGTCGATTTACTACTTTTTTTCATAAAGCACAATAAAGTTTTTAACATAAATTGATTATAATTAATTGTCTTCTAATTGCAACACACTTTAGACAAGAAAATTAATTTTGTTGTGATTTTGATTTCACTATCTTGATTAAAATAATGGGATTTTATTTCGTTTGATCAGCTTAGGTTATCAGGTACATTTTATTATAGAACTTCTTGGTTTGGTTTAGCAACTTTATGTTTGGATTATTCAGATTTAACTTCAGGCAATATTAAGATCTTCATTTAAAGTGTAACATTTTATTCTATTTTTTGTCGGACTGATAAAGATCACAGTTTGGAATATAACTAAATTTCTAAAGGATGACGATAAAGAAGCAGCCAATACAAAATTGGGAAGGAATTTCATTGAGTGAGAAGCATTGGGCCAAACTCGGAGCTATTAGCGGGAAAGGAGAAATGTTTGAAGTGGAAGTGAGTTGGCTTTGTCAGTCCGATAAACAACATTCACTGTTCAAAACTGTTATGTAATTTATTAAATGTTTAACTTAAAATAGTGTGCTGCCTTTTTAAAATTAATTCAGGCAGTATTATACAATTTTATATTATAGAACTTCTTATTATTAATGTATTAATTAGTATTAATATTAATTATTATACAATTTATTACAAATCTACTTTACATTGGGAATAAACTTTTCTGATTCTGTTTGTCTTATCAATAAATTTAAGATAAACCTGTAACTTAGCACTGACAATTCATAAGGGCTAATGTTTTTTGAATGCTGAAAATAATAGATATATCGGATTGGATTTTTTCGAAAGAAATGTTTGAACTGTTTCAAATTAAGTATAATATCTAGCTAAACGAACGAACAGGCTCTTCCAAGTACATTAATCTTATATTCCAAAACGATGGACGTTACATTTGAAAAAAAAAAATAAAAGCATTTCTTATTATTTTTATTTTAAAAGAAAGATTTAAAGTTAGTTAATGAGATGTTTCTTAATAGATACTCGTAGGTCAACTTCTCCAAGTTGACAAATATCAAATTTAAAAGAATTCCTTGAGGTCGGCGAACGGCTGCCACATGAATTTTCTCACTTATTTTTCATTAGTGAGCTTTTGATTGTTCATTTTTCTTTTGAGGCACCACTGCGCTTCCGATGATCACTCATATTAGCCTCAGTACCGAGACCTTGTTGTTTTACTGGTGACTGACTGATGATCGCCAAAGAGCGTGAAACAGCAGGATATCACGTGGTAAACAATTTGGTCTCTACCATTGTTGTTGAGAAATAACAATTGACCTCCTTTAAGTTACTGAACGTAAAGCATAACGAAGAATAACCAGGTGCTATGATCAACATTTAGACCAAACAGAGTTATAAATAAAAAAAAAATATTTTTTAAACAGAATAATATTTGCGTAGTTGGTCAAAGAACCAATGCTTACCTCTGAGACCAGGATTGTCATCCTTATGGCGAATTTTTGTTATTTTAATAGATTTTCCGCTCAATGTGGCCAAGATCAAACGCTGACGAAAAAAATTACAGCCTTCGTATCTCATAATTCCTTTATGAAACCGATTGTCAGCCATCCTGTTATAATTTAACGATATCTAAAACTTTAAAAGCTACCATGTGCTCTCTTGAGATGCATCGCACATAGCCGAGAAAAACATCAACAACAACTCATGAGAACAACCTACGTCATCATTCCACCTATGGCACACCAAACCAAAGTATTATAGCATGCAATGAAATTTGATTTGTAAATTTTCTTGATTAATATACTTGCTTTTTTTTATTTTATTTTAAATACTATGGTGCTTTTTAACTATGAAAATTATTGGAAATGAGGTGAATGATTTCCTAATCATTGCGAAATATCAAAATTCGCAAGAGAGCCTGTTAATAAAAACAACAAAATGAATTTCCGGTGAATAGTATCTGAACGGATATGCGCATGCGTACGAATCAAAACTTAACACTCTCAATTTCCGGAAGAAATGACGGCCGCCCAAGCCTACCCGACTGGGAAATTGTTTAAACGATTTTCAGTCACGAAAGCTTTGCCGAGGCGAGGCCGACGAGAAACGACAGGCCGAGTTGCTGAGAAATCACGTGATCAATATAGTCCTTCCTCCTAAGCACAAGTATGGCGGTTCTCTATAGTAGTCGTCTTAAAGTCTGTTAAAACGTTCAAGCAATCTATTTCATCAACCCTGGAATATATTGGATTTGCTGAACATATATAAGACAAGTTGGCAGCAATTTATTTACGGTTAGTTAGTTTTGAGTGATACTTTCGTTGTGAGAAATTCCGTTAGGCCTAATCCAATTCGCTGTATGGTTCAAACGAAGACTGCAAAAAGTTGAAAGATAGAAAGCCGACGATTGATTCAAAAGAAGACCACATTGCAGGTTATTCATTCGAGTGTTTATGAAAGCAAGTAAGAGGGAAAATCAAGAGAAGTCGGAAAGTTAATAAGCGATAGTGCTTCTACCGTAAGAAGTCGACGTAGTCAAATCATTTCATGAACTATGGGTACAAAATTTTATTACTAAAAGTTACAAGTGGATAATCTACGAAATTTAGGGGGTGAATATCATCGATAGTAGCAAGTGAATAATTTTGAAGAAGCTGATATTACAACTTTATCTTAAAGTGAAGATAATAAGACATCGGCGAGATAGTGCAAAATAGTTAGTGCTTTTGAATTACAGAAGAACCAAGTGTGTTACTTCGGTAGTGATTAAATCTATAAGTTTATTATTTGATTGATCTTCAAGTAGAAGATTTAGTGTGCTAATTTTGAAAGAGTGCGAAATTTAGCAAACGTATTTTAGTGAGTGAATTTATTATTTATTAAGCAGTGAGTGAACTTCATGTGATTTACTGGTTAAACTTTACTTTGCGGCACAGATCCAAGATGGCGGACATCTGAGTGGATGGAAATCGCGGGGTTATTTTGCAATACATACATCCTGCAGCTAAGTGAACCTAACTTAACCTAACCTAAAGCAACCTTGCCTTAGGGAAGTTAATTGTAACTAACCTAATCCTAATTGTTTTTGGTGTGAACTTCCATAATCAGTGTGTTAGTGATCCTTCAACGATAAGACTCCTTAAGCAATGCCGAGCAAAGATATTAATATTATTGAACTAAGAACTTTTAATCAAATTGAAGAATAGAACAATTTAATTATGAGCTATTAAAGTACTTTATGTACTCATCCAATTATTGTAATTTGTACTAGTCAAGAATTAAAAAAAAATGAATTACACTTGTTGTTTTTCAGTTAGCTATATTATACTATATTTTATAAGATAGTTAGGTACATAAAACATTATATATATATATATATATATATATATATATAAACACACATACACACACCTTTTTTCTTTTGTAATACAATTTCATTTTTGTTTATATTATAACTACAAATAAGATTATCAAAAATAATATCCTTTTTACAGTATAATATTAACAATATAAATAATAGTAACAATATTACCCTATAAATTTATTTACACCTCTTATTTATTCTTTATTTTCTATTTTCTCAAAAAATACTTCCTTTACATAATTCCTCATTAATTTTGTTTTGATTCAGTTGTGTAATCCACCATCCACCCCTATTGGAGATTTTTTCAGTTTCTACCATCTTTCTTTCTTCTTTCATTTTTTCACATTCAAAAATTATATGGTTCCAATCTTCTAGTCTATTGCATCCTAATCTACAATTCCTTTCTTCTTTAGTTAACCAGTATTTACCCGACTTCCAAATACTACCACATCTAATTTTAATGTATATTTCTCTCCAATAGGAGTGGATCATGTTTTACATAAGTAACTGGCCCCTTCAATTTGAACGTCCAAATTACCCTAGTAATTATTATATTTCGATTTTTGTATTTTATTATAATTACATTGCATATTTATTTCTATCAGTTTTTTAATAATTATTGTTTTACATTCCATCCAATATTTATCATCCATTATCATTTCCAATTCTATCCCTAATCCTACTTCATTAAATATGTTTTCAATCTCTTTTATATAATTACATTTATTCCCTTTCTTTGCATTTTCTACCATGTTGTCTAAAATTATCTTCGGTAATCTATTTTCGTTAAGTTTCACAATTTTGGTTACATAGTCTATACTCCTTTTAATACAATCTATTCTTCATGGATATAGTCAGTGTTAATATGTCATCCTGTAAATATACACAGTCACACTATTAATGGTCTTTTAGGTGATGTGAGGTTAGTGCCATTATCATTAGAGGTCAGAAGATTTGGAAGAAATAAAAAAAAACCCAGAAGATTCAAGGGTCTTCAAGAAAACGCAAAAAAAGAAGACTGGAGCAAAATGGACGGAAGAAAGAAGGAAACAACATGAAGAAAGAATGTAGAGTACTGGAAGAGACGAAAGAAGGGTTACTGTCAAAAAGGTCCTTTTCAGGACCAAAAATTTATATGAAAGAGAAACCATTTTGATGATTATTTAAATAATGAAAAAAAAAAAAAAAATTCTAGGTATGGGAGACATCATCAAGAAATTTGTGATTATTGTTGTATCACTGTTATTAAGATATGGCAAATACATAGATTATATTTCCTCATTTATTTTCAGAAATTATTTGATATTAACCTAACAAAAATAAAACGTTCTCGTTCGTAATGAAAAAGAATTCTCTTAATAACTAGACCTGTATTGGAATCACATTCAATTGTAAAGGAGAAAGGTAAGTTACTGTTAAGAAATTTCAGCATTCAATAATCATTTTATAAGTCAAAAATTAACTAAATTGCACTAATATATATATATATATAATCCAACACACAAAACGGTTTTCAAATTTCGTAAAGCAAAGATTTCAATTAATCAATTGCAATTTAGAATTCAGAAATTATAGAATATAAGAATAAAAATTAACTTATATTACTAAACCTATGATAAGCCAGACAGTGATCTGTGATTTGAAACTACCAATATCAAAAAAACAAATCACTGTTTCCATGGAATTAAATTATATCTCCATGGAAACAGTGATTTGTTTTTTTGATATTGGTAGTTTCAAATCACAGATCACTGTCTGGCTTAT
>JAFIDM010001028.1:45774651-45814452 GCA_023159025.1 Thereuonema tuberculata | reverse complement strand
TATATATATATATATTGATTTGTGTATGCATATAAAATATAATTTTTGAAAAGAAGATTTCGTGTAATTGCTGTTCAGTGGTTTAAAATTAGACGAAAAATAATACTAAATAAATAACAGTAATTTGAATAAATATTTTACTTGCACTGTGTTTCGTTGAAATCATTACTAAAATGATGCTTCCAAAATCAACATGCTCTTTTTATTATTATTACTATTTTTTTATAAAGATACTGTTATATCTATGAACATCATGCTATTAACAAAATGATTAATATTGTTTTATATCCATAGCAAGAAAAGTAATGCAATTTACTGGACTTAATTATGTTTCTTACACAACATATTTTATTTTATTTTTTTTGGAAATTCACTAAAAAAGTTTAGAACTATAATTTAAAAATTTTAAACTGAAATTTTCAACATATATTACATGAATATACCTATACATCTTCCAAACAGCGGTGGACGCTGAGCCTCCTCGCCCCCACGACCCCGTATCCCACCCCTACAACCGCCCACACCACCCCTACCCAACCTTCTTCTTCTTTTTTATATACTGGGGATTTTTCAAAAAACTATGTTTTTTGAAATACGTTTTTTGAAAAATCCCCAGTATATAAAAAAGAAGAAGAAGGTTGGGTAGGGGTGGGATATGGGGTCGAGGGGGCGAGGAGGCTCAGCGTCCACCGCTGTTTGGAAGACGTATAAGTTGCATATGTGTGTAATAATTTGTTAGTGAATATGAGCAGGATGAATTTAGCAGTAAGTTATCTTTTCTATATTTTAATAATATAAATATCTTAAATATTTTTTTTAATAATAAAATTTATGTTTTTAAAATCTATTTAAAAAAAAATAACTAAGTAATTAATAAAATAAAACGAATCGTTTGGCCTTTTCAAGTTTTATTAAATAAAAATAATAATAAGTATTAACTGTAAATACTTAATAGATAAGTAAAATTTATGAAAATCAACTGAAAACTATTTTAGTCTAAGTTTCATATTTTTAATTAGCTTAATCAAAAAGACACAGTGTGTTTAGTGTGACGAGTCTGAAGCTTCAAGGCAATTAAATTCGCTCGGACTCAATGGGGTCACGTGACTCGAAAAAATGACGTCAGCACCTCGGCCTGTCGACCTCGTGCTGAGGCGAGTGACGTCATCATGTTACCGGAAACAGCAATAAGCTACGGCGGGAATATTTGAAAAGTGTTTTTGACAGATTGTTGCCAAACTTCAAGAAATATTTTTATTCAGATAAGAAAGAAAATCGGAAATCAACTTATATAATTTGCTAATTTCGTCTGTCTGTAACTCGATGTAATTAAGCTATTAAGATAGATCCAAGGTTCTCAATGGGAATGACTTGATTCCATGGTACATGTTGTTTCCCTGAAATTTGAACTGAACTTCTAACAAAACATACGTTCCAAACCAAATAATTGTGATACCACTGCACCCATTTTAATGAAACTCAGTTGTTTACGCTGCTTTCGAAACTGAAAACCATGTTCGCCGTAGAAGCTTCGTTCACAAGTTAGCACAGTATTTAGATTACATTTATTTTATATTTGTTAGATGATAATAAAATGATTTTTCAGATTTTTTTTATGCCTGTCGTCCGACAGGCTTTGCTGCTAGTACGTTATAATCGTAAAATGCAATACACAAAACATGGAGTTTCAATACAGGATTAGTGTTTACAGAACCTTATTTATCACAAATTTTAGGTAGGAATCGTACAATTAAGTAGTTATCGTTTTCAATTTCTTAGCTTTTTTGCGCGCTTCATCAACCATAGCAAAGTTTAAATAGTCCATTCGTATTAAAGTACGAATTTTTACAAATGTTTTAATGACGTGTATAGGATATTGCGGGTATTTTTCCAGTATTTTACAAGATAAATTTGAAACCACCCCCTTATCCTTTCTCAAAGCATTTCTTGGGTGGGAATTATTAAATTGCATTTCAAAGTGCTTGACATGATTGGGAAGTGATATTGATGGAGTTACATATCCCCCTAAAGAAAGGCGTTTGGTCCAAGAAGGAAAGGCATAGTCATGGTCATTTCCAGTTGAAGATTCGTTTAAAACTAAATCCAAATCTTGGTAGAGTTCCAAGTTTTTCTTTGCAACCCATCCTGCCAAGAATCCGAGGGCTCCTTCAGCATACTCGTCAAACTCGTACTCATCACCCTCCACAATGACGGTATTTAAAGCATTCCCAATATTATTTTCTTTTCCAGAAACTCCCGCATTTACTTTGTTGACCTCACTAAGTGTCTTATTTAAAATATCAATCTTCTCTTCGAAAACTTGCCTCGACTTTTCAATAAATATATTGTCATCAACCATTTCTGAAGCCACACAAGTCATATCGTCACTGAATAAAAATTGGCGGTCATTTACAGGCGCACTAGCTATTGTAGACATATCAATACAATTTAAAACTCTTGTGACCAAATAATCCTCATTGCTGGGATCTTCAGTGTTCGAGGTGGACATATTCGTAATACCAGGATTTTTTCCCTAAAATTATCATACGAATACGGTATAAAGCATTGAGTGGGGTGGGGTGATCATCTAATCCCCCTATGGTGCGAAGCTGTGAGAAAAAATTCTCCAGACAATCTTAGTTTAGCCGGTGGGTTAATAGATAATCAATATTATGACTAGATCTGAGATCGGAAAATAACGACCTTAGAGATTGAATTGAAATAATAATGCCTTTCTGAAATAATTGTAGGCACTTTTTTTTGACAGATAACATGTTAAAAATTAGTGTTTGTAATTTCGTTAAAAACAGTTACGATCTTTCATTATTAAACATTTAAATCTTCACCTGCAACATTTTTTTTGATTATTTTTGCTTATTCTAACAATTTTATTTTGGTGTTTTGATTGACTATTATTATTACAAACAATATTATATTACTATATTTTAGTTTTATCTGGGGGCAAGGCAGTGCCCCCGCCAAGATGAGCCGAAGGCAGGAAGGGCACTACGTACCTTTTCTGGAAGCGTTTCGTCGTATTTTCGAACCCTTAAAGCTTCGGCCTGGATAATACTAGAGAGCTCAAATTTTCAGGATAAGATGCAGTACGCTAAGTTTCATTTATTTAGCTTTTATACTTTGGATTTTATTAATATCTAAAATACGTCGATTCCGTCACTCACTGACTGACTGACTCATGATCATCAAAACCTCTAGGGTACTTCCTGAAGTCCAAGAAAGCTGAAATTTGGTATGCAGGCTAGGATTAGCACACAAACAACAAACAAATTAAGAAATCCGTAACTTTCACCCTCCAACCCCTCATAAAGGGGAGGGGGGTTATGTATTATCGAACCCTCATAGCTTCGGCCTGGATAATACTAGAGAGCTCAAATTTTCAGGATAAGATGCAGTTACCATACTAATGAAATACACTAAGTTTCATTTATCTAGCTTTTATACTTTGGATTTTATTAAGATCTGAAATACGTCGTACCCTCAATGCTTCGGCCTAAATAATGCTGTGTAATAATGCGATTTCATACAAAAGTGCAAACAGCTTGTATATACAAGTTGACCAATAGAAAAACAGAAAAGTAGGGTATTGAAAAAAAAATCCATTTTCTAAATAATCTTAAAACTAAATTTAGTTGTAATAGATAATCCCACCCAAAACATTTCATGTAAAATAAGTTGCCAAGACTCACATGCTCATAACGCGTTCACTGTTAAAAAGTTATCAGATCTCATCTTACAAAAAGAAATGAAATCCCACCCAAAACATTTCATGTAAAATAAGTTGCCAAGACTCACACGCTCATAATGCTTTCATTGGTAAAAAGATATGAGATCTCATGTAGAGCCAAGCCCCTAACTCTACAAGCCCTAACTTTAAAAACCCTATATCTTGGTCAAAAAGTATGGCTTGGCCGTTTCATGGAACTATTTCATCCCACCCAAAACATTTCATGTAAAATACGTTGCCAAGATGCTCATAATGCTTTCACTGTTAAAAAGTTATCAGATCTCATGTAGAGCCAAGCCCCTCATTCTACATGCCTAACTCTAAAAACCCTAATATCTTGGTCAAAAAGTATGCCTTGGCATACTCCATATCCTTTACATAACTCCATGGGATTGTCTGTGCGACAGCCACGAAACGGCCAAGCCATACTTTTAGACCAAGATACAAGGGTTTTTAGAGTTAGGCCTTATAGAGTTAGGGGCTTGGCTCTACATGAGATCTCATATCTTTTTAACACTGAAAGCATTATAAGCGTGTGAGTCTTGGCAACTAATTTTACATGAAATGTTTTGGGTGGGATATATTAAACAAGAGAAGTCACAATTTTTAACCCTGGGGGATCCCTCGTTTTGAATTATCTAATTGACTGACATTATTTTCAATTTTAATATTGAAATTAATTGTTTTCCAATAATTTTCAATAGCCTTCGAAACATTTTCTGTTATTCTCATTTGATTGATTTTTGGAAGTAGACATTTGTGATTAAATGCATGAAACGTTTGCCTTCCTACAGTCAGTGTAAGCTATATATATATTATTTTTCCACTGTTTAAAGATTTATTTATATATTCCTTTACTTTATTCAATAGCTGGATAGTACTTTTATCTTTAAATAGTATAAAATTTGCAAATAAGAAACGTTTCTTGCTGTTTATGAAGTTGTACATTTTTTTGGATATATAACTTTCAATAATCTTTGAAATATTTGAAATTAATGCAATGGGCCTATAATTATTTAGTTCATTATTATTTCCTCCCTTATATACTTGAATAGTGTACGATATTTTCAAGGAAACAGGATATATGCATGTATAATACATCTGTTTAAACAATTCAACCAAACATTACCAAAGGTTTTCTTTTATTTGTTTAATATCAAGCATATTTATAAAAGCAGGTCCATATGAATATTTGTTATTGATTGTTTATTACTTCCATTATATCATTTTTTTTAGGAAATGATAATACTATGGAGTTATGTTCAGTTGCCGGTTTAAGTTCATTCGTGATTATTGTATTTTCAATAATTTTGTATTAGTGTCTATTTAATATCATACTTTTTCAATACGTTTGAATAATCAGAAGTCTTCATTTGGTTATGTCTTCCATTTATATTATTATTTACAATTTTCCAAACATTTGAGTTGGCATTTGGATCATCTTTTATAATTTCCCTGAAATATGTATTCTGTTGTTTGGTAATTTGCTTTTTCAAACAGTTTCTTTTTGTTTTGTATTCCTTTTCTACTGTTGTATTTGTGTTGGTTTTCATATATTATTTTTATACATTATTTTTTCTTCTGTATATTGTATTATTTTGTAATTCATCCATTTGTTTTATATTATAGAATTGTTCACTCATTGGGGTCACTTTTACTTTTTTCAATAATATTTTTTAATTTTGCCCTTTTTATTGCTTTTTTTTATTAGTTTATTCAATTTACTATTTATTTTGTTTGGATCTTCTCGTTTATTCCTTTTTATTTCATATGTTAATTATATTAATCCTTCATTTAAGAATTCAGTATTTATTTTACAATTGTTGTTTTCGTATATATATTATTTTCTGTTTCGGGTAATTGAAATTCTGTTTTTTCAAGTTCAATCAACATGCTACAATGATCTGAGATATCCCATTGTAAATTAGTGGCATTAATGGCAACAGATTCTGTGTTTGACAAACAATGATCAATGCAAGTTTTAGTTGCTGAAATAGTTGTTTTAGCTTATCTTGTTGTATTACATATATGATTTAGACATCCCAGATTATAGAACATATTTACATACTTTACACTTGATGTCTTAACAATTTTTTTTTTCCAATGTTTATATTTGTTTATCCAGAACACATTAACATTTTTTTTTCTGTATTTTCACTATGTTTACTTATCCTTAAAAGTGGAGGTTTATCTATAATGTAAATTGTTACTTCTTTCAATAGCAATGATGTGTTATGAAATGTACAGATTGATATTGAACATTTTTTGAATAAATTTACTTTGAACAAAGTTACAGTGGTTGAGTGTGACAACTTTTCTGAACCTCATTCAAACTAGTAGACTTATTTACAGAAATAAAACAAGAATTATAACAATACAACGTATGAGCTGCAGACATAAACGTATCTTTATTTCACTACAGATTAATAACGAAACTTAATTTCTTTGCATAGCTGTTACTACCCTAGATGCAAACTTCGATAATAAATCTAGTGCTTAACAAATTAATACTGTACAGTACATGTATTCAAATGATCGGGTTGGAGACTG
Organism: Thereuonema tuberculata; assembly: GCA_023159025.1. Lineage (NCBI taxonomy): Eukaryota > Metazoa > Arthropoda > Chilopoda > Scutigeromorpha > Scutigeridae > Thereuonema > Thereuonema tuberculata. Next base: position 45,808,157 of record JAFIDM010001028.1, on the reverse strand, counting down.
TCCCGAATTATTGGCTGGAATTAATAATGCACACAACTTTCGTACAAGTGTAAGAAGATAGCAAACACTTATTTCCAACAAAATAATAACTAAATAATTAACACTGTGTATGCAGCAATTGCCACAATTTATTTTGTTGTCAGTTTCTATCGAAATCTGTTTGTTTGCCACTCGACTGCACCTTCAGCAGAATTAAAATACCACTTAAATGTATTCCTCACTTCTTTAGCATTTTCCCGGCTTGACCTTCGATGTTCTCGCTGGAGGCCAGACCATCTTGGTACTGCATCCTGTCTCCACTCCCCTGGAATAAGCTGTCCTGTATCGGTGTTGATGGATTCGGCAAACCCAGTTGGTGTGTACGTTCCTCTAGCTACAGTTATTGTTCTTAAGCAATTGTGCAGTGCAATAACTGCAAGAACAACTACAGTTGCCTTTTCTGGGCTCAGAAGAATAGTAGTGTGCAGAAGTCTCCATCTGTTTGCAATTATGCCGAATGCGTTTTCCACACACGAACAGGCCCTCGATAACCTAGAAATTAAAATACGGTAGGAAATGTTAGTTTACATCACTCATGTACTATGTTTTGTGGTGTACAATAGGGAAGCAAGAGTCATTAAATTTTTTTTTGTTTACTGCCAAAAGTACAACGAAATTGGTTGGTTAGTTTGGTTAGATGCAATTTTATTAAATAGCTTACATTTACATAAGTTTTAACAAAATTTCCAAAATCAACTTATCCTCAAACAATTTGAAACAAAAATATTAACGAATAACAATTTAGCACAACATAAATTAACAAATTATTAATTAATATTATCTTTTATCCAACTTTATACATTATTTTTTACAATGGCAATTATTTTACAATCTTTAACTACATGCCAATTTTCATCATTAAAGGTTTTCTCAATTATATAATTTAAATGTCTTTAAACATATTCATTATAGATACGTGTTCGGTTTTATTTTTATTTCTCAAATTTTAATTTTCTTTTATACTTTAATATTTTAATTTCACAACAGTATAGAAATGTTTTATTATTTTATATAAAATTTTGTTTAGGATATATTATATAATATTTTAGTAATATTTGTTTCCTTTTGTTAATATTATTCCAAATGTTTTTAGAAAATATCAACTTTAATAATTTGGTTTGTAAATTTTTAAATTTTCAAAATGTATATTTCCTACATTTGCCCATATATTGACTCAGTAATTTGATAAAGAATCAAACATTGCAAAGTAAATTTAAATGTTTATGTTAAGTGGAAGAATATTTTTGATATAATAACATATATATATGGTTACGTTAAATTTTTTATATAACATATTTATATAGTTATCACATGAAGACCAATCATTTCTAATTAAACCCAAATATTTAAAATTATTTATTATATCAACTTCAGTACAAGATATACATTTTGTACTATTTCCATGTAAACATTACGAACAAGTTTATTATCATGAAGCCATTTTTGTTAACTATTCAAACTATCCTGTAAAGTTTTATTCAGAATCTCCAAATTTCAAACTGATGTATATATCTGGGGGCACGGCAGTGCCCCCGCCAAGACGAGCCGAAGGCAGGAAGGGCACTACGTACCTTTTCTGGAAGTGTTTCGTCGTATTTTCGAACCCTCATAGCTTCGGCCTGGATAATACTAGAGAGCTCAAATTTTCAGGATAAGATGCAGTTAGCAGACTAATGAAATACGCTAAGTTTCATTTATTTAGCTTTTATACTTTGGATTTTATTAATACCTAAAAAACGTCGATTTCGTCACTCACTGACTGACTGACTGACTGACTCATGATCATCAAAACCTCTAGGGTACTTCCTGAAGTCCTAGAAAGCTGAAATTTGGTATGCAGGCTAGGATTAGCACACAAACAACAAAAAAATTAAGAAATCCGTAACTTTCACCCTCCAACCCCTCATAAAGAGGGGGTCTGGTTATGTATTATCGCATCCTCATAGCTTCGGCCTGGATAATACTAGAGAGCTCAAATTTTCAGGATAAGATGCCGTTACCATACTAATGAAATATGCTAAGTTTCATTTATCTAGCTTTTATACTTTGGATTTTATTAAGATCTGAAATACGTCGTACCCTCAATGCTTCGGCCTAAATAATACTAGAGAGCTCAAATTTTCAGGATAAGATGCAGTTAGCAGACTAATGAAATATGCTACATTTCTTATAGCTTTTATACTTTGCGTTTTATTAAATATGTAAAATATACGTCGATTTCGTCAATGATTCACTGAGTGACTGACTAACTGACTCATGATAATCAAAACCTTTAGGGTACTTCCTGAAGTCCTAGAAAGCTGAAATTTGGTATGCAGGCTAGGTTTAGCACACAAACAACAAAATAATTAAAAATCTGTAACTTTCACCCTCCAACCCCTCATAAAGGGGGTTCCGGTTCTTCATTATATAACAATTTCTGATTGGTATATCCCACCCAAAACATTTCATGTAAAATAAGTTGCCAAGACTCACATGCTCATAACGCTTTCACTGTTAAAAAGTTATCAGATCTCATCTTACAAAAAGAAATGAAATCCCACCCAAAACACTTCGTGAAAAATACATGAGATCTGATAACTTTTTAACAGTGAAAGCGTTATGAGCATCTTGGCAACGTATTTTACATGAAATGTTTTGGGTGAGATGAAATAGTTCCATGAAACGGCCAAGCCATACTTTTTGACCAAGATATAGGGTTTTTAGAGTTAGGCCTCGTAGAGTTAGGGGCTTGGCTCTACATGAGATCTCATATCTTTTTAACAGTGAAAGCATTATGACATGTGAGTCTTGGCAACTTATTTTACACGAAGTGTTTTGGGTGGGATTATTATATCATCAGCATATACATATAAAAAACATTAATTTGCAACATAAAAAAGATCATTTAAGAAATTATAAATAAACTTGGCCCTAAATTGGATCCTGGTGGCACTCCAGTATTAATTGTTTTCATTTCACTTAATATTTTATTTCTGTGCACACAAATCTTTTTTTTTTTTTTTTTTTTAAGTAATTGTTCGTGCTATTAAATATTTTACCTCTTATTCCATATTTCCACAATTTAATCAAAGGCAATTTATGATCTATCAGATCACAAACTGTACTCAAGCCAATAGTTATTAATGGTACAAAATGATTTCTATTTAAATTTTTCTTAATATGCCCACAAAATTTTTCTAATAATTTAGTTGTACTTTTTATTTTGTTAATAAGCATATTCATTGTCATTAATTAAAATATATTTTTTTAAATATTCTTCTAATTTTATATTAAATAAATTGTTCTATTATTTTATTTATAGTTGATGACACAGCAATAGGTCTATACTTTTACAATCATTAAAAGCATTATTTTTCATTTTTGGAACAATTTTTGATTTATTTAAAATTATTTGCCTAAATTTCTTTATTGAAAATTAATTGTATCATTAATGCTATCAATTTAGCAAAAATTTCCTTTTTCTATTTAATATCAGAAATAGATATTTCATCATGTCCAACTGATTTTTTATTTTTCATCCCATTTATTATATTTATTATCTCTTCATCATTTGGTACATCAATTACAATTGTATTTATTAAATATTACTTATGGTACATCTTGTAAAAAAATTCTCTTTACAATTTATATTAAAATTATAACGTAGCCCTTTTATGATCATAATTACATCATTTTTCTGCAAGTGTTTTAAATTTGTTTTTATCTTTATTTCCTGTGCAAACCTATTTCTTTCATTTTTTTTTTAGTTTGATATTTATTATATTTGTTTCTTTCTAATAAATCATTTATTTTTTTCTAACTTTTTTTTTGGTTATTTATATTATTTTAAAAGTTATTATTATAATAATAATAATAATAATAATAATAATAATAGTTTTCGTACCTATATCTTAACTCATTCGAAAAGCAAAGATCTCTGACACAGTCATAGTAATAACTATACAAATTTCTTTTTAACAGCCATCGGTTGCAAAATGGTTTTCCGATTCTGGAATATCTCCGGTAATATTTCTTCTCTTCTTCCAGTTCTTCGTCTTCTCGTCCAAAATAGCCAACATAATTATAGCAGCAGCTTGTTTTCTTTTAATAAAAGTTGACAGCATGGGCGTCGCCATTGTTGGAAAGTACCGGATAGGAAACTGTATGCAAACACGCTCTCTCTAGCTCTCCCTAGTGAGAAGCGCCGTAACCATCAATATTCAGGGCAATATTCGTTCAGGAAAAACTATGTTCGCGCTTGATATGAACTGACAACGGTTGTTAGCAATAAAAATGGGCAGTATTGTCCCACAATATTGCCGCATATTGCTACGTGTTTGCCCAGCTTTAGGGAACAGTTCCACCAAAGATTGTTCATCAACAGCTAGCACACAAACACTCGCTAAGAACACGCTCCCGTACTACAAGTACACACCACAAAGTGTATTTAGTCACCCTCACCTAAGCTGTACTGGGACCGCCCCATTCACACAGACAAAAACCATTCATCGCAACAGACCTGACATCACACTTATTGATAAGGTCAACAACAGACCTTTCTCATTGATATTACAGTGCCTATCAGCAAGAACATGTAGAATACTCATGCAGACAAGATCAGTAAATACACCGACCTAGCACACAAGTTCCAGAAGCAGTGGAGGCGGGACCGAGTATGTGTTGTACCCATCTTCCTGTACGACACTGGTCTGGTGCCTCACACATTGCACCACAGCCTCAGCACACTAGGACTTCACAAAAACACTAATGCACAACTGCAGAAGGCTGTGGTACTCAACACAACACGCATAGTTAGAAAATGTATGGACACAGCCACACATCCCTAATCATTGCTGCACACATCTTTACACTTGGCAATATGTGCTTTGGTCCTTGACCCGCCATGTTTTCTTTGCTAGGAAACCCAAGATTTAAAACTTTTACATAACAATATAATCAAAATAATGAAGAAGAAAAAAAAAAGAATCATTATTAGTACATAAACATGATTTGAATCTGCTTACATTACAATATATTGCGAGGTTATGGTGCTGCAATGGAAACTTGAGGAAAGGGGGAGGGAGGAAGATATATTTACGTATATACACATCTACATATTTCTAAAAATAGAAATAAATTTTGAACAGACTGAAAACAAACCTGTAATATATAATAATAATTATAGTATTATTATGATAGTAATCATAATAAAAGTAAAAAGATAAATAAATAATATATTGATTATTTATCAATTATTAAGTGAGTGCAGAACTAACAACTTCCATTGTTAGTTTCTCGTACAAGTTCCTCATCTTGTTTATTCCGAGCAACTGGTAGTCACAGTGATATTTATATATCTCCCGAAGAAGGTCCGAGGCTCCGGGCCGAAATATCGAGATAATATCTCATCCCGGAGTGAGGAAATCCCTCAAAAAAAGGACCAATATAGTAAAATTTTTATAGTACTATGGAGTTATAATAATTTACAATTCTGATAATGATAGAAAATATAATGAATGATAATAGCAAAAAACAAATCACTAGGACGAAAACTTAATCTCAACAGAAAGTAGTAGAATTACAGGTGGTGGAATAGAAAATTGAGGGAGAAGGTTTCGATTAAATAAAGAAAATGGAAAATAAGAAGAAATTTTCAATAGAAAGCAAGTTTAACGTCCGTAATCATTCATAAATGGAGAGAGATACGCCAACCGGACAATTGATGTTGGCTTAATGGGCGAAAGCACATTTATTGTCCGGTTGGCGTATCTCTCTCCATTTAAGAAGAAATTTTCTTTTTCTCTTTTTTATTAAGAACGGGAGGGTGGGAATATGTTGATGACTCTACAAGATTGGGTTCCAAATGTGGTTAAGAAGACCTTTCTTGGCTTTCAGTTTGTTTGGGCTTTTCAGGATCCAGCACTTCTCAAAAGTAATGCTCTGGAAAAAGTCTTGTATAGGTTGGATGACTGGATCCAATATCTGCTATGTGACCTGGAGAGAGTTGGTGTTTTCTCTTTTCAATTGGATATCATCTTGGTTTTGTCTGAGAGGAGCGCTGAAATTCTTTGTCGTTCCATGTGAGTGAATCACAGATTACCTCGCATGATATGCAATAGACTCCAGTCCAATCCGCATCGTTTTTGCTCCGTAAAGATGTTGAGGAAATTGGACTGTGCTTTTATGTTTAGTTGGATGTTGTGATTGTGAAATGTTTTTTTTAAGGCAGCAGGTGGCATGAGAGATATATGGGATGGAGACACAATGCAAGGGTTTGGTTGTGAGGTTCGTTTCTTCTTCTTTTGTAGTGGTAATGTTGAGGGTGGGCCTAAATGAATTCATTGAAGAAAATGTGGAGTTGTCTTTCCATACGAGACCAGACAATGAAACTGTAATCAATAGGGCAAGGCATTTAATGACCTATAATTTGCTAATAAGTGGCAAATAAAAAATGCATTTATTACCTAAAAATAGTAAAAAAATGACCAATAAAGCATTAGAATTTATTACATTAAACCTTTTTTAACTTGACAACCAAAAAAAAAAGATCTACTTGTTTTCTAGAAAAATTTGTTGGTTTGAATGAGCACAAGCAAAGATACTCAAAAATAAATAAAATCTCAAAGTAAAAAAAAAATGACATTGCCTTCCAAAAAACTACTAAAAATGCTCAAAATGACCTAAAAATTGCCAAAAAATTATCTATCCCTAAAAAATGCAAAAAAAATGCCCTAACGAATTGCCTTTATTTAACCCATTATTTAATGTTACACATTTTCATATATGCGAGCCATGATTCAACCTTCATGAAAAAAGATGCAAAAATCATCAAATGCCTTGCCCTAGTAATCAACATACCTGATACATAGTTTAAGCATCAGCTTTTTGAATAATACAGATTCCAGGTGATCAAGAAAGATGTCTTTAAGGATGGGGCTAGAGACGAACCCAGGTCTTGTATAAATAATGATCTGAGATCTAATTTCAGTAGTTTGTTTCTGAGTATTCAGAAAGTTGGTGAAAAGAGCTTGATTATAAGTTTTCAAACAATGGTGAAATATCAGTATTATTTGCTGTCCTTTGGAAAATACTGGTAGATTCCAAACATTGTAATCAAATTAAGTTTTCTGTATTCTAAATGCATAATGCTATTGTAATGATTTACATTTTATTATATTTTTAACCAATTTGATTTAAATCCTGTCCCCAGTATTTATTACCTTTTTGAAATCCATCAATGGCAGACCACTTCATTGTCTCATTTTTCTATATAACCTCTTATTTTTGAAATAAAATAAGAGAACAATTAGAATCTGTCTGGCTGGTTGCCTCCATCTCTTCACGCAAAACAAGATTACACTAGTTTTATCTTCTATTTGATGCAAGCATATTGATGAGTGAAATTCAAGAATCTTGATAGTTTTACTTTTTTTGCAGCCAGTTTTACCAGGTGTTGTTGCACTTTACTTATTTCTATCATTCGACTGTTATACAGTCACAGTTCTGTAATTTCCAACAGTTCTTTAATCAGAGGCCTCTTGTTTTTGTAAGTCTTATTTCCAGAGATCACTGATTAACTTAACTTTTTCCTATCTCCTCTCTTTTGGAAAGGTGAACTGAAGCCTCACAACAATGTAGATATGTTTTCTCTTTTTCTTTTGATGTATTCACTTACCTAAAAGTTGTACTTAGCCCACCATCAATGTAGAAAGCAATTTTAGGCTAGAAGTGTCTTAAGCAGGCCGCACACGATGCAGCTTTTGCTGTGCAACTCGTTGCAATTAAGTTGCACAAAAAAGGTTACAAACGACAGTCAGGGCGCACACGATGTAACATTCTTTGCGCAGCCGTTCGGATCAGCGGGCAATCCCATAATTCATTGCAAACACGGCTTCCGAGGTGAAAAATTCAAAAAAATCTAGGTTTTTCAAACGCTCTGATACATTCTGCCGCATTAAATTACTGCAATTACATATAAACTGTATTTATGTGTGAAAGAAACTCGCAATACTCTGATATTTATTGTGTATTCGCTATTTTCCCATCTCAAGCGAAGGAAATCTGTTTCGACGCCATGTTTCCCCTTTGGGCCGACGTCACGACTGACGTATTCCAACGCTGCACTGTGATTGGGTAATTCCATGCAGCTTTTTCTCCATGCAACTCCGGTTGCAACTTTGCCCATGCAGCTCCAAAAACGCTCTAGGCCAAAAGTTGCACATGCAACTCGGCCCAAAGCTGCATCGTGTGCGGCCTGCTTTAGAATCAGGTCAGTCCTTCCATTTCTCACCCTCTCCTTTACCAGATGGAACAGGAGTTAAAAGTGTTCACATGAGAGCCTTTGAAATCGGTCACAATTTATTAACTTAAAATTCGCCACATTGCTACAGCAAGAATCAGTTAATATTTTTTAGTACTTCCATTTAATACTTCTTCTTACATTGCAATGTTTCAAAAGGCCTCATCGGCCTTTCTTTTTCAAGCATTACATCTTAAATTAGGAAAGAAAAACCCTCTCCTTTTCTTCCCAAAACTTAAAAATAAAATAAATAACATACAATCAAGAAGTATTAAAGAATATAATGTTGCTTTATTTGTGAAGAATTTATTATAAGAATTAGTTAACTTTTCATTACTTTATTTTAAACGGTCATTTTTGATGGAATAACCCATACTTTTATTGTTTAATCAAAGCACCTGTTATTTGATCAAAAATTCAGGTCGAAGTAGTAAAATTATTATTATTATTATCAAAATATTCATGGAAGAAGTGGGATTATTCAAAATTTTGAGATTAATCATCAAAATTATTTGTGGTTAATGTGTCAGAGGAGTTGTATAAATTTTCCAGTTAAAAATATCCGATTGAATATCTCTGTGAATGCAGAGGTGCAGAATTGTCCTGTTTTTAACATTTCAGAATCAAATAGACAATTTTCTTCCATTCTAATTGGATCAGTGGCGTATATAGAATATATTTTCGGGGGGGGGGGGCCCTAGATTAATATAATTAAGTAGACACACCCATGGAAACCTATCTGTTCAACCAAAAAAAAACGTTGGGAAGACATATCTTCATTATTTCGGGAGGGGCCCCCCCCCCCTTATATACGCCCCTGAATTGGATAAATGGGTAAAGGATGAAATTTCTATCATAGTGGATTCAGTAGAAAATAGTGTTTATAATTTTTGATGTTACTGTTCTTTATTAAGCATATCATCCTTCCTGTAGTTTCATAGTGTCCGTTATTGAGTTGCATCTTCAATCTGATCTTTATGTGAATGTAAATTATTTATTAACCAGTAAATAATATATATTTCCCCCTTTTTTTTTTGTGTAAGAAAACAGATTTTGTAAAGAGTTAAGCCTGATCATTCCGAATTCAGTTGTTCGATGGAGAAGTAGAGCAAGTGTAAAAAAACCCGTCAAACAAGCAAGTGATCTGACAAGTTTACAGATATAATTATTGTCAATGAAGACAGAAGGTGACCAAGTATCCTTTTCTTCCTTTTTTTTTTTTTTAAATCAAAAGAAATATTTGGCTTCACAATTATGGATGATTACGTGCAATATCTTTTTAATGTTTGTAATAATTTGAAATGACTTCTTCAAGCACTTAAGAGGGATTATTAGAACTATTTCTTCCTCAGTTATAAAACTGAAGTTATGTTAAATGTATTTTGTTATAATTAAGCTTTGAAATTAACGTTTCAAAAATATATTGATGGTGTAAAAATTACGAGCAGAATAGTGAGGAGTTCAGTGGTACCATTGAAACAAAATGAGATGCATTAATTTCATTTAAATCACTGATAACAAAAAACAGTATCATTCAAATAAATGGAATGAATTGAACTAGTTCTAAACCGATTAGTCAAGATAGTCCTAACGAGCTGCTGTTTTGATAAGCATTGGTGAATCCCTCGTACTGACATATGTCATGAGATGGGCTTATTGAAAAGTGTTGTATATACATTGTTTGGACAATTTATAGAGTAGGATTTTAACATTTTTTTTCGATTTGCTCCCAGTCAACTAAGAGGGACCTTGATTTAGTTCACAAAATTGGTATACAACAATTTTTTTAAATGTATTCATATACAGTAATACCTTGAGATACGAGCATAATCCGTTCCAGGACCGAGCTCATAACTCGAGGTGCTCGTATCTCAAATCATTTTTTCTCATAGGAAATAAAAAAAATTAATCCGTTCTGGCCCTCTAAGAAACTCCCTTATTAATGCTAATAATAATGGCAAAAATATGTTTTTAATTGCTATAGATACATACTAGGGTGTCCCTTATTTTTCAAAGTTTTTATTTTTTAACGCATAGGTCCTAGTTTTTTTCTTTAGCCTCTAAAATACTCGGAAATAAATTTTTAGCTTATTTGGATAACGGCAACCCGTGCCGACATGCATCGAAACACGTTCATATACGTTGCGCGCGAGGAGCATAGCGCGAGGAGCACAGCGCGAGGAGCAGCGCGCGCTCGCGGCTTTGTTATTCGCTCTTGGATTGTCGAGTAATTAACACGTATTGTTTTACATTAAAAATATGGCATGAGAATTACGAAGCAAAAAAAAAACGTATTTTCTTGGTTGGTAACATTAATCATCAAATAAAAGGTGCAAAGTTACCGTCTAATCGCCAAGTTCTTGCAGTTCTATTTTTTAATATTCGCGAAGTTAAATTGACTATCAGTGAAAGCGCAAATCTTGTTGTTCGAGAGTGTATTATATTCTGGGAAAAAGCTAGAATACCTACTAGAGCTATACCTAACTGTGTGAAAAAACTTGTAGATCTTTATCATGCTTGGAGAGAGTTGCAGAAAAATTCAAAAAAAAAAAACAAGACTATTATAAACAACGTGAGAAGGATTTTCAAAATAATTTAGATAATTTATTCGACAAAGCACACACTGATGCTTTGGTACGAATGAAAATAGAGGAAGACAAAATATTTTTACAACGACAAAGAGAACCAGGACGACCAGGTTGTTTAGCGGGTGTAGACAAAAAGTTAACGGAGAAAGAAGAACGAGTAAGACAGAGAAAGCTAAAAGAGAAAAAAAGGCTCGAGCAAATGTGTTCTGCGAGTTCGTCGACACCTCATACTGTTCAAGACTCTTTTCATCCTCAAGAACAACAGGATCAACCTACTAGCTCTGATGAAAGTCTGGAGGAACCTTTGCCATCGATATCTCAATCCATCAGTTCTGGAACTATAACAAAAAGTGGAAGGAAAGACTTTATCACGCCTAAGCTAGTTTCAGCATTAGATAGATGTCAATTAAGCATAAGGGATTCTGTTTTTATACTTCAAGCTGCAGTAGAAGCACTAGGTCTTAACTGTGATGATTTCCCAATCAACAAATCTTCTATTCAACGTATTCGCACACAGGGTAGAAAAGATAGAGCGGATTCGATAAAATCAGATTTTCAAAACAACATACCTGAAGTAGTTACCCTTCACTGGGATGGAAAATTATTACCTGGATTAGACATAAGAAGTCCCAAAGAAGAGCGCTTGCCAATCCTTATTTCATTCGCAGAGAAAGAACAACTTCTTGCAGTACCAAGACTGGAGAGTTCTTCTGGCCAACAACAAGCTAAAGTTTTGGCAAATGCTCTTTTTGATTGGAACCTCGATGACAAGGTACAAATAATGTGCTGTGATACAACGGCATCTAACACGGGGCGTTTAAACGGAGCTTGTGTACGTCTGGAACAAAAACTAGGGAGAGAATTGCTTCTATTTGCTTGCCGGCATCATGTATATGAACTAGTCTTAAAATGTGTTTTTGAAACAAAAATTCACCAAATCACTAATAGCCCTGATATTCCACTATTCAAAAAGTTTCGAGACAACTGGAAAAAGGTGAATCCTACAGCTGTTGAAACCTACAACGACTTTGTTAAACAACATTTATTTTTTTCTGATACAATGATTGAAGGATTATTGACTTTCTACAATGAAGAATTGAAAAAATCTTTTATTCGTGATGATTACAGGGAACTCATCGAATTAGCTATTATTTTCTTAGGAGGAGACGATGGGAGAAAATTTAAAATTAGATCTCCAGAAGCAATGCACCAGGCAAGATGGATGGCTAGAGCTATTTACTCTTTAAAAATATGTTTGCTGCAATCCCAGATCAAAATGAGCACCAAAGATAAACGAGCACTGCAAGAGGTTTGTTTGTTTATCGTGACTATGTATGTAAAACCCTGGCTTCAATGCAGTGTTGTAGTGAAGGCGCCAAATCAAGATTTGTGCTTTTTAAAAATGCTAAAAGAATACGAAACAGTGGACAAGTCGATCTCTCAAGCGGCTCTGAACAAGTTCAGCCAACATCTGTGGTACTTGTCTGAAGAAATTGCGGTTTTATCACTGTTTGATGACGAAGTTGAAGAAAAAGTTAAAGAAATGATAGTAGTAAATTTACAACGAGAGAGTTTGTATGATTATGGAAAAAGATACGTTCCATCGAAAGAGGAGATATCTAATTATTTATATGGTGAGTGGGAATACTTACATAATTTCTTACATTGTTTTTACGTGATAGATTTAAAAATGAAAATAATATGTCTTTATTTTATTCTTGCAGATAAAGCATTAAATGATTTCGTGCCCGTCAAGAGTACCAATTTGTTTTCTCGGTTGAAAATTGATCAAGAATTCCTCCAGACACATGTTTCTACATGGCAAGAAGATGTTCGCTATTTGGAGGCAAAAAAGAAGGTTCTTTCTTTAAGAGCTGTCAATGACACAGCTGAAAGAGCCGTCAAACTTATTCAAGATTTTCATGGCCTAATAACTGCAGAAGAAGAACAGAAGCAATTCTTGCTACGTTGTGTGCAAGAGCATAGATATTTGTATCCAGATTGCAAAAAAGATACCCTCAAAAGGAAATATCCTGCATGATAATTTTCTAATTTTCTTTTTTTTTATTAAAAGTTAATACCTTACATTAACTTTAAACTTGATGTTTTATTTTATATTCTTATAAAATAAAAAAAAATTAAACTGATCTAGTTGAATGACAGAAAGCATTAAAAACACAGATTCTCATAAACTTTGAAGCCCTGTCGGCACAGGTTAATATTAACATAGGAAGATAAAATTTTGTATTTCAGTTAGTCTATGTATATAGAAAAGAATTAGGGGGTATGCGTTTCAATATTAAAAAAAAAAAAAAAATTCACCCATATAAGGGACACCCTAATACATACATACACAAAAATTATAGTATGTAAGGATTCCTGTGATATAAAATAAAATGTGGTTTTAATTATGAGTTCTTACTGACAGACGATACAATAGCGGCTAATGGCGGCATGTGCGGAGGAGGGAAGAGAGTTGGCCCATAATAGACACTTTGATTCCCTATCGTATCTGATGCGTACACTACCTACTTACCGTATATGCTCCATGATTTGTTTCTGTCTCCCTTTCAAAAGGGATTTATTGTTAAATCCTTACATTGTTACATTGTAACTTACCACTCACTATCTTAAGACTCATCACTATGATGAAGAATAATGCACAAAATAGTGAGAAAATCACGTAGATAACGTAAAAAAAATATGTTAAGAATCGCGGGAGATGCATACAGAAGTCAACGAACATGTGAAGTGAACGAGTGAGGTGGCGTGGGCTGCTCCGAGTGCTTGGCCACCTAGCGTTGGCGTATGTAAGCGTGCTCGTATCTCAAATCTTTACTCGTATCTCAAAGCAAAAATTTGCTCAAAGGCTTGCTCGTATCTCGGAATACTCATATGTCTGGACGCTCGTACCTCAAGGTATTACTGTACAATATAAAAGTTTAAATTTAAAATTTTATATTTAATTTAAAAAAAAATGATAAATGATTTTTATTTATTTCTGTTATTGCTTTTCAATAGCGTAAAATGCTATATTATTAATCCATTTACCCTAAGGTCCTATAGCCTATTTCAGATTAGGGTCATTCCACGTCAGATCACCTGATGAGTTCACCATACTATGAAAATTTATTTGCATGTAAAGGGTCATAAGATAACACATTCTATAAAATATGGGATTTTTTGGTTAATTATTTGCCGAGATATGAATTTTTGAAGTTTTTTTTTTGGTGCCACGCCCCTTTTTTGACGTATTTTCTTGAATATTTGATCTCCTAATCAATCAAATGGAACCAAATTTGGTATTCCCATGTATTTTTTTATGCTGAATCCAAAAATGCCAACGAAATTAGTCTAGGACTAATAGTTTTGTAGTAATAGAAAGCATGTAAGCATTTAGGAAAAAATTTAAATGGCCATGTGGGACAACTTTTAAAAATTTGAGATTTTACCCCAAGTCTAAAAAAGGTCTAAAGTAACTGATAAAAAAAAATCAAGATGGTGGTTTGCTTCTGACAAGGGAACCACTCGAACTGGATAAACGAAGTTTATAATGAAACTTTGCAGAATGAATCATTAGATTGTGTTAAGTAAATGACATGAATCTTAGGTGCCCAATCAATCGCTAAGGGGGCTAATTTTTGTCGAAAAGTTGGGTCGTTTTACCGCCTCCCGCCAGATGGCGATAGCAGTCTAGACTTATCGGCCATTCAGTAAAGTATCCGAAGTATAGAGCGCCATCTGTTAACAAGTTCTGATATAACCTTATTTTTTCGAAAGTTGATTCGGAAAGATTATTCAACTTATTCTAAATGGAATAGAAGCAGATTAAAGGGAAACCTTCTACATGAGTTCTACATTTTGTATATAATATAAAGACACTAATGATATTTATTTATTTATCGATTAGGCGTCCTAAAATCATAAAAAAAAAACCCACACTGCTTGTGAATTTTAATGCATTTTTATTGTTTTAAAATTACGGATGGATTACGGATATTTACGGATATAATAGCAGTTTACAGACCACCTAATAGTAATAAAAATGACTTTATTACAGAATTAAATAAAGTTATACAAGAACTTAATAAGAAAGTTAATGACAAACATCCCCTTTTATCAATTGGTGATATAAATATTAATTTATTAGATAATAAAAATAATCCATTAATACAAAATTATATAGAAATATATCATAATCTTGGTCTTAGGAACTATATCTATGCTGTTACCAGAGATGTTAAAAGAAATATCTCTCACTCCAAAACTTATATTGATCACTGCTTTGCAAAAGCAATTAAGTTTAAATTTATTGGAAACATTATTAAAAATGATATATCAGATCACTATTTGGTTTTATTGCAATTTAAGTATTTTCACTTGAATTCTCAAAATATAAATGAAATTCTTAAATACAATAAATCAAATTATATAAAAAATGAATCATTTTTCTTAAGCAAAATACAGTCATGAACTAATAAATTAATGTTATATAAAATTAATGATCCAAATAAAATTATGAATTTATTAATGAAATGTATTCATGAATCAAAAAAAAAAAATATTTGAGTGAGGTACAAGAAAAAGATAAATTCATAGCAATGAATTCACTTCCTTCAAATGTAAATAAAAATGCATATAAAAAAATATGGATGACTGATAATTTATTTAGACATATTGAAGAAAAGATAAATTATTTCAAAAGTATAAAAAAATAACAAAACTAATAAACAATACCATAAAGAATATAAAATGAAAAGGAATTAGATTAACAGTTACATAAAAAAAAAATTATAATAAATGAAATAAAAATATTAAAAGTGGAAAAAGTTATTGGAAAATAATACATTCTTTAATAAATAATAAAGATGATTTAACTGCAAACAAAAGCTTGGAGAAACTTATTCAGCGAAAAGGATTACATATCACACTTTTAGAAATGGGAAAATGTTATGTAAATATTGGAAATGTTGAAACTTGCAATTGTAATAAGAATTTGACTGGAATTATACTATTCAGTCTTCAAACTCATTGATTATATTACCTCCTACTGAAAATGATATATTAGAAATAATTAAAAATATGAAAAATAAGAACTCTGTAGGTCTTGATAACTTTATGGTAAAGGATATTAAAAAATTTACTTATGACATTCCACAAATTTTAACTATTCTATTTGATAATATTGTTACTAAAGGTGTTTATCCTGATAAGTGGAAAATGTCCAAATTAATTCCTATTTACAAAAATGGAAATTATATTGACATAACTAATTACAGGCCAATATCAATCCTCTCAAATCTCTCAAAAATTGCAGAAACCTATTTTACAAATTCAATATATAAATTCTTAGAAAAATATCAGTTAATAAATAAAAACCAGTATGCATATCAGAAAAATAAGAGTGCTACATTATTATTAGACAATCTAAATGAAATCATAAATAAAAATCTAAACAATAGTAGCTATATTTTAATAATCTATATAGACCTTAAAAAAGCTTTTGATAGTCTTGACCACAATATTTTATTACAAGAATTACATGCTATTGGTATAAGGGATTCAATGTATTTTGTACTAAAGAACTACTTCAAAAAAAGGAAATTTAGGATTAAACTAGAAAACAAACTAAGTAAAATATATAATATAAAAAAAGGTGTGCCTCAACGTTCTACTTTGGATCCATTATTATTCTTGATATATTTTAATACAATTTTCAACAATTTAAAACATTCAAATATCTTTGCATATGATGATGATCTGTTATTAATAAACTCAAATAAAAATCTTTCCATAGCTCAAGAACAAATGCAAACTGATTTCATAAGTATTATAAAGTGGACACATGATTATAAATTAGCTATTAACAAAGACAAAACTAAATATCATAATCATAAATTCAAAAAAAAGATAAAGATATCATAAAGATAATCAAAGAAAAGAAATATGACCAAAAAAAAGGGGACTTACTATTAGAAAAAAGAAAATACCAAAAAATAATACTTATTATAAAAATAAAATCATTTCCACGGATTTGATTCGTGATTTCGAAGGTAAGTTATAAGCTGTCAAAGTCTCATTTTTAAGTTATTAAAGAAATAAATAATAATACCAAAATAAATAACGAGAACATTTTTTAATTATGGACCAAATATATAAAATATTTTATTAAGTAATCCATCCGTAATTTTAAAACAATAAAAATGCATTAAAATTCACAAGCAGTGTGGGTTTTTTTTTTTATGATTTTAGAACGCCTAATCGATAAATAAATAAATATCATTAGTGTCTTTATATTATATACAAAATGTAGAACTCATGTAGAAGGTTTCCCTTTAATCTGCTTCTATTCCATTTAGAATAAGTTGAATAATCTTTCCGAATCAACTTTCGAAAAAATAAGGTTATATCAGAACTTGTTAACAGATGGCGCTCTATACTTCGGATACTTTACTGAATGGCCGATAAGTCTAGACTGCTATCGCCATCTGGCGGGAGGCGGTAAAACGACCCAACTTTTCGACAAAAATTAGCCCCCTTAGCGATTGATTGGGCACCTAAGATTCATGTCATTTACTTAACACAATCTAATGATTCATTCTGCAAAGTTTCATTACAAACTTCGTTTATCCAGTTCGAGTGGTTCCCTTGTGAGCTTGGGAAAAAAAAAAATCGCAAAGTTGGTACTCTTTTTGAATCACCTACAGAAATATCCAACAAATTATTACTTTGTCACTGCATATTTATTTAGTAAATTCAAGTTATCCCTTGCTTTAGTCATAGCTCTGTAAGCAGTAACTCTCACTTATAGCCAGGTAAAACCAACCCATATTTTTACCATATTTTTAAACTGAATATAGTTTGAAAATATGGCGATTCAAACATCCATTTTTTTTTTCTCTCGCTTTCTTTTCAAAATACGATTATTTCTGTATTTTTAGTTTTGAATCATACAACTGTGGGACAGACCGGAATGACTTTTACTTTCTATTTGAGGCCGGATACTTTCACTTTCGGTTTTAGGGGTTCAGTTCCCTACCAAAATTTCACTGAAGTAAATTACATGATTCAAAACCAAAAATACAGAAACTATTTTGAAAAGAAAGCGAATTTTAAAAAAAATGGTTGCTTTAAATATTTTGTCCTGAAAAACTATTAGTTAATAATTTTGAAATTTATAGAACTCTCTTTATAATGACAGTAGTTTTGTATTTTTTTTTTTTATTATAAGTAACACCTCAGTAAAACACTTTTATTAAAGGAAATGAAGTTGATGAAAAGGCCTGTATTTTTTTCAATAACATTTTGGATTGTTACAGTGCCTCTAGCATCCGCGATTGAAACGGGTGAATTTTCTGTTTGAATCACCATATTTTCAAACTATATTCAGTTTGAAAATATGGGTTTTACCTGGCTATAAAAGTGAGAGTTACTGCTTACAGAGCTATGACTAAAGCAAGGGATAACTTGAATTTATTAAATAAATATGCAGTGACAAAGTAATAATTTGTTGGATATTTCTTTAGGTGATTCAAAAAGAGTACCAACTTTGTGATTTTTTTTCCAAGCTCAGGAGCTAAACACCATCTTGACTTTTTTTTTTTATCAGTTAATTTAGACCTTTTTTTAGACTTGGGTTAAAATCTCAAATTTTTAAATTTGTCGCACATGGCCATTTAAATTTTTTCCTAAATGCTTACATGCTTTCTATTACTACAAAACTATTAGTCCTAGATTAATTTCATTGGCATTTTTGGATTCAGCATGAAGAAACCAAATTTGGTTCCATTTGATTGATTAGGAGATGAAATATTCAAGAAAATAAGTCAAAAAAGGGGCGTGGCACCAAAAAAAAAAAAACTTCAAAAATTCGTATCTCGGTAAATATTTAACCAAAAAATCCCATATTTTGTAGAATGTGTAATCTTATGACCCTTTACATGCAAAAAAATTTTCATAAAAATCTGTGATGGTGTGGTGAACTCATCAGGTGATCGGACATGGAATGATCCATTAAGCAGTGTCAAATATTGTAAAGAGATCAAGGTAGGTGGCATTTAATTAGATTTGATTTCTTGTTTATCCTTTTTATTGTGGTAGGTAGGATCAATTGTTACGTTTGAAATTTTCAATGAAGAAGAAAAAATTAAAATAACTGAGGCCGTACTTTCTTTACAAGTAAAAAGTAATTTTTTGGTTTTTAGTGGCACCTAGTTACAGCTTGCCTGTAAAACATAGGGGACCGCTCTTGCTTTTATGCTTGCTGGATGTCACACACTGTAGTGGCCAAACGGTTAGAGATATTAGAATGAAACCTTCACTATTGTGTTCAGCATCAAAAAGTGGGTGACCACTTTCAAAAAATCAGACCTCTAGGACCACTCCCTGACCAGAGGTTGGGAGGTCAAAAGTTGTTGCTTCCGATAAAATTGTGCATAGTATGGAACTGCTTTGCTTTTGACACTATCTAAAAGCATTAATTAGCTTATTTGTTTTTTTTTAAATATTGGAAGAAGATAGTTCTCTTATAACCCTTAGTATAACAAATTTCTGCTAATTTTTTTACAGGTTCCTAACACAAACATGTAGGCGTGGGCAAGTAGTGGTTTTTTGATTCGAGTCGAGTAGTTGAGCCAGTGGCGAACATAGAATATATTTTTTGGGGGGCCAAGATTAATGAATTTTTAACAACCAAAAAAAAACAAAAGAAAAATCCTATTTTAGCCTCTTTCTAATAACCTATTTACTTACTTTTTTTTCTTCTTTAAATTCATTATATTGGGGGGGGGGGGGGGGGCCTCGTCGTTAGTTCGTAGTTTATTATTGGCTGTTTGAGAAGAGCTCAACATTAGAAGAAATTTCGTAAAGTGTACGAACTCTTGATAATAATATAAGTTCCGTTGATAAAGAAGTGAACATTTGTGAATTACAAGTGCCGTTATTTGGAAGTGTGATATCTCTACCCAAAGCATTGTGGGTACAGCGAGTCATATGGCGAGGAGCAACCCCACCATGTTCAACGGTGTGTGCTTTGGATTTAAGTGCATCGGATATTAGCAGCGGGATTCTACGAAGTCTGGCAGATAAAACCTTCGATTGGAATCAACGCAGATTACTTCAAAATGGTGAAGACAACTAGATATCTTCGAACTGTGAGTAGTTGATGTTTATATCATTATTTTTGGATGGGTAAAGTGCGCCTCATCGATTAACGAAGATACAGCCGGTGCCAAGTTAGTGTGAAACGGAAATTAATATTAATTCATAAAGAATTGAAGCTAAATTTACATTTCACGTAAGGTGAATGAAAAGCCATATAGTGATATTCATACAAGTGAATTTGAAAGCTATAAATATAGTGTTCACTAGAAAGTGAAAAATTATAATCACATACAGGTGTTGAAATCATTATTTAAATTTCTCATACAAGTGAAAAGTTAATATTTTGTGTTAAGTTAACAAGTGTCATTAATACAGGTTACAATAAGAGGTGCTACATGCAATGATACTCATAGATGATATGTGTGAAAAGAAATTAAAATAATTAACAGCAAGCAAAGGTTACTAAATAATCAACTAGAGTGCTTCGAATTATTATTATTAATTTTGTGTATTAGTGTGATGATAGACGAAATTCCACGAACAGTTCTGTGTGATTATAAGTGAACTATATGGAGTCTATTACAGTGCAACTAAAGTGTTGAAACTTAATTAGTATCACAAAATCTTCTGAATGATTAATAATCACTAGTGTATATAGTTTTTGAAAAAATTTAAAAACACCACCAAATAAATTATATATGAATTTTATCTCCTTCTTACTTATTTCTATACATGAAATTCTACTAATTATTAGGGTTCTGCAAATATCCCCAGCAGATACCAATTGTTTTAGTAGTTCATGGGCTTTGAGGATTTTTTCTTGTTGTGTAGAACAGCAAATATGCCTCTGCTGTTATTATGGTGCTCTCGGAGATCCTTAACTTGAGCGTCATTGAATGATCTCCATTCTAGGAAAATTATAAAGTAGTTATGTAGTAAAGTATTACACTTGAAGGTCAAACATAAAAACTTAATTTTTCTTAAAATAAAAGCACAGCTGAAATACAAACAATAAATGAGTATCATCACAACATAAGAAAAAAAAATAGCTAATTAAGTAACTAACTAATTAAAAAACAAATTAACGAGAATACTGTATTTACTCATGTATTTTTCGTACTTTTTTGGAGGAAAAAATTGTTTTGAAATAGGGGTGCGTAAATTAAGCGAGAAATCTCCCGAAACAGCAAATTCTCTCCCAGCAGCTCAGTTCCTTCACGAAAGCAAACGTTTTATGATTGGGTTGAAGGCATTTTTAAGAAAAGCGAGGTGATGCCCTTTACCATTATAACTGACCAGTCTGCTATTCAACAGTGAGAAATATGTGAGAAAGGAAAAAAATCCAAAATATGCCCTTAAAATTTGGGGTGCGTAAATTATGCGAGGGCGAAAAATACTCAAGTAATTACGGTATTATTTACTTACTTTTAATTTTAAATTGGTGTTCTGTCTAATATTCATAACATAAATGGAAAAAAACTTGCATTAGACTATCATAAAAAAAGAAGGCAAAATAAAAAACAAACAAACAGAAAAAACAAAAATGAAATTAAAATTAAAAAATTACAAGAGATTCGAACTCTGGACCCTTGGATTTGCAGGCCAATAACATACTATTATTCCACGGTAACACATGCTTTTTTAAAATAGCAGAGAGAGCTAATAAAGCAATACTTAAAAATAGAATAAAATAATGCCGAATATCTCGAAATCTGTAGGGCATTGGCCCCCCAATATATATATATAATCGTGTAGTTTCATCTCACAAAAGGGCACTCACATTTGAAAGATACAGGGTGTGTTGACTCCTTGTAAGACTAATTTAAGAAGCTGTTATTACATCCAGAATTTGTGAACAAGAAATATTCAGATTTATAGTTCCTATCCCTCCAATTCAAAAAAGATCATTGAAGAATGTACCAAGTTTGATCATCTGGATAAGTACAGGATAGCAGTTGATACAGAATCTAAGATCAAGTCAAGCATACTATTTTGAAACATTGCCAAGTGAAGCTACAAGACAATATTATCTAGATGCTGTAGTATACCTCAAGGAGGAAATTTTACGAAAAAGTTATCTGAGTGAACTGTAAGGAATTTCATTTCCTTCGAATCATTTCTCTTGCAGAAGATGATTTGTCATCCTTAAACTTTTGCATATTACGACTGCTACCATACATTGATTAATTCATTTCATTCAAAACTACAGCGTAAGGTTACAAGTTAACAATACTATTTAGAGAAAAAAAAAATATATTAAGATTTACAAACTTACAAGAATCACTGGCATTCACCCTTGCATAAGCCGTGTAGAGGCCTTCTTTTGAGTTTTCGCCTTCATGATTGATAATCCTGAAGAGATCGTAAATTGTGGAATTTTCTGTGTTCTCTGAAGGGCCACTGACGTAGGGACTTAAATCTAGTCCCCTGGAAGTAAAAGTAAAAGATGTTAAGCATGTTTGAAATTATAATTATATCATATCATTTATATAGTGTTACTGTAAAAATTTAAAAAAAAGAAAGAAAAGAAGTGGGGGTGGGGAAAAGTCTGAAATTGACTGTAACTTTAAATTTAATCAATAAAAGCTGATACTAAATGCCCAGACAATGATACTGATTAAAAATATATCAAATGACTGGATAAGCAGCATAAATACAACAATATGTTCATTTTTTTCAATAATAATCTTCCACCTTTTCATTTTAAATATATTAAGAAGGATATAAAAAAACTCCATCTTTCTTCCGTCAGTATTTAAAATGTTTATAAGTCTCACTAGCGAATGGAAAACTTCAAAAACAATGCTACTATTTAAAAAGGTAGACAGAGAGGACGTGGGAAATTACCGCCCTATTAGTCTACTTTCTCATATTTACAAAATATTTACTCGAATAATCTTAAATAGAATTAAAATATTTATATCAGAAGACTAAAAAAAAAAACTAAGTTTCACACATTAACTACTTAATAACACAGAAAATTTATGGAATAAATTATGATTATGTGTTCGACAGTAAAACAATTATAATAATTTCAATTAATTAAACTTTAAACTGCATTTAACTTTAAATTTTGTTGGATCTTGTCAATATGTTATTGCTTTTTTTTTTTTTACATTGTTCATCAGTATTTTTTAGTCAAAGTCTAAATAAGCGGATTCATTGTCATTGTAACAATAAGAAATATAAAGCAGATCACTTACTTGGATAGGCCTCAGCTGCCTTCGTACTGGACAAGAAAAACAAACTTCTCCTCCTCCACCTGGAGGAACACCTCGGGAGACAATCTTCAATTCCAGTCCTTCATCAAATCCAAGAAAGCGTTTAAGAACTGGTAGAGAACCCATCTTGATGCAATCGACCTTTTAAAAAAACAATTATGAATAATTAAAACAATCTTTATATCAGAATCAACCTAAGTATGGTCAACATTGCACCACATTAGCTGAAATGGTTTAGGTAAAAAACTAAAAGTCATTCTTAACTGTAACTTAAATCTTAATATGCCAAAGCTTTATGTTTAGATGATTATACTTGGATATAAAAGTGAATGCAAGTTAAGATGGAATTACGTAGAATTTTTACGTGTTTATCTTAATTTAAGATATAAATTGAGGCCACCACACATCACAATTTAAAAAGTTTATGTACAATAAAATAATTATAAAACACAAGTACTTTCGAGATGGTCTGTGCTTCCTTGTCAAGTGTACTTGATAAGGAGGCATACGCTGTCTCAAAAGTACTCATGTTTTATATTTAAGATGGAATTGAAACAATAAATCTCCTGTCGATTTCCAACTTCATTTCATTTCTTAAAATACACAAAGTAATCAAAAGGAATATCAAGTTTATTATTCAAATAAAGACTAAATATTTAATCAAATATTATTAACTCTACTATGCCATTATTTCATCAATTTTTAAGTAAATATAAAGCGTAACTGCAGATTCTTTCTACACAGTTATCTAATTTTTGTAGGGACATGTTTCTTCACAAAACTTAATATGCAAGCTTAGTGATTTAATTCATAATACCAAGAAATTGTAGTGCAAATTGAATAGTATTTGCAGCCAAGCAAAATTAATCTTGCAATAATCTTTAGTTGCAGCTTAAGCTCTATGCTTCCTGATTTTTCTTTAAAAATTAAAAATAAAATGCCATTCTCAATGTGGAACACTAAAACTTCTTGTGAATATTTTTCTTCATTGTAACGACATGCACCAAATCAAGATTCAATAAAAACATACTAAAATAAAAACACAAAATAATGAATTTGTACTTCTGTTTGTTACTCAACAGAACTAATACTCAACTAGTTCTCACTGTTCACAGCGGTTGAAATAAGAATCATGTCTACGAAGGTGCTTAACAGTTTTGGACAAAAATAATTATGAACTAAAAATTACAGAGAATAATTAAAACAATCTTACAGAATAATCAAAATACCCTGTAATAGAGAAGCCTCATCACATGATAAGAAATACTAAATGTAAATTCAAAACTTCCCGTAACAAACTATGAAACTGTAAGTTTCTAGAAAAAAAATCAACCTCCCAAGTTTTTAGAAGAATTTAAGTCATTAAATATAGTTTGTTTAAAAACACTTTCAATCAAATAACAAAGTTCCTAAATTGGATAACAAGAGTTATCCAGAAAGTTGCAAATGCTATGAATACATATGTGGATTTATCTTAGAATAACAAGATGTTACTAAAAAGTGCCCAAATTTTTATTTTTGATTTGGCTTGTTCTATGGATATTAAAAGTGGTCGACATTATAAAGAATTGTATCAAAAAGGCATACTTTTTTTCATTCTCAGAGCCTAATCCTATCAATTAAATAATATAATGGAAAACACATTATCGTCACTTGTTGCCCTGCAGATAGGTTACTACTGTACTTTCATGAAATGGCATGATGCAACGTGATGACAGTTTTCACAAAATCAAAATGTCTTTCAGAATATATGGCAAATGATGAAATCACTAATTGTAGCTTCATTTGCCAGCTGATATTGCATTTAATCCTGCCAATATACAGTAATGACTGTACGTAGGTTAATCTTTTCTTCTGTAACTAATATAAAGAAGGTGCCATAATCACATGCCTCTTTAAGTCTGTGTTAAACAGTCTCTTGTAATACGACCACATGTCACATTAATTTAACCCAGAAGTGTTGTTCCAGATTTGACAATGGGGGCTAGTGCATTTGCACAAATCACCTACTTACATGACTTCTGTTCTCTTTCCTAATACGATATCTCAATATGAAACAGATCCTGGAAGCAGCTTAATGTGCCAATAAGTACACTTTGCATGTTCTACAAATTGCAGGGTATGTTGCCATTACTTTTCAAGCAAAGCTCATATTTATGAATCAGTAGGTGTTAAAAGTGAAATAAATATACACTGTCTGACCACTTTATTAGGCAAACCCCTGCTGTGTGCACAAAGGCTGTGTCTCACAACAACTCTTCAAGCCGGTGGGGGGCAGGGTCGGGTGTAGGGGATGTTTTCCTAGCACACGTTGGGTCCATTGATACCTCTGGAGGCACATTAGAATGCTAGAGCGTACCTAAACATCGTAGATGACCAAGTGCAACCGTACATGTTAACAGTTTATCTTCATGCAGAAGGCTACTTCCAGCAGGATAATGTGTTGCTGCACAAAGCCCGCATCACTATGGGATGGTTTGAGGAATGTGACGATGACTTTTCCTTGTTGCAATGACTCACTCAGTTCCTGGATCTCAGCCCTATTGAAAATTTGTGGGATGAGCTGGAACGGGCTGTTCACTCCAGGCCTACACCTTCATCAAATCTTCAGGAACTGCGTGACACACAATATCTCAATAACATTTTCAGCATCTTGTTGAATCCATGCCTCGACAAATTCAGGCTGTTTTGAGGGCTGAAGGAGGCCCAACACGCTACTAGTCTAGATATGAGATAGTTAACTTTTGTACAATCTAACTTTCTTTTTTAAAGATTTTCCAAGAGATAGATAGATAGATAGATAGATAGATAGATAGATAGATAGATAGATAGATAGATAGATAGATAGATAGATAGATAGATAGATAAATAAGTCAATTGAAATGGCTTACTGAAGGATCTGTCTGGCTGTTTGTTACTCCTTTTAAAACAGTATTAACTGCCTTTTTACAATACGGAGCCAGAGAAATTAGGCCTTCCAGATAGCAGCCAATAGACCGCTGTGGGTTGCAGTCACGTTCAAATTTTCCTCCAGCTAACATTCCAGGCTGATAGGTTAAAGTTGTTCCTAGGAAAATATAAAATTAAATTAAAAATGAGAATTTTCTCGATTCACTTTAAAAGATTCTCTTGATAATGGACTGAATTAATATTTTCAATCAAAGAATAAGAGTGAATGAGATAGCTAAATACTGATATCTAAACTGCATATATCTCTGCTTTCAATCTTTGGTTGCAACTTCCTTACAAAAATTAACAAAGATAATGGAAAGAAGAGTAAGTAAGTGTTATTTATTATTCCATTTTGAAACTTTCTCGACATTTCATTAAATTCCACTAATTCAAGCACATGTAAAGCTATTGTGCAATAAATTTCACTCTTAACCACACAGTACAGTTTGTTGATCCTTCATTCAAATATGAAATTTCAAGGATTTTGGAACATTACTGTTTAAGTTATTGGGTCCAGAATGGCTATATACAGTTTAACGAAGCCAGCAAGAAAGGCTCAACCAATTTTTTTTTTCTTTCTCTATCTAAGCTGAGGAAGGCAACGGGAAACCACCTCAGTATCTTTCCTTTGAAATTCTAGGGAGTCTTGTTGGGGTTCGCCATCTTGGGAACACTACAGGTCCCTGGAACACAGATGCTTCGATTACGAAGCTCGCACTTTGGTGCGTTCCATACCCACCACCAAGCTGTCATACAATAAGAGATAAGGATAAAAAAAGGTGAAACTAATTTCCAGATAAACCAAAATTTGATGATTATTGCTTGTGAATTATAACTATAAGCAATTATTTTACCAAACGAAAGATTGATTTAAACAGTGGTAAAGTTTGGCTTTGTTTTCAACTAACATAATTAGAAGAAAAGTCATCATCTCTCTAACAGGGGATGAAGAATTCCTAGAAAAGATGTTTCATTAAAAATTTCCATTACTCTAAAAAAATGAAAAGATGTAGAATATTCATGAACTATCTGGATCCAATTCCAGTCTTACACAATCCAAAGGACATTTTGCGGTATTATTTACTTACTTTTAATTTTAAATTGGTGTTCTGTCTAATATTCATAACATAAACGGAAAAAAACTTACATAAGACTATTATAAAAAAAGAAGGCAAAATAAGAAAAAAAAAAAAAAAATGAAAATTAAAAAATTACAAGGGATTCGAACTCTGGACCCTTGGATTTGCAGGCCAATAACATACCATTATTCCACGGTAACACATGCTTTCTTAAAATAGCAGAGTGAGCTAATAAGGCAATACTTGAAAATCGAAGAAAAAAACCGCCCAATATCTCGAAATCTGTAGGGCGTTGTTCCCCAATACATATATATAATCGTGTAGTTTCATCTCACAAAAGGGCACTCACATTTGAAAGATACAGTGTGTGTTGACTCCTTGTAAGACTAATTTAAGAAGCTGTTATTACATGCAGAATTTGTGACTAAGAAATATTCAATAATATTCAGATTTAGAGTTCCTATCCCTCCAATTCAAAAAAGATCATTGAAGAATGTACCAAGTTTGATCATCTGGATAAGTATAGGATAGCAGTTGATACAGAATCTAAGATCAAGTCAAGTGTACTGTTTTGGAACATTGCCAAGTGAAGCTACAAGACAATATTATCTAGATGCTGTAGTATACCTCAAGAAGGAAATTTTACCAAAAAGTTATTTGAGTGAACTGTAAGTAATTTCATTTCCTTCGAATCATTTCTCTCGCAGAAGATGATTTGTCATCCTTAAACTTTTATATTACGACTGCTACCATACATTGATTAATTCATTTCATTCAAAACTACAGCAAAAGGTTACGGGTTAACAATACTATTTAGAGAGAAGAAAAATATATTAAGATTTACAAACTTACCAGCATCACTGTTATTTAGCCGTGCTTAAGCCGTGTAGTGGCTCTCGTTCCAGTTTTCGCCTTCATGATTTACGATTCCGAAGAGATCGTAAATCATCGTATTTTCTGTGTTTTCTGAAGGGCCACGGACATAGGGACTTATATCTAGTACCCTGGAAGTAAAAGGAAAAGATGTTAAGCATGTTTGAAATTATAATTATATCATATCATTTATATAGTGTTACTGTAAAAATTAAAAAAAAAAAAGAAAAAAAAGAAGTGGGGTTGGGAAAAAAGAGTCTGAAATTGACTGTAACTTTGAATTTAATCAATAAAAACTGATACTAAATGCCCAGACAATGATACTGATTAAAAATATATTAAATGACTGGATAATCAATATTAAATGACATGTTCATTTTTTTCAATAATAATCTTCCACCTTTTCATTTTAAATATATTAAGAAGGATATAAAAAAGCTCCATCTTTCTTCCAATAGTATTTAAAATCTTTATAAGTCTCACCAGCGAATGCAAAACTTCAAAAACAATACTACTATTTAAAAAGGTAGACAGAGAGGACGTGGGAAATTACTGCCCTATTAGTCTACTTTCTCATATTTACAAAATATTTACTCGAATAATCTTAAATAGAATTAAAATATTTATATCAGAAGACTTAAAAAAAACTGAGTTTCACACATTAACTACTTAATAACACATATAATCTTTCTTTATGATGTTCATTAGTATTTTTTAGTCAAAGTCTAAATAAGCGGATTTATTGTCATTGTAACAATAAGAAATATAAAGCAGATCACTTACTTGGATAGGCCTCAGCTGCTTTCATACTGGACAAGAAAAACAAACTTCTCCTCCTCCACCTGGAGGAACACCTCGGAAGACAATCTTCAATTCCAGTCCTTCATCAAATCCAAGAAAGCGTTTAAGAACTGGTAGAGAACCCATCTTGATGCAATCGACCTTTCAAAAAAACAATTTTCAATAATTAAAAAAATCTTTATATCAGAATCAACCTAAGTGTGGTCAACATTGCACCACATTAGCTGAAAGTGCTTAGGTAAAAAAACTGAAAGCCATTCTTAACTATAATCTTAATATGCCAAAGCTTTACGTTTAGATGTTTGTGCTTGGATATTAAAGTGAATGAAAGTTAAGATGGAATTACGTAGAATTTTTACGTGTCTATCTTAATTTAAGACATAAATTGAGGCCACCACACATCACAATTTAAAAAGTTTATGTACAATAATATTATAAAAAACACAAGTACTTTCGAGATGGTCTGTACTTCCTTGTCAAGTGTACTTGGTAAGGAGACGTACTGTCTCAAAAGTACCTATGTTTTATATTTAAGATGGAATTGAAACAATAATTTGAAATAAATCTCCTGCCGATTTCCAACTTCATTTCATTTTTTAAAATATACAAAGTAATCAAAAGGAATATTTGTGATAAGATTATCAAGTTTATTATTCAAATAAAGACTAAATAATTAATCAAATATTATTAACCCTACTATGCCATTATTTCATCAATTTTTAAGTAAATATGAAGCGTAACTGCAGATTCTTTCTACACAGTTATCTAATTTTTGAAGGGATATGTTTCTTCACAAAACTTAATATGCAAGCTTATTTAATTCTTTTAAATTCTTTTTAATTCATAATACCAAGAAATGGCAGTGCAAATTGAATAAAGTGTAACTCAATTCGTAAAAAAGAAACCAATAAAGATGTATGGGAAATAAGCAGAATTTGTACAGTACTATGCAATCATAATAATAACTTACAATCCTGATAAATGATAGAAAATGTAATGATAATAGCAAAAAACAAATCACTAGGAAGCAAACTTAATCTCAACAGAAAGTACTAGAATTACAGGTGGTGGAATGGAAAGTTGAGAGGGAAGGATTCGATCAAATTAAGGAAAATACAGATTTTTTACATGTGTAAAATTAATAGATATGTTGCATAAAAGGCCAGACATAAAACCTATTTAAAAATATAGAAAACATAAAAGATCTTTAAACTATCAGGTTTCGAACCGGACTTGCCGGCCGTTTAAGAGTACAATATCAGCACGGTACAGGCTGCTTAACAAAAAAATTTAAAACAATAACGGAGCTGTGATTGGATGGGCTTATTATCCAGTGGAGTCCCCTGGTGGTGGAGAGAGGAATCAGAAAGTTGTGCACAGAAATACCGGAATTGGAAGATAACATGGTTGGAAATGGAAACACTGCAACAAAAAATAGGACACCGAGGCGGTTATTATTTATTAATACATATATCTATATATATATATATATAAGGAAACCGAGGTGGTTGTTATTTATTAATACACACACACACACACACACATATATATATATATATATATAAGGAAAATAAATTTTCTTTTCCTCTTTTTTATAAAGAATGGGAGGGTGGGAATGTGTTGATATTATTGGCTCTGCAAGATTGAGTGCTAAATGTGGTTAAGAAGATCTTTCTTGGCTTTAAGTTTGTTTGGGCTTTTCAGGATCCAGCACTTTTCAGAAGTAATGCTCTGGAAAAAGTCTTGTATAGGTTGGATGACTAGATCCAATATCTGCTATGTGACCTGGAGAGAGCTGGTGTTTTCTCTTTTCAATTGGATATCATCTTGGTTTTGTCTGAGAGGAGTGCTGAAATTCTTTGTCGTTCCATGTGAGTGAATCACAGATTAGCTCGCATGATATGCAAGAGACTCCAGTCCATCCGCATCGTTTGTCCTGGGTTTTTGCTCCGTAAAGATGTTGAGGAAATTGAACTGTGCTTTTATGCTTAGTTGGATGTTGTGATGGTGAAATGTTTTTTTAAGGCAGCAGGTGGCATGAAAGATATATGGCATGGAGACATAATGCAAGGGTTTGGTTGTGAGGTTCGTTTCTTCTTTTGTAGTGGTAATGTTGAGGGTGGGCCTAAATGAATTGATCGAAGAAAATTTGGAGTTGTCTTTCCATAGGAGACCAGACAATGAAACTGTAATCAATAGGGCAAGGCATTTAATGACCTATAATTTGCTAATAAATGACAAATAAAAAATGCATTTATGACTTAAAAATAGTAAAAAAATGACCAATAAAGCATTTGAATTTATTACATTAAACCTTTAACTTAACCAAAAAAAAAAAAAGGTCTACTTGTTTTCTAGAAAAATTTGTTGGTTTGAATGAGGACAAGCAAAGATACTCAATAATAAATAAAATCTCAAAGTATAAAAAAAATGACATTGCCTTCCAAAAAACTACTAAAAATGCTCAGAATGACCTAAAAATTGCCAAAAAATGATCTATCCCTAAAAAATGCAAAAAAAAAAAAAAAATGCTATAACGAATTGCCTTTATTTAACCCATTATTTAATGTTACACATTTTCATATATGCGAGCCATGATTCAACCTTCATGAAAAAAGATGCAAAAATCATCAAATGCCTTGCCCTAGTAATCAACATACCTGATACATAGTTTGAGTTTAACCATCAGCTTTTTGAATAATACAGATTCCAGGTGATCAAGAAAGATGTCTTTAAGGATGGGGCTAGAGACGAACCCAGGTCTTGTATAAATACCGGTCTGAGATCTAATTTCACTAGTTTGTTTCTGAGTATTCAGAAAGTTGGTGAAAAGAGCTTGATAGTAAGTTTTCAAACACTGGTAAAATATCAGTATTATTTGCTGTCATTTGGAAAATAATACTGGTGGATTCCAAACATTGTAATCAAATTAAGTTTTCTGTATTCTAAGTGCATAATGCTATTGTAATGATTTATATTTTATTATATTTTAACCAATTTTATTTAAATCCTGTCCCCAGTATTTTATTACCTTTTTGAAATCCACCAATGGCAGACCACTTCATTGTCTCATTTTTCTATATAACCCCTTATTTTTGAAATAAAGTAAGAGAACAATTAGAATCTCAGTCTGGCTGGTTGCTTCCATCTCTTCACGCAAAACAATATTACACTATTTTTGTCTTCTATTTGATGCAAGCATATTGATGAGTGATAAGGTATAGTTCTTCAAACTAATGGTCAGGGTGGTCACTTCAGTATTGGTCACACATTGGATGGTTGATAATGAGGAATCTGGTGCTGTAACAGCTGCTCTGACAATCACTGTATCTTCCCATTCTGTCATTGCACTAGGCATTCCGCATATTTTAATTGCCGCTTCGCTCAGTCCCAAATGCCAAGCGATTCATCGATTTGTCAATCTAGTATCATGTGTAGTTCAATCAAATCTGTCTTAGTTCCTCCTGCATAATTCCAAAAATATGATAATGGGAGGGTGCCAAGTTAGGGTAATAAGGAGAGATGGGGAAAACACTGTAAGCGGAGGGATTTGATGCTCGTCCTCCTCTGAATGGTTAATTAATTTCTCAAAATAATTCCCATTCCTCTCAATGCACTTGGCCCAACATTTTGGCAAGGCTTGCATCTCCGCCAAAAAAAAATTCTTTTGAGCGCATGCACAGCCAGTCATGCACCGCCTCTTTGACTTCCTCGTCACTTGCAAATTTGTGTCCAAGTTCCTCCTGCATAATTCCAAAAATATAATAATTGGAGGGTGCCAAGTTAGAGGAATAAGGGGGGGGGGATGGGGAAGACACTTTAAGCGGAGGGATTTGATGGTTACCACATTGATGGGCCATGTGTTCGAAATCCCATTAGGAATTTTAATTAAGACTAAGTAATCAAAGGGCAAGTCCATTCGAAATTCAAGGTATGCATCCCATCATGATTGGTTGTTACTATTGCAGATAAAGAGGGGAAGAAAAAGCTATGGATATTCTTAAGGGGGATCAAAAACAGGTTCCATTAAATTCATTATGTTGATGATTTAATTTCTTATGCTTATTAATCAATTCAATTAGGTATCAAGGATATTTTAGAATGTATTCAATTAAGTATTACATTTAAAACTGAGAATGAGACAAGTAATAAGATTCCTTTTTTGGATGTTTTATTATGAAATAATAGTGAAACCGGAGATTATGGTACCAGGCTGTTTTGGACTACGGTCGAGTTTTGACAAGATGGCCGCCTTGGCACTACTTTTTAAGATTTGAATTTTAGTTTTTCAATTAATTAGTGAAAAGTACAATGAGATTTGTAGGTAAGCTTATTTAAAAATAGTCTTGCGCAATCTTTTACTAGAAAAACTAACCCTCATCTGGCTAACTGCGATTTGATATAACAGTACGCACCATCATGTATCCCAGCACGAATGTATCCTTACGAAGACTGTGAATGGCAGATACTGTATTCTCCGGTTTAACCATAATGGTAATAAAATTTTCACATCCATTTTTTGTAGATATTAATTACTTTAAACTTTATTCATTCTGTCTTATATCTTTTA
>JAFIDM010001028.1:45725454-45755532 GCA_023159025.1 Thereuonema tuberculata | reverse complement strand
CGGGGGCCTACGTAACCAGGAGGCGGCGGCGGCGGGGGCCTACGTAAACAGGAGGTGGCGGCGGCCTCCGTAACCAGGAGGAGGCGGCGGCGGGGGCCTCCGTAACCAGGAGGAGGCGGCGGCGGGGGCCTCCGTAACCAGGAGGCGGCGGCGGGGGCCTCCGTAACCAGGAGGAGGCGGCGGGGGCCTCCGTAACCAGGAGGCGGCGGCGGGGGCCTCCGTAACCAGGAGGCGGCGGGGGCCTCCATAACCAGATGGTTGTGGAGGCTTGCGTGTGGGTGATCCACCTATATTTGGCATGTAAAAAGATTCATCATCATTGCAAATCAATATCATAACAAAAATGAATATATTTAGATTTTTACTATAACACTCATGGAATTGTTAAATTCAAAAATGTTTGCTGAAAAATAAGTTTTAAGAGACAGACACATAAAATTTAGAAAATACATTAGAAAAACTAAATTTAAGAATTTTCTTTCTAGATGCTGGATAAAAACGATGGATTACAATTGATACGACTTATCTTAAGAAATTAAAGGAATAGACTTAAATTGATTATCTGTTCATATGGCGAAGAGATTTGCGTTTGGTGACCGACGCAAAAGTGATCCCATCAGACACCATCGCACCTTAACATCGGTCCTTACTCCCAGATCTCCAGCTGGAACTCTCTGAGAAGAAGCGGCTGCGGACTGTTGGAATCGGTCAGATCAAAAGGTGGCGACTTTCGTGCAAAACCAATTCACAGCGTCGAGATGGCAGTTACGAAAATGAAGAATGGGAAGGCAACGGGCCCTGATGATATCCCTGCAGAAGTGTGGAAAATCCTCTAACGACAGGGTGCCATGATCCTCGCCATCTTGTTCAACAAGATCATAAGCGAAAACGAAGTGCCAGTAAGTTGGATGACCAGCATCACAGTACCCATCTGGAAGGGTAAAGGCGATATAACAGAATGCTCCAACTACCGACCAATCAGACTCTTCTGCCAAGCGATGAAGACCTTTGAAAGTGTCGTTGATGCGAGGCTCCGAAACATCGTCACCATCACGCCAAACCAATGTGCCTTCGTAAAAGGTTGTGGAACAACGGACGCCATCCATGCAGCTCGACTACTGTCGGAAAAGCATCTCGAGAAGAACAAGCCAGTCCATATGGCATTTCTCGACTTAGAGAAGGCTTTCGCACGACCTCATCTGGCACGCCCTCTGATCACACAAAGTCCCCGAAACGTACGTATAATGGATCCAATTACTCTACCGCAACATCACCAGCATGACCCGATGTGCAGTAGGAATGTCGCCCTCTTTCAATAACTTTAACTTAATAATTTTAAGAACTGGTAGAGAACCCATTTTGATGCAATCGACCTTTCAAAAAAAAACAAAAAATTCGGATTTATGTGGAAGAACTAGCTTGAAGTATGTGGTCGAGCAGATATATCACAATAAGAGAAGATGGGCTGGACATGTAGCGAGATTAAGGGACGATAGATGAACATACAAGATCACCAACTGGATACCTAGAGCAGAAAAAAAAAAAAAAAAAAAAAAACGTGGAAGACCACCGACGAGATGGGAGGATCCTTTGGTCAAGATGTTGGGAAAAACTTGGAGAGGAAGGCGCAGGACAGGGACTATTGGAAGCATCTCTGCGACCTGGATCTGTGGAGAAATCCCAGGTGAAACCATAGGTCCATCAAGATATGTCTCATATATTGACGGAGTATTGTAACGACTAAGAAACTTGTGACTCTTCATGCCTTTATAATTTGTTGGTTTATCAACCATTTTTGTTTGTTGTGTATTAGTTTCGGTTCTTATTTATTGCTTGAAAAAGGGAAATGCAATTTTTCCGAAAATTTGCTTTATATATTTGAAATAAACATTTTAAATACTAATGGAAGAAAGGTAGAGTTTTTTTATATTTTTCCTAATATGTTCATTTACTTAAATCATTACCTAATGGGGAAGTTAACAAAATCTTGAAGTTTTATGGGTTTTTTGCTTCCGTCTTCACTCTATACAGCTTCAGTACGAGTGCTGGTGGTGAGCGCCATATCTGCGTCACTTCTTCTGTATTTTATAAGTTGTTGCATGAAACGCAACGCCTAAAAACAAATAAACAAGTTTACAAAAGAAGGTTACAATTAAATTATTAATAATTTTAATTATTTTAACTAGCAAACCTACATTTTACTAATTAAAAAGTAATTCTTAGGAAGTTCTGGTAAAATTAAGTTAAACTATTAAATAGTTAAGTTCTAAAATCTTTTTAAATTTAACTTATATATGGAGTGAATATTTATTGAAAACAAAACAACAAGTAAAAATATCACACACATTTAAAAAACCAAAGACCTTTGTTTAGACAGTTTTCTTGGAGAAGATGATCCTGCAGTTTTCTGCCGATCGAAACATTAAACTGTATTTAAAGATGTACAGCAGAATCAAACAACTATACTTGAGATTTTATGTTATAATACACATTTTTAATTAAACATTACATCAAAGATCACAATCAATAGCTTACCAATGAGTTTTGGCTTCTGGTGTGTGAAACGACAAAGCAGGTCAATTCTGCGACCTTCTGATGGCTGGAATTTTAGAAAAGAAACAGGGAAATTAATAATTTGTACCAATGAAATCATTTAATGTATATAGTTAAATTCAATTCCTTTTTTAAAATAGCAACTGCTTATTAACTTTATATATATGTACTATATAATTATAATAATTTATAATAAATATATATATAGTACCACAAAAACTAAGACTTTTGAAATGATATCGTTCAATGATGAACATGTCCCTGAGGTCAA
Organism: Thereuonema tuberculata; assembly: GCA_023159025.1. Classification (NCBI taxonomy): domain Eukaryota; kingdom Metazoa; phylum Arthropoda; class Chilopoda; order Scutigeromorpha; family Scutigeridae; genus Thereuonema; species Thereuonema tuberculata. The sequence goes on along the minus strand of JAFIDM010001028.1, from coordinate 45,752,708 downwards.
ATGAGGCAGATTACTACATATGATATAGAGATTTGCTTTCATGCAGGACACATGAATGTTGTGCAATTTTTTTTCCCAATTCCCTTTGATCCTTAATTTATGGACACGATTGAAGTGAGGTTTGAGAGTAAAATGGATGAAAAAGTTATGCAATTTCGTTACTCCATTACTGATAAAAGTAACTGAATTAAATTTACAATTAAAATGGCTTTGTCAATTTATCAATTAAAATGGCTTTGTCACGATTGGACACGATTGAAGTGAGGGTTGAGAGTAAACGAAGAAAATGGATGAAAAAGTAATGCAATTTCGTTACTCCATTACCGATAAAAGTAACTGAGTTAAATTTACAATTAAAATGGCTTAGTCAATCATTACCACTAAAATTTTTGAACAAAAATATTAATAAACGATTTACCTGTACTGGCAGTTGGAGACAGTGGTATTTTTCAAAGCTTATATCTGAAAATAAAAAAAAGGAAAGCAATCTGTAGGATTGCTAAAAATCCAAAAACTTAACACTAAGGGATGGAAGAAGGGTAACAAATTTTATCTAACAAAGATCTATAGCTTTGATTTTAAGCAAATAAATTTAGGAACATATGGATTTACTAATCATCAAACGTAAACTATAAGATTAACTACTTCACTTAAAATACTTACTACATGGCAACCACCACATTTCCTTTTTTTGGTCAAATAACCATAAAAAAGGTCTTCTATTTTTGAATTTCTTTTAGTTGGTGCATTTTCGGAAACCATCTAACAAATAAAAATATGCCAAATTACTTATTGGAATACATAAAATAAATGTGCGTGTTTTATACTTATACATATTTTCATTATTTAAAATTTGGCTTGCTCCAACAAAGCCCATGTCTATAATGAGCTGAAGATAATCAAAAGATATGAAATTTTTAGAAAGTGTCTGTTTAGGGAAGTTAGATCAGGATCAGGCCCTATTGTCATTCCCTATCTTAAAGCAATGTTAGTTTCAGCAGACACCTACTTCCAGTGCTTACTCTTAGGCATCCCGTCAGGAGACCATCCTTCTCCTTAAGCTCCCAAGATTCCAAGCAATATTCTTTCTCATTTGACTGATTACTCTCGTGAAGGGAGGACGCGTTAATCTTTATAAAGTAGGGGGGATTTCTTTCTTAGCAATTTGATAAAGAAACATTAAACATAGAGTTTTGAAACATTTTATTGGGACTATTTTTTTTTATATATATTTGTTATTGTTAAGAAATTATTAAGTATTTCTTACATCTACAGTGGAGCACCGTTTATACGTTTTTATCATTTATACGTTTTTTTGAATGGTCCCGGCAAAATCCAATGCATATTAACGTTAAATAATTTCATTTATACGTTTTCCTGAAATCGCAAATTTCATTTATACGTTTTTTTCAAGAACTCTAGAGAAAATGCGCAATTCAACCTCAGATTCCTACCTGCCGATTGTCCAGTCTGAGTAAAGGCACGGAGTCTTAGAAAATTGCACTGAAAAACCTCTGCCAAGTTTTCAACAAGCTTTGGCGAGTTTTAACACCATGCAAGAATACCTCATTAGCAGTGATTTAAATGATAAAGTTAAGATGGCACTTTTAACTGTGCACAATGAACTTTTTTTTGTGCATTCCAAAAAAAGCTCTACAACCTAAAATAACAAAATATTTTGTAAATGCTGAATGAATGTGAATAGTAGTACTAGTTGTACATTAAATCATTAATAAAAAGTTTCGTATTACGTACCTCTTGTATTTCATTTTCATGTAATATTTTAATTTATCGCTGACTTTTTATTGTTGGTTATTACGAAATTGTTCGTAATTTTTGTGAATTTCGTTTATACGTTTTTTTTTCTCGGTCCCTTGAAAAACGTATAAACGGTGCTCCACTGTATATCTAAGTTTGACATAAGTGTAGAAATCAAAACTTTGAACAAATATATTTTTCTGAAGCTAGAAACTGCTTTTCTACAAAATTAGATAATTTCAACAATGGAATAAATATACTTAGAAAGTATTATTGTTTAAATCATGCAAAGGAATTTCAACAATGAAATTGTTTTGTATTTTGGTTCTTTTTTTTAAATTACAACAATCTGATATTGTTTTAAAAAAAAGCATTACATATTTGTAAATAAATAAATTTCATATTACATATTTGTGTTCATACTTAAGTTTTTGGATTCACCTTGGAAACATTTAATCTTATTAGTTACTGAAAATAACCTAAGATTACCAATTCGTAATCTTTTTCGAATTAAATAATCATAGATAGTTAAAAACCAAAAAAAGATAATCTAAATAAAATACTTTTGTAAAACAATCTTTTGTAATACTTGAACAGTACTAGAAACTTTTGGATACATAATAAAATTCAAATGTATTAATTCATTTTTTAAAAAATTGAAAAAGTTAAAAAAAACAAAACAATATAAACAAGAACAAAATTAGAAAAGAGATGGTAAAAAAAAATGTAATATTTTAGTGGCTATTGAATGTTATTACATTGAGCTATTTTCTTTGTTGGAGTATGCAGTTCATGGACTATTTGCTCTTCTCTTATAAAACAGCAAATACGCATCTGCTATCATTATGGTGCTCTCGGAGATAGACTTCACTTGGGCATCACTAAATGATTGGCAGTCTAGGAAAATTGTAAAGTATTACACTTAAAGGTCAAACATAAAAACTTAATTTTTCTGAAAATAAAAGCACAGCTGAAATACAAACAATAAATGAGTATCATCACAACATAAGAATAAAAAATAGCTAATTAAGTAACTAATTAATTAAAAAACAAATTAACGAGGATACCATATTTACTCATGTATTTTTCTTACTTTTTTGGAGGAAAAAATTGTTTTGAAATAGGGGTGTGTAAATTACGCGAGAAATAAAAAAATCCTCCCGAAACAGCAAATTCTCTCCCAGCAGCGCAGTTACCATGTTTCTCCGCAAAAGCAGGTAAGCTTCTGCTTTTCACTCATTTTTGTCACAAATAGCAAACAAATATACCGATAGCGAGATTTATCATTACCCACAACTTTAGCAAACCTCAGTTGAGGGGAGGGGGGGCTTGTAAGCGAGAGGCGACCTTCACGAAAGCAAACGTTTTATGATTGGGTGGAAGGCATTTTTAAGACAAGCGTGGCGATGCCCTTTACCATTATAACTGACCAGTCTGCTATTCAAAACTGAGAAATATGTGAGAAAGAAAAAAAATCCAAAATATGCCCTTAAAATTTGTGGTGCGTAAATTCTGCGAGGGCGAAAATTACTCAAGTAAATACGGTATTATTTACTTACTTTTAATTTTAAATTGGAGTTCTGTCTAATATTCATAACATAAAAACTTACATTACACTATCAAAAAAAAAGAAGGAAAAAAAAAAAAAAAAAAAAAAAAAACATGAAATTATCATAAAAAAAGAAGGCAAAATAAAATAAAAAAAAAAAACAAAACATGAAATTAAAATTAAAAAAATACAAGGGATTTGAACTCTGGACCCTTGGATTTGCAGGCCATAATATACCATTATTCCACGGTAACACTTGCTTTCTTAAAATAACAGAGTGAGCTAATAAGGCAATACTTGAAAATCGAAGAAAATAACATCCAATATCTCTAAATCCGAAGGGCGATGTTCCCAATATATATATATAATCATGTAGTTTCGTCTCACAAAAGGGCACTCACATTTGAAAGATACAGGGTGTGTTGACTCCTTGTAAGACTAATTTAAGAAGCTATTATTACATCCAGAATTTGTGAATAAGAAATATTCAATAATATTTAGATTTAAAGTTCCTATCCCTCCAATTCAAAAAAGATCATTGAAGAATGTACCAAGTTTGATCATCTGGATAAGTACAGGATAGCAGTTGATACATAATCTAAGATCAAGTCAAGCATACTGTTTTGGAATATTGCCAAGTGAAGCTACAAGACAATATTATCTAGATGCTGTAGTATACCTCAAGAAGGAAATTTTACTAAAAAGTTATCTGAGTGAACTGTAAATAATTTCATTTCCTTCGAATCATTTCTCTTGCAGAAGATGATTTGTCATCCTTAAACTTTTGTATATTACGACTGCTACCATACATTGATTAATTCATTTCATTCAAAACTACAGCATAAGGTTACGGGTTAACAATACTATTTAGAGAGAAAAAAAAATACATTAAGATTTACAAACTTACCAGCATCACTGTTATTTAGCCGTGCTTAAGCAGTGTATTGGCCCTCGGTGAACTTTTCGCCATTCATGATTTACGACTCCAGAGATCGTAAATCATCGTATTTATTGTGTTTTCTGAAGGGCCACTGATATAGGGACTTATATCTAGTCCCTGGAAGTAAAAGGAAAAGATGTTAAGCATGTTTGAAATTATAATTATATCATATCATTTATATAGTGTTACTGTAAAAATTAAAAAAAAAGAAAAAAAAGAAGTGGGGTTGGGAAAAAAGAGTCTGAAATTGACTGTAACTTTGAATTTAATCAATAAAAACTGATACTAAATGCCCAGACAATGATACTGATTAAAAATATATTAAATGACTGGATAAGCAGCATAAAAAACAACAATATGTTCATTTTTTTTCAAAAATAATCTTCCACCTTTTCATTTTAAATATATTAAGAAGGATATAAAAAAAAACTCCATCTTTCTTCCGTTAGTATTTAAAATGTTTCTAAGTCTCACTAGGGATCCCTAGCGAATGGAAAACTTTAAAAACAATACTATTTAAAAAGGTAGACAGAGAAGACGTGGGAAATTACCGCCCTATTAGTCTACTTTCTCATATTTACAAAATATTTACTCAAATAATCTGAAATAGAATCCAAACAATTGCTCAATGTGCTGATGTATATAAATATCTAGGCCAAGTCATCACAATGACAAACAGCCTCTCAGCAGAATTGGCTCAAAGAAAAAGATCAGCCTGGATGTCTTATAACTGTCTCAGAACTTCCATCACAGATCAAAGGCTTGATATAAAAACTAGAAAATTTATGGAATAAATTATGATTATGTGTTCGACAGTAAATAATTATAATAATTGCAATTAATTAAACTTTAAATTGCATTTAACTTTAAGTTTGTTAAATCTAGTCAATATGTTATTGCTTCTTTTTTTTTTTTACATTGTTCATCAGTATTTTTTAGTCAAAGTCTAAATAAGCGGATTCATTGCCATTGTAACAGGTGTAGACAAGAAATATAAAGCAGATCACTTACTTGGATAGGCCTCAGCTGCTTTTGTACTGGACAAGAAAAACAAACTTCTCCTCCTCCTCCTGGAGGAACATCTCGGGAAACAATCTTCAATTCCAGTCCTTCATCAAATCCAAGAAAGCGTTTAAGAACTGGTAGAGAACCCATCTTGATGCAATCGACCTTTTAAAAAAACAATTTTGAATAATTAAAACAATCTTTATATCAGAATCAACCTAAGTGTGGTCAACATTGCACCACATTAGATGAAAGGGTTTAGGTAAAAAACTAAAAGTCATTCTTAACTGTAACTTAAATCTTAATATGCCAAAGCTTTACGTTTAGATGATTATACTTGGATATAAAAGTGAATGCAAGTTAAGATGGAATTACGTAGAATTTTTACGTGTCTTTCTTAATTTAAGATATAAAATGAGGCCACCAGACATCACAATTTAAAAAGTTTATGTACTCTAGGAAAATTCTACGGAATTTTATTTAAATAAAGTTGGTACTCTTTTTGAATCACCTAAAGAAATATCCAACAAATTATTACTTTGTCACTGCATATTTATTTAGTAAATTCAAGTTATCCCTTGCTTTAGTCATAGCTCTGTAAGTAGTAACTCTCACTTATAGCCAGGTAAAAACCAATATTTTCAAACTGAATATAGTTTGAAAATATTGCGATTCAAACACCCTTTTTTTTTCCCCCTCGCTTTCTTTTCAAAATACTATTTCCGTATTTTTGGTTTTGAATCATACAATTGTGGAACGGATGGGAATGACTTTAACTTTCGGTTTTAGGGGTTCAGTTTTCTACCAAAATTTCACTGAAGTAAGTTGTATGATTCAAAACCAAAAATACAGAAACTATTTTGAAAAGAAAGCGAGAAAAAAAATGGTTGCTTTAAATATTTTGTTCTGAAAAACTATTAGTTAATAATTTTGAAATTTATAGAACTCTCTTTATAATAACAGTAGTTTTGTATTTTTTTTTTTTATTGTCAAAAAAAATTAATTTTTTTTGAAAATAATAAGTAACACCTCAATAAAACACTTTTATTAAAGGAAATGAAGTTGATGAAAAGGCCTGTATTTTTTCAAAAACATTTTGGATTGTTACAGTGCCTCTAGCATCCGCGATTGAAACTGGTGAATTTTCTGTTTGAATCGTTGTATTTTCAAACTATATTCAGTTTGAAAATATGGGTTTTACCTGGCTATAAGTGAGAGTTACTGCTTACAGAGCTATGACTAAAGCAAGGGATAACTTTAATTTACTAAATAAATATGCAGTAACAAAGTAATAACTGTTGGATATTTCTTTAGGTGATTCAAAAAGAGTACCAACTTAGTGATTTTTTTTTCAAACCTCAGGATCAAAACACCATCTTAATTTTTTTTTTTATCAGTTACTTTAGACTTTTTTTAGACTTTTGTTAAAATCTCAAAATTTTAAATGTTGTTCCAAATGGCCATTTAAATTTTTTCCTAAATGCTTACATGCTTTCTATTACTACAAAACTGTTAGTCCTAGATTAATTTCGTTGGCATTTTTGGATTCAGCATAAAAAAATACATGAAGAAACCAAATTTGGTTCCATTTAATTCATTAGATGAAATATTCAAAAAAATACATCAAAAAAGAGTCGAGGCACCCAAAAAAAAAAAAAAAAAAAAAACCTTCAAAAATTCGTATCTTGGCAAATATTTAACCAAAAAATCCCATATTTTGCAGAATGTGTAATCTTATGACCCTTTACATGCAAATAAATTTTAATAAAAATCTGTGATGATGTGGTGAACTCATCAGATGATCTGACATGGAATGACCCATTAAGCAGTGTCAAATATTGTAAAAAGATTAAGGTAGGTGGCATTTAATTAGATTTGATTTCTTGTATATCCTTTTTATCGTGGTAGGTAGGATCAATGTTACTTATGAGATTTTCAATGAAGAAGAAAAAATTACAATAACTGAGACCATACTTGCTTTACAAGTAAAAAGTAAATTTTTAGGTTTTAGTGGCCCCTAGTTACAGCTTGCCTATAAAACATAGGGGACCGCTCTTGCTTTTATGCTTGCTGGATGTCACTCTGTAGTGGCCAAACGGTTAGAACCTCATCATAGAGTAGAACTTCATCATAACGGACTAATAGGGGCTGAAGGTTGTCCGTATTAATGAAAGTCCGGTTTATAACAAATAATTCTTATAGGGGTATTAATGCAGCAGGGTGTACATCAATGAAAGTACAATAGTTAGCTATAAAAAGTGTTTATTATATATCAAATAAAAAACAGCCTTCAACATAGTAGGTTGAATTGAAAAGGATGTGTACGTATACACTGCATTAATCTTTAGAACAAGAAGGTCCTGGTTCATGTTGATTGCTTACATTCATTGGTTTGAAAAAAATAATTTATTTTCTGCTGGGTATGTTTAATCGCTTGCTTGGAAATGTAAAACTAGTCAGATAAAAATTAGCATCCTTTATTATTATTACAAATTTTTTAAAACTGTCCGTTATAATGAGGTTCTACTATATTAGAATGAAACCTTCACGATTGTGTTCAGCATCAAAAAGTGGGCGACCAGTTACAAAAAATCAAACCTCTAGGACCACTCCCTGACCGGAAGTTGGGAGATCAAAAGTGATTGCTTCCGATAAAATTGTGCATATTATGGAACTGCTTTGCTTTTGACACTGTCTAAAAGCATTAATTAGCTTGCTTGTTTGTTTTTTTTAAAATATTGGAAGAAGATAGTTCTTTTATAACACTTAGTATAACAAATTTCTGCTAATTTTTCTACAGGTTCCTAACACAAACATGTTATCCTTTACACTCAACCTTTGTTCAGTTGTACACAATTTGAATCTATACACACTGTATGTACTATGGTTTTTAGGTCATCAGCACAAACATTACACACAAATTGTTTATTTGCTGTTGTTTTTACTATTTTAAGTATAAGTACACTTTCATACCGATTGTTTTAGGTAATCAGCACAAACATTACACACAAATTATTTATTTGCTGTTGTTTTTACTATTGTAAGTATAAGTACACTTAGATAGTGCTACTATATTAAATTATTGTGTGTAAAATAATTTAATTATTTTTTAGTTCAAGTATTTTTATAAGCATTTAAGATGCTTGAAAAAATTTTTTTTTATTCTCTTTGAAATGGAAGTGATCCATTGACTAATTTGAATATTTAAATTAGAGCTTCACGTAAATAGGAGTGACGTCAGATAAGTGGGGAGTGATGGAAGGCGAGAGCTAGAGACCGAAAGGGTTGAACGAAAGACGAGTCGTTCAGTGAAGAGATGTCAGGTGACATGACCCTTAGTGACCGAGACGAAGACAGTTATGGAAACTCCATTGGAACTAAAGGAGGTGACGGAATGTTAAACCTCAAATATTCGGATAAGGAAAAGTGTGGTCAGCCTGCGAGACAACGCACATATTAGGTGTTTAAAACACAACGTAATTAATGGTCCAAGGAAGTTGTAAAACAGGATGGTTCCATTGCCAGAAATAATTAAGGAGAAAATTATTTCAGAAGACTTCAATAGCGATTGTATTAAATGGAAGCATTCGAGTGGAATTGCTGCATAAGAAGACGCTAATATTGAAGCAAGGAAATTATTTTTCATCTTGATAATTATTTGAACTCAGTTTTGAAGAATGAAGTTTATTCTGAAGACTGATACCCGTAGGAAGACAACAGTGGATTCTTCCGGAACGAAGTTTACCGAAGACTGGGATTTTTTCTAGAAAGGATAAGCTGTGAAGAAAACCCGAAAAACGAAAGAGTTGCAGTTTTTCGAAGTCAATTGTTTCCTGAAAGATGAACGGGAGAAATTGAGATAAGATACTGTCACAAGATAGATAGTAATTACCGAACTTTATTATATCGGAAAACTAAATTTTCCTTCTAGTAAATAGATAACTAAATATTATTTTTCTAAACTATTGAAAGTCGTCGTTAGTTCGTAGTTTATTATTGGCTGTTTGAGAAGAGCTCAACGTTAGAAGATATTTCGTAAAATGTACGAACTCTTGATAATAATATAAGTTCCGTTGATAAAGAAGTGAAGTGAACATTTATGAATTACAAGTGCCGTTATTTGGAAGTGTGATATCTCTACCCAAAGCATTGTGGGTACAGCGAGTCATATGGCGAGGAGCAACCCCGCCATGTTCAACGGTGTGTGCTTTGGATTTAAGTGCATCGGATATTAGCAGCGTGATTCTACGAAGTCTGGCAGATAAAACCTTCGATTGGAATCAACGCAGATTACTTCAAAATGGTGAAGACAACTAGATATCTTCGAACTGTGAGTAGTTGATGTTTATATCATTATTTTTGGATGGGTAAAGTGCGCCTCATCAATTAACGAAGATACAGCCGGTGCTGAGTTAGTGTGAAACGGAAATTAATATTAATTCATAAAGAATTGAAGCTAAATTTACATTTCACGTAAGGTGAATGAAAAGCCATATAGTGATATTCATACAAGTGAATTTGAAAGCTATAAATAGTGTTCACTAGAAAGTGAAAAATTATAACCACATACAGGTGTTGAAATCATTATTTAAATTTCTCATACAAGTGAAAAGTTAATATTTTGTGTTAAGTTAACAAGTGTCATTAATACGGGTTACAATAAGAGGTGCTACATGCAATGATACTCGTAGATGATATGTGTGAAAAGAAATTAAAATAATTAACAGCAAGCAAAGGTTACTAAATAATCAACTAGAGTGCTTTGTGTTGTTATTATTAATTTTGTGTCTTAGTGTGATGATAGAAGAAATTCCACTAACAGTTCTGTGTGATTATAAGTGAACTATATGGAGTCTATTACAGTGCAACTAAAGTGTTGAAACTTTATTAATCTTTCAGAAGATTTTGTGATACTAATTATCACTAGTGTATATAGTTTTTGAAAAATTTTAAAAACACCACCAAATAAATTATATATGAATTTTATCTCCTTCTTACTTATTTCTATACATGGGGTTCTGCAAATATCCCCAGCAGATACCAATTGTTTTAGTAGTTCATGGGCTTTGAGGATTTTTCCTTGTTGTGTAGAACAGCAAATATGCCTCGGCTGTTATTATGGTGCTCTCGGAGATCCTTAACTTGAGCGTCATTGAATGATCTCCATTCTAGGAAAATTATAAAGTAGTTATGTAGTAAAGTATTACACTTGAAGGTCAAACATAAAAACTTAATTTTTCTTAAAATAAAAGCACAGCTGAAATACAAACAATAAATGAGTATCATCACAACATAAGAAAAAAAAATAGCTAATTAAGTAACTAACTAATTATTCTCGTTAATTTGTTTTTTACTGTATTTACTCATGTATTTTTCGTACTTTTTTGGAGGAAAAAATTGTTTTGAAATAGGGGTTCGTAAATTACGCGAGAAATCCTCTCCCAGCAGCTCAGTTCCTTCACAAAAGCAAACATTTTATGATTGGGTTGAAGGCATTTTTAAGACAAGCGTGGTGATGCCTTTTACCATTACAACTGACCAGTCTGCTATTCAACAGTGAGAAATATGTGAGAAAGAAAAAAAATCCAAAATATGCCCTTAAAATTTGGGGTGCGTAAATTATGCGAGGGCGAAAAATACTCAAGTAATTACGGTATTATTTACTTACTTTTAATTTTAAATTGGTGTTCTGTCTAATATTTATAACATAAATGGAAAAAAGCTTGCATTAGACTATCATAAAAAAAGAAGGCAAAATAAAAAACAAACAAACAGAAAAAACAAAAATGAAATTAAAATTAAAAAATTACAAGGGATTCGAACTCTGGACCCTTGGAGGGCTGAAGGAGGCCCAACACGCTACTAGTCTAGATATGAGATACTTAACTTTTGTACAATCTTAACTTTTTTTTTTAAAGATTTTCCAAGAGATATATATTTAATGAGAAGAATCCGCTGACATAGGTCACCTCTGTGACCCCTTGAACAGCGTTGGACGAAACACAGAAGAAGAAAGAAACAGCCATGCCACTGCCGGGATTCGAACCCAGGTACTGGCGCACTGATCGCCACGGCTGGCCACCGCCGAGACCGCACGACCACGGCTTTCCAAGAGATAGATAGATAGATAAATAAATAAGAAATGGCTTACTGAAGGATCTGTCTGGCTGTTTGTTACTCCTTTTAATACAGCATTAACTGCCTTTTTACAATACGGAGCCAGAGAAATTAGGCCTTCCAGATAGTAGCCAATAGACCGCTGTGGGTTGTAGTCATGTTCAAATTTTCCTCCAGCTAACATACCAGGCTGATAGGTTAGAGTTGTTCCTAGGAAAATATAAAATTAAATTAAAAATGAGAATTTTCTCTATTCACTTTAAAAGAATATTTTTAATATTTCTCTCTTGATAATGGACTGAATTAATATTTTCAATCAAAGAATAAGAGTGAATGAGATAAGTAAATACTGATGTCTAAACTGCATATATCTCTGCCTTCAATCTTTCGTTGCAACTTTCTTCCAAAAATTAACAAAGATAATGGAAAGAAGAATAAGTAAATGTTATTTATTATTCCATTTTGAAACTTTCTCAACATTTCATTAAATTCCACTAATTCAAGCACATGTAAAGCCATTGTGCAATAAATTTCACTCTTAACAAGTATCCCTTCATAAATCAACATTGATTTAAAAACTTTGATCAAAACTGATCTTCGTAAATTAACATTGAATCAGGTCTAACTTCGACTAAATCTTTTAACATGAAAACTGCATACTTCATTGAATTGTAAAACCACACAGTACAGTTTGTTGATCCTTCATTCAAATATGAAATTTCAAGGATTTTGGAATATTACTGCCTAAGTTATTGTGTCCAGAATGGCTATATACAGTTTAACGAAACCAGCAAGAAAGGCTCAACCAATTTTGTTTTTTTCTCTTATCTAAGCTGAGGAAGGCAACGGGAAACCACCTCAGTATCTTTCCTTTGAAATTCTAGGGAGTCTTGTAGGGGTCCGCCATCTTGGGAACACTACAGCTCCCTGGAACACAGATGCTTCGATTACGAAGCTAGCACTTCGGTGCGTTCCGTACCGACCACCAAGCTGTCAAACAATAAGAGATAAGGATAAAAAAACGTGAAACTAATTTTAGGATAAACCAAAATTTGATGATTATTGCCTGTGAATTATAAATATAAGCAATTATTTTACCAAACGAAAGATTGATTTAAATAGTGGTAAAGTTTGGCTTTGTTTTCAACTAATATAATTAGAAGAAAAGTCATAATCTCTCTAAAAGGGGATGAAGAATTCCAACAAGATGTTTCATTAAAAATTCTCTAAAAAAATGAAAAGATGTAGAATATTCATGTACTATCTGGATCCAATTCCAGTCTTACACAATCCAAAGGACATTTTGTGGTTTTATTTACTTACTTTTAATTTAAAATTGTCTAATATTCATAACGAAAAAAAAAAAACTTATATTAGACTATCATATAAAAAGAAGGCAAAATAATAAAAAAAAAAAACAGAAAAAACAAAAATGAAATTAAAATTACCAAATTATAAGGGATTCGAACTCTGGACCCTTGGATTTGCAGGCCAATAACATACCATTATTCCATGGTAACACAAGCTTTCTTAAAATAGAGTGAGCTAATAAGACAATACTTGAAAATCGAAGAAAATAACGCCGAATATCTCGAAATCTGTAGGGCGTTGGCCCCCAATATATATATATATATAAAATCGTGTAGTTTTATCTCACAAAAGGACACTCACATTTGAAAGATACCAGGGTGTGTTGACTCCTTGTAAGACTAAGAAGCTATTATTACATCGAGAATTTGTGAATAAGAAATATTCAATAATATTCAGATTTATAGTTCCTATCCCTCCAAATCAAAAAAGATCATTGAAGAAAGTACCAAGTTTGATCATCTGGATAAGTACAGGATAGCAGTCAATACAGAATCTAAGATCAAGTCAAGCATACTATTTTGGAACATTGCCAAGTGAAGCTACAAGACAATATTATCTAGATGCTGTAGTTTACCTCAAGAAAGAAATTTTACCAAAAAGTTATCTGAGTGAACTGTAAGTAATTTCATTTCCTTCGAATCATTTCTCTTGCAGAAGATGTTTTGTCATCCTTAAACTTTTGCATATTACGACTAATATTAATTCATTTCATTCAAAACTATAGCATAAGGTTATGGGTGAACAATACTATTTAGAGAGAAAAAAAAATATATTAAGATTTACAAACTTACCAGCATCACTGGCATTCACCCTTGCGTAAGCCGTGAAGTGGCCTTCTTTCGAGTTTTTGCCTTCATGATTGATTACCCTGAAGAGATCGTAAATTGTGGAATTTCCTGTGTTCTCTGAAGGGCCACTGACGTAGGGACTTAAATCTAGTCCCCTGGAAGTAAAAGTAAAAGATGTTAAGCATGTTTGAAATTATAATTATATCATATCATTTATATAGTGTTACTGTAAAAATTTAAAAAAAAGAAAGAAAAGAAGTGGGGGTGGTGAAAAGAGTCTGAAATTGACTGTAACTTTTAATTTAATCAATAAAAACTGATACTAAATGCCCAGACAATGATACTGATTAAAAATATATCAAATGACTGGATAAGCAGCATAAAAAGAACAATATGTTCATTTTTTTCAATAATAATCTTCCACCTTTTCATTTTAAATATATTAAGAAGGATATAAAACAACTCCATCTTTCTTCCGTTAGTATTTAAAATGTTTCTAAGTCTCACTAGGGATCCCTAGCGAATGGAAAACTTCAAAAACAATACTATTTAAAAAGGTAGACAGAGAAGACGTGGGAAATTACCGCCCTATTAGTCTACTTTCTCATATTTACAAAACATTTACTCAAATAATCTGAAATAGAATTAAAATATATATACCAAAGACTAAAAAAAACTGAGTTTCACACATTAACTACTTAATAACACAGAAAATTTATGGAATAAATTATGATTATGTGTTCAACAGTAAAACAATTATAATAATTTCAATTAATTATACTTTAAACTGCATTAAACTTTCATTTTGTTGGATCTTGTCAATATGTTATTGCTGCTTTTTTTTTTTTTTTTTTTTTACATTGTTCATCAGTATTTTTTAGGCAAAGTCTAAATAAGCGGATTCATTGTCATTCCAACATTAAGAAATATAAAGCAGATCACTTACTTGGATAGGCCTCAGCTGCTTTTGTACTGGACAAGAAAAACAAACTTCTCCTCCTCCTCCTGGAGGAACATCTCGGGAGACAATCTTCAATTCCAGTCCTTCATCAAATCCAAGAAAGCATTTAAGAACTGGTAGAGAACCCATCTTGATGCAATCGACCCTTTAAAAAACAATTTTGAATAATTAAAACAATCTTTATATCAGAATCAACCTAAGTGTGGTCAACATTGTACCACATTAGCTGAAAGGGTTTAGGTAAAAAACTAAAAGTCATTCTTAACTGTAACTTGAATCTTAATATGCCAAAGCTTTACGTTTAGATGATTATACTTGGATATAAAAATGAATGAAAGTTAAGATGGAATTACGTAGAATTTTTACGTGTTTATCTTAATTTAAGACAAATTGAGGCCACCACACATCACAATTAAATAAGTTTATGTACAATAAAATAATAAAAAACACAAGTACTTTCGAGATGGTCTGTACTTCCTTGTCAAGTGTACTTGGTAAGGAGGCGTACTGTCTCAAAAGTACTCATGTTTTATATTTAAGATGGAATTGAAACAATAATTTTAACTAAATCTCCTATCAATTTCCAACTTCATTTCATTTTTTAAAATACACAAAGTAATCAAAAAGAATATTTGTGATAAGATTATCAAGTTTATTATCCAAGTAAAGACTAAATAATTAATCAAATATTATTAACCCTACTATGCCATTATTTCATCAATTTTAAAGTAAATATGAAGCGTAACTGCAGATTCTTTCTACAGTTATCTAATTTTTGAAGGGGCATGTTTCTTCACAAAACTTAATATGCAAGCTTAGTGATTTAACTCTTTAATTCATAATACCAAGAAATTGCAGTGCAAATTGAATAGTATTTGCAGTCAAGCAAAATTAATCTTGTAATAATCTTTAGTTGCAGCTTAAGCTCTATGCTTCCTGATTTTTCTTTAAAAATTAAAAATAAATACCACTCTCAATGTGGAACACTAAAACTTCTTGTGAATATTTTTCTTCATTGTAACAACATGCACCAAATCAAGATTCAATAAAAACATATTAAGATAAAAACACAAAATAATGAATTTGTATTTCTGTTTGTTACTCAACAGAACTAATACTCAACAGTTTTGGACAAATATAATTCTGAACTAAAAATTATAGAGAATAATTAAAACAATCTTACAGAATAATCAAAATACCCTGTAATAGAGAAGCCTCATCACATGATAAGAAATAACTAAATATAAATGCAAAACTTCCCGTAACAAACTATGAAACTAAGTTTCTAGAAAAAATCAACCTCCCATGTTTTTAGAAGAATTTAAGTCATTAAATATAGTTTGTTTAAAAACACTTTCAATCAAATAAGAAAGTTTCTAAATTGGATAACAAGAGTTATCCAGAAAGTTGCAAATGCTATGAATACATGTGTGGATTTATCTTAGAATAACAAGATGTTACTAAAAAGTGCCCAAATTTTTATTTTTGATTTGGCTTGTTCTATGGATATCACAAAATCTTTATTAAACTCCAAAATACTGCGTCACAGACCAATATTTCGTCTTATTTTTCGAAGACTTCCTCAAGGTTTTTTGGTAAACATAATAAATAAAATAAATAAAATAAAAATTAAAGATGAAAATGGAAAGAGAAATAACCTTCTCAAACCTTACAAATCAATAAATAAATTCTATGGTAATAAGTGCATCAAATGATACTAT
Source organism: Thereuonema tuberculata (assembly GCA_023159025.1). Classification (NCBI taxonomy): domain Eukaryota; kingdom Metazoa; phylum Arthropoda; class Chilopoda; order Scutigeromorpha; family Scutigeridae; genus Thereuonema; species Thereuonema tuberculata. The sequence goes on along the minus strand of JAFIDM010001028.1, from coordinate 45,736,498 downwards.
TGTCATATAACAATAAAACATTCAAAATATTTGAAACTTATTATTACATTAAATGCTACTAACTTACTGTTATTTACAACAATATTAATTAAATTTTAAAATTTTACTTAATCTTTTGTTTTTTATCAAAATGCTCAAAGACATGTTATTTACTTTCTGTGATTTATCCCTGTTAAAACATATGCAGCAATTTATTAGATAATATTATAATGCATATCGTTTATACTCATCTTGAATTTTGTAAATGATATGGTGAGTGTATGCTAAGATTTGGTTGATTTTTGAACTTTTTTTTTATACAAAAAAATAAAAACTGAGATTTCAATTTTATGACAAATATTCCAGTATTTGAACCAAAAATTAAGATTCTTAAGATTGATTACCCAATTAGACCAATCATAAATTCTTTTGGATCACCCCTACAAACTTTGGGTAGTTTCCTTAATTCGATTTTGAAAGATATGTCACTGGACTTCCCTGAGATAATAATGATGAACACTCAAGAAGTCATCAACTCGATTAAAGAATAGAGAGATTAATGTTAATGAAAAATGTAAATTATACACATTAGATATTGTATCTATGTACACAAACATTCCTCTTCCAGATACTATGAAAATAATTGAGTCTAAATACAATGTTAATTTACAAACTAAGTTCAATATAGAAAAAGATCATTTTGTAAGGTTATATTAAATTTAATTATTGAAAATAGTTATTTTTAATATAAAGATAAAGTTTTTAAACAAATAAAAGGTTTTCCGATGGGTAGTCCGGTTTCGGGAACATTATGTAATATTTACATGAATTGGATTGAAGCTTATTATATTATGAAATGGACAGAAGCAAAATTTCTTTATAGAAGATTTGTAGATGACATATTGATTATATGGGAGGGTACAAGCAGACAGTTCTCCAGATTTCTAAATTACAGTAAAACCCCGTTATTACGCTCCCGCTTATAGCACTATCCCGTTCTTTACGCTCCTTTCGTGGGGTCCCTGGAATTTTCTATATAACTCTGTATACTTTTACCCTCTTATAACGCTTCAAATCCCGCTTGTAGCGCTTTTTTATATCGGAAATTTTGTATCGAAAAGAAATGTAACACTGTAACGATTCTTTTCTTTCCCTGGTAGGAGAGAATCTTCGAACTCTTTGAAGTGCGGGTCTGTGATACAGTAAGTTAGTGCAAAATGTCGAAGCGGAAATCTCTTTCTATAAGTGAAAAATTGCAAATTCTTTGTAAGTACGACGAGAATTCTACACTAAATCAGAAGGTTTTCGCAGAATCTAAGAATTCCCTGATCCAGTCTGAGAACAATAATAAAAAATAAGAATGGAATTATCAATGCAGCGAAGGATGGTTGCAAACGTAAAAAAGTAAAGTGTGGAAAATGTGAAGATGCCGAGGAAATTCTAATTGAATGGATTCATCAGTCCCGTGATGCATCAGTGCCATTAAGTGACCCAATCATTCAAGAAAAGGCGCGTGAAATAGCGGGCAGTGCACTAAATCTGCTCCGAAAATATATTTGTATTGCTCCTAGTGGAGTATCAATTGATGTTAATAGTTTCTTGAACCGCATTGAAAATGTCATAATTTATAACAGTAGCATACACACACGGCAAACCACAATCAAAGATTTTTTTAATAGGAAATAAGCTCACATTTGCACTATATCTATTTCAGAATCAAGTATCTTTCCTGTAAAATGGTGTCTAAATGTTTCCCCATCATATAAATCATTCCCCGTTTATAGCGCTATCCCGCTTATTACGCTTGTAGGTCACGGTCCCTTGACGAGCGTAATAACGGGGTTTTACTGTATATAAACAAATTCCATAAGGACATATAATTCAAAAGTGAAGAAGAAGTAGATAATAAAATCAATTATTTAGACATTACATTAAAAAATGAAATTACAGGATTAACTTATGAACATTACAGGAAATCTTTTCAATGCAACCATATCCTGAATTTCACTTCAAACCATCACATCTCCACGAAAAAGGAAATTATTAAGAGTCACTTAAGAAAAATTACAGAATTTACAGAAGACAAAAAATTATGGAAAGAAAAGATTATTAATTTGAAAGAAAGATTACTAATGAATGAATACCCTTTGGAATTTATTGAAAGAAATTTTAAAGATTTTTTTAAAAGAAGAAATATAAAAAAAGATCACAATAATAAAGAAGAATTTAAAAAATGTATGGTATTCCCCATTGGTTTGAAAATTAATGACAGTGTAAAAAAAGAATGTAAAGAAAATAAAATCAATATAGTGTATTTCAAAGATAATGTTTTATTTAAATTCAAAAGAGAAAGAGGAAATACAGATCTAAACAATATGGGGGTGGTTTATGCTCTGCAATGTAGAGATTGTCAGGGGGTCTACATTGGAAGCACAGGTCGCAGAGTTAAAGAACGGGTGGAGGAACATGTATGGGCTTTCCGTAATAAACATGAGAAAATATCTGAATGGGCAGACCACTGTTTTCGATATGGTCACAACCCAAATCCTACAGTAAATATAACTAGTCGGCTACCCGTCGCTTCGCTCCGGAAGCCTCGCGTATGTAACGGAAAACAATTTGTTATTTATTAAAAAAAAACACACACACACAAATTACATCAAGTAAAATAAAACTAAAATTTTTTTAGTTTTTTTTTATTTTAATTTTTGATGTATATATTCTCTCAATTCACGACTGCTTTTAGAATCAGCGTGTGAATCATACATCTGTGATATATTTTTATTTTTTATAGAGATTAGAATGTAATCCTTGTGGTCTAATGCCTAAGACGTCTAACTTCGGAGCAGAAGGTTGCATGTGGGATTCCAGTAGATAACTTGTAGAAATTATTTCTATTTTTGTAAATTGTAATAATTGCACCAGACCGAAAGAGAAATAAAAGATTTTCGTAATATAGATGCAATTTTCAGTCGCTTTTGAGCTACAAATAGTGAGCTTTCAGTATTCTACTTAATAGAAATACTGCTTCTTTCTTTCTTGTCTCTTTTTTTTATTTCCATTGATACTTTACAGTGGTTTTTGCGTTACAAATAGTGAAAATTATCTATATCTATTAGCTAGGCCATCAGATTGTTCGATATAGATATTTGAAGAAGAGATTTCAGATGGACGTTAGTTGATATAGATGATAAATGAAGATCATAGCTTGTATATGAAATTCTTCGCAACAAATTGATTGTGAGTATTCTTTAGAGTGAAGATAACCAAATTCTGTTGAATTGTGACTCAAAGACCTAAAGTTGTATGTGAGTTAAGACAACGTTTTCCAATTATATGGCAACTTTATTTAGAGTTTGTCCTTGAGCTTTATTGATAAATATCTCATAAGAAGATCTGATCGGAAATTGTTTTCTTGTGAAAGTGAATGGAAGTAGATTACCGCATGGTTCCATAGACATCCTATGGATGAAAACAAAATCTCCTTTGTGAGTTCTGTTATAATTTCGGTATCTATGAGATCATTATCGAATGAACAGCATTTAAGTTGAGTTCCATTGCAGTATGCAAACTTGGGATTGATGTTTCGCAACATTATTGGAGATCCAATCTTCAATGACAAACGATGTTGAGGAATTCCGCTGAGATTCAATGCGTTCAGACACTTGGGCATATGGAGATGTTCATGTGATGGATTATCAGAAGTGTCAATTTTATTCGCACTTGTATTGTATGCTCTGTAGTCTCTCCTTGTATTCTTAGACTTATCATTCGATTGATGTTATCGACACTCTCGTTCATCTCGTTTATCCAATTCCAATTGATACTTTTCAGTGGTTTTTAAGTTACAAATACTGATTTCTCAGTATTCTACCTAATGACGTACTGCGTCTTTCTTTTTTGACTTTCTTTTTAATTACAATTGTTACTTTTCAGTCAAAGTCAGTTCAGTTTTGACAGATAAGTCAAAAAAGCAATATGAAAAGAGTTGTAGTTCCCATGGCCTAATGGGTAAGATGTCTGACTTCGGATCAGAAGGTTGCAGGTTCGATTCCTGTCGCGGATGTTTCATTGAAAAAATTCTTTCTATTTTTCATTCTCACAGAAAACTGCGCCGGACATACACACAGACAGACAGAGAAATAAAAGATTTTAGTAATATAGATTTACAAAATTCAAGATGAGTATAAAAGATATGCATTAGAATATTGTCTAATAAATTGCTGCATATGTTTTAACAGGGATAAATCACAGAAAGTAAATAACATGTCTTTGAGCATTTTCAGAGAATTTTTGATAAAAAACAAAAGATTAAGTAAAATTTTAAAATTTAATTAGTATTGTTATAAATAACAGTAAGTTAGTAGCATTTAATGTAATAAGTTTCAAATCTTTTGATTGTTCTCAAAATATTTTGAATGTTTTATTGTTATATGACAATAGTATCATTTGATGTGCTTATTACCATAGAATTTATTTATTGATTTGTAAGGTTTGAGAAGGTTATTTCTCTTTCCATTTTCATCTTTAATTTTTATTTTATTTATTTGTTTATTATGTTTACCAAAAAACCTTGAGGAAGTCTTTGAAAAATAAGACGAAATATTGGTCTGTGATGCAGTATTTTGGAGTTTAATAAAGATTTTGCGATATCTTATGAAGATCTAAGATTTGGTCGTTCTATGGATATTAATAGTGGTCGACACTATAATGAATTGTATCAAAAAGACAGACTTTTTTTATGGCATGATGCAATGTGATGACAGTTTTCACTAAATCAAAATGTCTTTCAGAATATATGGCAAATGATGAAATCACTGATTGTAGCTTCATTTGCCAACTGATATTGCATTTAATCCTGCCAATATACAGTAATGACTGTACGTAGGTTAATCTTTTCTTCTGTAACTAATATAAAGAAGGTGCCATAATCACATGCCTAAGTCTATGCTAAACAGTCTCTTGTAATACGACCACATGCCACAATAATTTAACCCAGAAGTGTTGTTCCAGATTTGACAATGGGGGCTAGTGCATTTGAACAAATCGCCTACTTACATGACTTCTGTTCTCTTTCCTAATACGATATCTATATATGAAACAGATCCTGGAAGCAGCTTAATGTGCCAATAAGTACACTTTGACTGTTCTACAAATTGCAGGGTATGTTGCCATTACTTTTCAAGTAATGCTCATATTTACGAATCAGTACGTGTTAAAAGTGAAATAAATATACACTGTCTGGCCACTTTATTAGGCACACCCCTGCTGTGTGCACAAAGGCTGTCTCTCACAACAACTCTTCAAGCCGGTGGGGGGCAGGGTCGTGGTGTAGGGGATGTTTTCCTAGCACACGTTGGGTCCATTGATACCTCTCTGGAGGCACATCAGAATGCTAGAGCTTACCTAAACATCGTAGATGACCAAGTGCAACCGTACATGTTAACAGTTTATCTTCATGCAGAAGGCTACTTCTAGCAGGATAATGCACTGCTGCACAAAGCCCACATCACTATGGGATGGTTTGAGGAATGTGACGATGACTTGCAATGACTCACTCAGTTCCCGGATATCAGCCCTATTGAAAATTTGTGGGATGAGCTGGAACGGGCTGTTCGCTGCAGGCCTACACCTTCATCAAATCTTCAGGAACTGCGTGATACACAATACCTCAATAACATTTTCAGTATCTTGTGGAATCCATGCCTCGACCAATTCAGGCTGTTTTGAGGGTTGAAGGAGGCCCAACACGCTACTAGTCTAGATATGAGATAGTTAACTTTTATACAATCTAACATTTTTTTTAAAGATTTTCCAAGAGATAGATAGATAAATAAATAAATAAGTCAACTGAAATGGCTTACTGAAGGATCTGTCTGGCTGTTTGTTACTCCTTTTAAAACAGCATTAACTGCCTTTTTACAATATGGAGCCAGAGAAATTAGGCCTTCCAGATAGTAGCCAATAGACCGCAGTGGGTTGCAGTCATGTTCAAATTTTCCTCCAGCTAACATACCAGGCTGATAGATTAAAGTTGTTCCTAGGAAAATATAAAATTACATTAAAAATGAGAATTTTCTTGATTCACTTTAAAAGAATATTTTTAATATTTCTCTCTTGATAATAGACTGAATTAATATTTTCAATCAAAGAATAAGAGTGAATGAGATAGGTAAATACTGATATCTAAACTGCATATATCTCTGCCTTCAATCTTTGGTTGCAACTTCCTTACAAAAATTAACAATGATAATGGAAAGAAGAATAAGTAAATATTAATTATTCTATTTTGAAACTTTCTCAACATTTCATTAAATTCCACTAATTCAAGAACATCTAAAGCCATTGTGCAATAAATTTCACTCTTAACAAGTATCCCTTCATAAATCAACATTGATTTAAAAACTTTGATCAAAACTGATCTTCGTAAATTAACATTGAATCAGGTCTAACTTCGACTAAATCTTTTAACATGAAAACTGCATACTTCATTGAATTGTAAACCACACATTACAGTTTGTTGATCCTTGAATTCAAATATGAAATTTCAAGGATTTTGGAATATTACTGCCGAAGTTATTGTGTCCAGAATGGCTATATACAGTTTAACAAAACCAGCAAGAAAGGCTCAACCAATTTTGTTTTTTTCTCTATCTAAGCTGAGAAAGGCAACGGGAAACCACCTCAGTATCTTTCCTTTGAAATTCTAGGGAGTCTTGTAGGGTTTCGCCATCTTGGGAACACTACAGCTCCCTGGAACACGGATGCTTCGATTACGAAGCTCACACTTCGAAGCGTTCCGTACTCACCACCAAGCTGTCATACAATAAGAGATAAGGATAAAAAAAGGTGAAACTAGTTTCCGGATAAACCAAAATTTGATGATTATTGCCTGCGAATTATAAATATAAGCAATTATTTTACCAGACAAAAGATTGATTTAAATAGTGGTAAAATTTGGCTTTGTTTTCAACTAACATAATTAGAAGAAAAGTTATCATCTCTCTAAGAGGGGATGAAGAATTCCAAGAAAAGATGTTTCATTAAAAATTTCCATTACTCTAAAAAAATGAACAGATGTAGAATATTCATGTACTATCTGGATCCAATTCCAGTCTTACACAATCCAAAGGACATTTTGCGGTATTATTAACTTACTTTTAATTTTAAATTGGTGTTCTGTCTAATATTCATAACATAAACAGAAAAAAAATTACATTAGACTATCATAAACAAAGGCAAAATAAAAAAAAAAATGAAAATTAAAAAAATTACAAGGGATTAGAACTCTGGACCCTTGGATTTGCAGGCAAATAACATACCATTATTCCACAGTAACACATTCTTTCTTAAAATAGAGTGAGCTAATAAGGCAATACTTGAAAATCGAAGAAAATAATGCCGAATATCTCGAAATCTGTAGGGCGTTGGCCCCCAATATATATATATAATCGTGTAGTTTCATCTCACAAAAGGGCACTCACATTTGAAAGATACAGGGTGTGTTGACTCCTTGTCAGACTAATTTAAGAAGCTATAATTACATCCAGAATTTGTGAATAAGAAATATTCAATAATATTCAGATTTATAGTTCCTATCCCCCCAATTCAAAAAAGATCATTGAAGAATGTACCAAGTTTGATCATCTGGATAAGTACAGGATAGCAGTTGATACAGAAACTAAGATCAAGTCAAGCATACTATTTTGGAACATTGCCAAGTGAAGCTACAAGACAATATTATCTAGATCAGTGCTCCACAACCGGTGTGCCACAGCACAATGGTGTGCCGTGAGCCAATACAGGTGTGACGCGGTCAAATAAGACAATATTAAACTAAATAATTTTTCTACAATAATACTACAGATAAATAAAATAAATAAATAAATAAAACAATACTACAAAGCGAAGTATGCTTTGTATATATGTCTCTATATTATATATCTATATATTTTAGTTTTTAATGTGCCGCAGAATTCTAGGAAAAACTTTGGTGTGCCGTAGGTGAGAAAAGGTTGCGGAGCACTGATCTAGATGCTGTAGTATATCTCAAGAAGGAAATTTTACCTAAAAGTTATCTGAGTGAACTGTAAGTAATTTCATTTCCTTCGAATCATATCTCTTGCAGAAGATGTTTTGTCATCCTTAAACTTTTGCATATTACGACTGCTACCATACATTGATTAATTCATTTCATTCAAAACTACAGCATAAGGTTAAGGGTTAACAATACTATTTAGAGAGAAAAAAAATATATTAAGATTTACAAACTTACCAGCATCACTGGCATCATTCACCCTTGCATAGGCTGTATAGTGGCCCTTGATCCAGTCTTCGCCTTCATGATTTACAATTCCGAAGAGATCGTAAATCATTTTCTGTCTCTGAAGGGTGACCGAAATAAGGAGTTAAATCTAGTCCCCTGGAAGTAAAAGGAAAAGATGTTAAGCATGTTTGAAATTATAATTATATCATATCATTTATATAGTGTTACTGTAAAAATTTTAAAAAAAAATGTGGGGGTGGGGAAAAGAGTCTGAAATTGACTAACTTTGAATCAATAAAAACTGATACTAAATGCCCAGACAATGATACTGATTAAAAATATATTAAATGACTGGATAAGCAGCATAAAAAGAACAATATGTTCATTTTTTTCAATAATAATCTTCCACCTTTTCATTTTAAATATATTAAGAAGGATATAAAAAAAAACTCCATCTTTCTTCCGTTGGTATTTAAAATGTTTCTAAGTCTCACTAGGGATCCCTAGCGAATGGAAAATTTCAAAAACAATACTACTATTTAAAAAGGTAGACAGAGAGGACGTGGGAAATTACCACCCTATTAGTCTACTTTCTCATATTTACAAAACATTTACTCAAATAATCTGAAATAATCCAAACTATCCTGGAAGAAAATACCAGCCGATAACAAGCGGGATTTAGAAAAGGTTTTTCCACTATAGATCATATCCATGTTATTAATCAGTTAACTGAAAAATGTCGAGAATATCGAATGCCCCTTTGCTTCCTCTTTATAGATTTCAGGAAGGCATTCGATACAATAAACTACAATGCAATCATTAAAGCTATACTTTGAACAAAATATAGACCCAGTATACATTCAAATAATTAGGGAAATAAACAGAGATCAAACAACAAAAATAACACGTTTTGATCAGCCTGTACAGATTGACATAAATCGAGGAGTCCGACAGGACAATGTTATTTCACCAAACCTCTTCACAAACACTCTGGAATATATTCTCAGATATTCTGAGCTGAGAGGAGGAATCAATATCGATGGTGAAACTCTCAATATCCTGTTCGCGGACGACATGGTCTTGTTTTCCCAAGGCCCCGAGGAACTGAGGAAATGGCACAAGAAATCCATGAAAACTGCAGCAAAATAGGGCTCAGAATAAATGTCGAGAAGACTAGATTAAAAATTCTCAAACAAGGGACTATACAATACACCTTAATAGCACCATTGTTTAATGTGCCGATACATATAAATATCTAGGCCAAGGAATCACAATGACAAACAGCCTCTCAGCAGAATTGGCTCAAAGAAAAAGATCAGCCTGGATGTCTTACAACTGTCTCAGAACTTCCATCACAGATCAAAGGCTTGATATAAAAACTAGAGCAAATATTTTTAACAGCAATATATTACCCTCATTGTTGTATGGTTCTGAGACCTGGAACACAACAAAGAGAGAAGAAGAAGGCCTCAGGGTGACCCAGCGTGCTATGGAGCGAAAAATTTGTGGTGTGAGCAAACTGGATCATGTCAAAAATTCAGATTTACGTGGAAGAACTAGCTTGAAGGATGTGGTCGAGCAGATATATGACAATAAGAGAAGATGGGCTGGACATGTGGCGAGATTAAGGGACGATAGATGAACATACAGGATCACCAACTGGATACCTAGAACAAAAAGAAAACGTGGAAGAACACCGACGAGATGGGAGGATCCTTTGGTCAAGATGTTGGGAAAAACTTGGAGGAGGAAGGCGCAGGACAGGGACTATTGGAAGCATCTCTGCGACCTGAATCTGTGGAGAAATCCCAGGTGAAACCATAGGTCCATCAAGATATGAGTCTCATATATTGACGGAGTATTGTAACGACTAAGAAACTTGTGACTCTTCATGCCTTTATAATTTGTTGGTTTATCAACCATTTTTGTTTGTTGTGTATTAGTTTCTGTCCTTATTTATTGCTTGAAAAAGGGAAATGCAATTTTTCCGAAAATTTGCTTTATATATTTGAAATAAGCATTTTAAATACTAATGGAAGAAAGGTGGAGTTTTTTTATATCTTTCCTAATATGTTCATTTACTTAAATCATTACCTAATGGGGAAGTTAACAAAATCTTTAAGTTTTTTGCTTGGGGTTTTTTGCTTCCATCTTCACTCTATACAGCTTCAGTACAAGTACTGGTGGCGAGCGCCATATCTGCTTCCCTTCTTCTGTATTTTGTAAGTTGTTGCATGAAACGCAACGCCTAAAAACAAATAAACAAGTTTACAAAAGAAGGTTACAATTAAATTATTAATAATTTTAATTATTTTAACTAGCAAACCTACATTTTACTAATTAAAAAGTAATTCTTAGGAAGTTCTGGTAAAATTAAGTTAAACTATTAAATAGTCAAGTTCTAAAATTCTTTTTAAATATGGAGTGAATATTTATTGAAAACAAAACAACAAGTAAAAATATCACACACATTTAAAAAACAAAAGACATTTGTTTAGACAGTTTTCTTGGAGAAGATGATCCTGCAGTTTTCTGCCGATCGAAACAAACTGTATTTAAAGATGTACAGCAGAATCAAACAACTATACTTGAGATTTTATGTTATAATACACATTTTTAATTAAACATTACATCAAAGATCACAATCAATAGCTTACCAATGAAGTTCGTCTTTTGGTGTGTGAAACCATTGAAATCATTCTTCAAGGTCGATTCTGCAACCTTCTGATGGCTGGAATTTTAGAAAAGAAAAAGGGAAATTAATAATTTGTACCAATGAAATCATTTAATGTATATAGT
>JAFIDM010001028.1:45691023-45725054 GCA_023159025.1 Thereuonema tuberculata | reverse complement strand
AATAGCTTACCAATGAGTTTTGGCTTCTGGTGTGTGAAACGACTGAAAGCATTCATTCGGGTCGATTCTGCGACCTTCTGATGGCTGGAATTTTAGAAAAGAAACGGGGAAATTAATAATTTGTACCAATGAAATCATTTAATGTATATAGTTAAATTCAATTCCTTTTTTAAAATAGCAACTGCTTATTAACTTTAAATATATATATACTATATAATTATAATAATGTATAATAAATATATTTAGTACCACAAAAACTGATACTTTTGAAATGATATCGTTCAATGATGAACGTGTCCCCGAGGTCAAATGAGGCAGATTACTACATATGATATAGAGATTTGCTTTCATGCAGGCACATGAATGTTGTGCCATTTTTTTCCCCCCAATTCCCTTTGATCCTTAATTTATGGACACGATTGAAGTGAGGTGTGAGAGTTAACGAAGAAAATGGATGAAAAAGTAATGCAATTTCGTTACTCCATTACCGATAAAAGTAACTGAGTTAAATTTACAATTAAAATGGCTTTGTCAATCATTACCACTAAAAGTTTTGAACAAAAATATTAATAAACGATTTACCTGTACTGGCAGTTGGAAATAGTGGTATTTTTCAAAGCTTATATCTGAAAATAAAAAAAGGAAAGCAATCTGTAGAATTGATAAAAATCCAAAAACTTAACACTAAGGGATGGAAGAAAGGTAACAAATTTTATCTAAGAAAGATCTATAGCTTTGATTTTAAGCAAATAAATTTAGGAACATATGGATTTACTAATCATCAAACATAAACTATAAGATTAACTACTTCACTTAAAATACTTACTGTATGGCAACCACCACATTCCCTTTTTTTGCTCAAATAACCATAAAAAAGGTCTTCTATTTTTGAATTTCTTTCAGTTGGCGCATTTTCGGAAACCATCTAACAAATAAAAATATGCCAAATTACTTATTGGAATATATAAAATAAATGTGTGTGTTTTATACTTATACTTATTTAAAATTTGGCTTGCTCCAACAAAGCCCATGTCTATAATGAGCTGAAGATAATCAAAAAATATGAAAGTGTGTGTTTAGGGAAGTTAGATCAGGATCAGGCCCCTATTGTCATTCCCTATCTTAAAGCAATGTTAGTTTCAGCAGACACCTACTTCCAGTGCTTACTCTTAGGCATCCCGCCAGGAGACGATCCTTCTCCTTTAGCTCCCAAGATTCCAAGCAATATTCTTTCTCATTTGACTGATGACTCTCCTGAAGGGAGGACGCGTTAATCTGTTTTAAGTAGGAGGGATTTCTTTCTTAGCAATTTGATAAAGAAACATTAATCATCGATTTTCGAAACATCATTATATTGGGACTAATATTTTTTTTTTTTATATTTGTTATTGTTAAGAAATTATTAAGTATTTCTTACATCTTTATCTAAGTTTGACATAAGTATAGAAATCAAAACTTTGAACAAATCCATTTTTCTGAAGCTAGAAACTGCTTTTCTACAAAATTAGATAATTTCAACAATGGAATAAATATACTTAGAAGCACTCATATTGTACATATTTTGAAACAAATTTCATTGTCGTGTCTTCGCTCCAGCGAAACGCCATTGTGACAGCTAATGAACTTGCTTACAACGGGACGTTCCCACTTGTTAAGTTGATGAACACATGATAAGTGGCGAGTGGAGGGGTGCTACTCGCCCGAAAAAAATAGACTAAATCGTTTGACTAAATCTCTTACTAAACTACTCGACTAAATTATTGCTGTTCAGACATCTTTAGTTACTAAATTACTGGCCTAGTGTGTAGAGGCCTTTACTCTAATGTTCGTTTCCCGCCAAAAAACTTGGCGCGGTCCTCACTGACCAATAAACTATCCAAAAACCACACCACGTGAATACAAACATCGCGCTGTTTTAACAGCCGCTCGCCCTCCCTGTGAGTGAAGTTAGCAAATTAACTCGCCGTCTCAGCTGATACCAATCAAACCAATTATAAAGGAATTTTAATAAAATGCCAATAAAATTCACAATTCTAAAATTACTCACATAAACCCTGGGTAAAAATGAAATAGCAAATATCTTACTATAACGTTATACAAAAATGAAACCATTACTGATTAAAAATATTGGTTAAACCAACAATATAATCAAATCACACATTTCTAATAATTTCCTTATCAAAACCAAAATATTAAATATATAAATAATGTCTCGAATACTCCACACCGTGACAAGACAAGAAAATTAATTTTGTTGTGATTTTGATTTCACAATCCAGATTAGAATAATGGGATTTTATTTAGTTTGATCAGCTTAAGTCAGTGGTGCCCAACCTTTTGTAATATGGGGGCCAAAATTGACTTTGCTGTGAATCTCGCGGGCCACAACCAAAAAAAAAAAAAAACCAAACAAACGAAATCTCCTATTCAACAACCAAAAAAAAAAAAACAGGAATAAAAGAGCGGGCCACATGTAACACCTTCGCGGGCCAGATATGGCCCGTAGGTTGGGCACCACTGGCTTAAGTTATCAGGTACATTTTATTATAGAACTTCTTGGTTTGGTTTAGTAACTTTATGTTTGGATCCATTATTCAGATTTAACTTCAGGCAATATTAATACAGTGAAACCTGTGAAGTTGACCTAATTGACCAGGAACGGAATGGCTTAATTACTTTAACATTGAGTGAACCCTTTATAAGTTGACCACCTGTCTAACTTGTATGTTGACCAGGTAATTAGGTAGAATTTGTCACAAAGCATAGCTCAAAACCTTTGTTAAGTTGACCACTTCCAGAATGTTTTCTAACAACTTTTATACTGTATTTTTCTTCTAATTTTCTAAAGAAAGAATTGTTAAGGAGCGTTTTAACGTCCATTCCACAGACGAAACCTACTTTGAATTTCGCCGGGGGAAAAACTAGGGGAAAGTACAAATGTACAGTATGAGTGAAGTACAAAATCCTTAATACGTACACTTATGGCCGAGTGCACCAAATCTCAATTAACTTTGATGGCTGCAGTATGGACATAGCTAAAATTAGTGTGTGGGGGGGGGGGGGGGGGTGCTCCTCCAGAAAAATTTTAGCCTTTGTTTTAAAATTGGGAAAGGAAACAAAAATGTATAAAAAGAAATTTATCAAGTTTCTGAATAATCCTTTCACTTAATTTTAAAACAAAGGCTAAAGTTTTTCTGGAGGAGCACCCCCCACTAATTTTAGCTACGTCCACACTGCAGCCATCAAAGTTTATTATACCCATGCAAAATGTATTACTGTAATAATAAATTGAGTTTCATAATTAAATTAACTCGTTTCAGTTCAACTTACTACTGTAGTACATACAGTATATACTACGACAATATCCAATAATTAATGTTTAACCATAATCAACTTATATAATTGGCTAAGTTCGTCTGTCTGTCTGTAACTCTATATAATATTGTTACCACTGCACCGATTTTAATGAAATTTGGCACACTTACTCAGTTTTTTACGCTGATTTTGAAACTCAAAACCATTTTTGCCGTGAAAGCTTCGTTCACAAGTTAGCGCAGTATTTAGATTATACAAAGGTGAGTTTGGTTGCTACAATCATTAAAAGGAAACAATATGACATCTACATTATTTAATATTGTAATGGAACAATGCATTTTTATTAAATTACTTGAAGAAAGATAATTAAAAATTCTACAAATTGTCAGGGAATTAAAGCACAATAAGCTGTCTGTAACTCGAATAATTAAGCTATTAAGATAAATCCAACGGTTCTCATTGATACCATTGAATCAATGGTACTCAAATTGGATGAAAATATTAGTTCGTTGTGTCATTCCATGTTGTTTCCATGAAATTTTATTCTTAGGAATTGCCCTCGACAACTGAAATTCTAACAAAACATACTTTCAAAACCAAATAATTTTGTTACCAATGCATCGATTTTAATGAAATTTGGCATACTTACTCAGTTGTTTACGCTGATTTCGAAACTCAAAACCATTTTTGCCGTAGAAGCTTCCTTCACAAGTTAGCACAATATTTAGATTACATTTACTTTTTATTTGATAGGTGATAATAAAATGATTTTTCATATTTTTTTATGGCTGTCGTCCGACAGGCTTTGCTGCTAGTAAGCAATATTATTCCTATTTTGTTTAATTTTGTAGTACTATACTATGTATATGTATAGTAGTAGTACGTAGATGAGAAAATATGATAATCAAAAAGTAAGTGATGTACACTTGGTAAGTTGACCACGAAAACGTGGAACCACTGGGTGGTCAACTTAGCAGGTTTCACTGTATCTTCGTTTAAAGTGTGACATTTTATTCCATTTTTAGTCGGACTGATAAAGCTCACAGTTTGGAATATAACTAAATCTCAAAAGGATGAAGATAGAGAACCAGCCAATACAAAATTGGGAAGAAATTTTATTGAGTGAAAAGCACTCGGAGCTATTAGTGGAAAAGGAGAAATGTTTGAAGTGGAAGTGAGTTGGCTTTGTAAGTTCGATAAACAACATTCACTGTTCGAAACTGTTACTGTAATTTATTAAATGTTTAACTTAAAATAGTGTGCTGCCTTATTATTTTATAATAATTCAGACAGTATTACACTATTGCAAATCTACTTTTCATTGGGAATAAACTTTTCTGATTCTGTTTGTCTTATCAATAAATTTACATAAGTACATAGGCTCATCGCACTTTTTTTCTCAACTCGTGATATCACAAATGAGTGAGCACTATATTCAAAATGGAGGATTTCGTAGAAGGGGTTAAAATATTAAAAATGAAGATATTAAAAATTGCGGACTTGCTAAAAGGGCCCTCCTCTGAAATACACATAATGTGGCTTACCTTGAAATTGTTGACGCCACATGAAATCCACCATGGAAGTATGGAAATGGTAGGCACATGGTACTGTGGTAGGCCTATCCATTCCCGTGAACCGCATTTAATCTTAGGCCTATTCCTCGTCGCTGATCGTATGTTTGGAAATTCAGAAATCAGAGACGACGGTTCTGCCTGGCAGAATAAAGATGTTGGTGACGTTCAGAAGCATTTTACATCCATGTCTCAGCCATCCAAGATAAATGAAATAACATTTATTCACAGACAACCAGTGAGACCCATTTGAATTTCCCACTGCTTCTAAAGCAAAGAAAAAAATGATGGCCGACAAAATCACGTGATCTCAACACCACTTTCTGTATCCCTCCGCGATGAAACAACTGCAAACTAAAGCCCTCTATTACCAGGCTTTACTGCAAACAGGCACCAAAACAAAAAATCCTTACGCGTATACCAGATTCCCTGTTTTAACCGGCGGGCGAGCGGTTCGCCCATGAATTTTCTCACTTATTTTTCATTAGTCAGCTTTTGATTGTTCATTTTTCTTTTGAGGCACCACTGCGCTTCCGATGATCACTCATATTAGCCTCAGTACCTAGACCAAACAGAGTTATAAATTAAAAAAATTATTTTTTAAACAGAATAATATTTGCGTAGTTGGTCAAAGAACCAATGACTCTGAGACCAGGATTGTCATCCTTATGGCGAATTTTTATTATTTTAATAGATTTTCCGCTCAATGTGGCCAAGATCAAACGCTGACGAAAAAAATTGCAGCCTTCGTATCTCATAATTCCTTTATGAAACCGATTGTCAGCCATCCTGTTATAATTTAACGATATCTAAAACTTTAAAAGCTACCATGTGCTCTCTTGAGATGTATTGCACATAGCCGAGAAAAACATCAACAACAACTCATGAGAACAACCTACGTCATCATTCAACGTATGGCACACCAATAGCATGCAATGAAATGATTTGTAAATTTTCTTAATTAATATACTTGGTTTTTTTTTATTTTAAATACTATGGTGCTTTTTAACTTTGAAAATTATTGGAAATGAGGTGAATGATTTCCTAATCATTGCGAAACATAAAAATTCGCAGGAGAGCCTGTTAATAAAAACAACAACCTGAATTTCCGGTGTATAGTATCTGAACGGATATGCGCATGCGTACGAATCAAACCTTAACACAAACCTAACACTCCCAATTTCCGGTCCTTTCAAGAAATGGCGGCCGCCAGCATGGGTGACGATGAACAAGGCGGACCAAATCAAGAGCCAGATCCTTCTATTCCGAAATTTAACATTTCGAAAATCAAAAATAAGCAAAAACGAGCGGAAGCGTATATAAAACAGAAAAGAGAACAAAACAAGGTATTCTCTTTTTCTTATTATTATTTAATTGAATCAGAAATACACGCTGTCATGAGATTGATGTTTCCATCTGTGTTTTAAATTAAATTAATTGTAGTTAATGCTTTATTTTAAAAAATCTTAATACGGTTGGAAATTGTGTACACCTGTCTTTCATTTCTAGTTTCAGTTTATTTTTAATTAAAATAATATTTTATTTCTCTATTTCAGTGATGAAATTACATGTATTTTGTTGATCAGATTAATCGTTCATTGATTTATTATTGGAACTTCTTTTATTATGTTTTTAGTTAAAAAAGAAGGCACGATTGAAAAGGAAGAAAGAAGCAGAAGCTCTAGGTGAAAATGTAACTATATTTTTCTGTAACCTTCTTTTTTTACATGTATTAAATAAAAATGATTGAATACTTATAAACTCCAGTATACCGTAAACCGGGGTGACTTTGTGACTAGTGGTCAATTTTTCTTATTTATAATCTCGCGCCCAGAACCTAGGGAGAAGCAGGCAATGGACACTGCCATGAGTTGGTGTCATGTGTGCTGGCGCCTAACAGTCGACTGTCAAACTCTTTGCGCCTCGATCCGGTGAGCCAGAAGCATTGTTGCAAAGGACCACTTTTGAAGCATTGTTGTGTTTACCGTCAACTTTGATTTGCACAGCGAAATACAGATGAGGATATCGTTTAATAGCTATTTATTATTGAACATTAATATATTATGTACAATATATTGTAAAATGATGTTAATTGGATGAGTTATTAACCATTATGTAAAAAATCAAAGATTGATGGGGTGACTTTGTGACAGCGTCACATTCACCCCGCGATTGTTTTACTGTGTTTTAACCTAGGTATTTTGTCTTGCAGTGTACATAATGATATTTTAAAATGCCGAGGACTCAAGTTTAGACTTGTACGAAGAGTTTTCAGATGATGAGATTCCTATCCGAGCTTCACCCACTCCGCCCACGGAAACAGAATATGATCAAGGAGATCACATAGTTGCCAACTTTGAAGGAGAGCTTTTCTGAGGAAAGGTGATATAGAAGAGATAGACTGGACGGTGTAATTGTCAGCGCAATGGAAAAGAGTGGAAACAATTGGAAGGAATCTACAGAATAGCTACATAAGTTAGTTCTTCTCAAGAACGAAGTTCAGTGTGAAAATACAAAGAACTGAAACCCGGCTCAATTTTGTATCAAAAAGAAGTTTTGTTTCGTATTGATCCTCCCAAAATAATTAATAATAGAGGACCTTTTAAAGTTGTTCAATTACACTAATTTAAGATGTAAAAATTCAGACTGATTTGCTTAAGAAGTAGGAAAAAGTGTTCATGTTTCATGTTACATCCAGTTTCCTTTTCCCAACCTAAATGTATAATTTACTCTGTTTAAATCTTTTAACCCTTTCATTGAAAACAGTAAAAATGGTTTTAAATACAAAGTATGTGATTTGAGTTTGTGATATTTCTTTCTCCCATGCATTTCTAACTCAAAAAGAGCTTGTCACAAAGTCACCCCCAGCTGGGGGGTGAGTTTGTGACAACTTTTTACATTAATTATTAAAAAACGATTGAGGCAACGAGATTTATATATATACAGTTTTGTAGAGGAAGGATGGGGTAACCCAAATCACCGGCTATGAAGTGGGGGTAACGAAAAATTTTAATGCTACATCTTGGAAACCTCAAATTCTGTCACAAAGTCACCCCGGTTTACGGTAATATTATATATCGTTAATTCATTCTCCACTAAAAGTATAAACTGTAAAATACTAGTGAAAACGAAACAAACAATAAACTGGGCATTTGCTTGTTTATTTTCAAGGCACCACCTAAGAAAGAACAGAGAACCATTGAAAATACTCGTGAATATGATGAAACTATGGTGGATCCTGAGGATGAAGAGGTACCCTTTTTTTATATATATATATATATCTTTCATTTGCTCTTTTTGAATTATAGTACTCTATGACTATTTCATCATTTTTACTTTTTAGGTTCAATATGATGAAGCAACAGACGAAATGTCATCCTATTTCAGAAAAGAAAAGACCCCCAAGGTTCTTATTACATCAGCTGATAATCCTCATACAGTAAGTTTTGAAAAATATTTAAATATATATTTTTATGCCCTTGAAAAGAAAAGTTTTATGCTCCCTTTTTGGTTTAAACTTATATATAACTTGATTGTAATTTGATATTTAAATAATATAATCATTTATGAGGGATTTTTCCTACTCCAGATAAAGTTGATTCAATATTTCATCTCGGTTCCCTGAACATTCATTAGATGATGTTACATGAACTTCTGTGCTGTTGTTTTGTCAATGATTTGGAGAAGATGATTTCGTGGCCTTCTCTGAGACAATGTAAACACTGATGTAAGGAAGGATAAGGAACAGTGAAGGTCTAAGCAGAACAGGAAACTATAAGAGATAGATTGATCATGCAAATGGATAAAATGTAGATCTTTTTAAAACAAACAAAATGCTACAAAAATCTTTCGAATCTTTCCAAGATGTAGCCTTTTAAAGGGTCAAATCTTGATGCTCTCAATTTAAACAAAAAGAATAAAAGTTGGAAGAGAACATTATATTGAGAAAATGTTGGTATTTTAAAGTTCTATCAAACAAAATATCAGTCATTCACAAACGTTTCTGTGTTTGTGCAAGATACATACAAAAATGTGAAAAAGTTCATGTTGGCTATTGTGAGAAGTTTGTGAAGGCACGTAAAAATGAAACAACTCTACAATTCATGGAAATACGAAAACAGATATAGATCATAAATAAGCATGATATCGAAACATGCAGAGAAGGTCACAACGGGCTGGGAAGTCGTATATTCTCCGATCTCAATATTAATTTGCTAAATAAATAAAGTTTTTTTTAATGCTATACAGTGCTCTTTTTGTCATAGAACACATTAGAACGGCGTTCCACACCTTTTTTCGACGGATTTTTATTTAAATTGATGTCCGGTCCAAATAGAATCGCCCTGTTGAGCAGAGCAGGTCGGCAAATGGCAACAAAATTATTACGACAGTTCTGCTTGTGCACCGTATTCGTAGTATTATAAATATAATATAAAATTGCAAAAAAAAAAAATAGCGTTCCACCACCTTTTTTTTTTACAAAAAAATCACTGATGCTATATATGCAAGGGTTTCGGAGCGAAGCGACTGTACCTGTCTAGTTAACACACAAAAATGTAGGAAAACAGTAGATAAGTAAATTAAAAATTGAACATGAAAGGAAATTCATAGAATCCAATGAATGAATAAATAAACCCATATTCATGAGGACACATGGAAAATAAACAATGTACAGTAACAATACACTCATTACCAAAAAAAAAACGACGCACCTAGAAGGAGTTGCCGATTGTAATGAAATTTCGTATGCAAAGACATTGGGCCAAAAAAAATAAATTGGAAAAATAAAAATAAATCCTTAGAAACTTTATCAAATACACAAAATACTACATATAAACAACCATGGATGGATAAAGATATAATGAAACATATTGAAGAAAAAAATAAATTGTTTAATGAATATAAAAAGAATAAAAAAGATAAGATTTTGAAAAAGAAATACAAAAAAAAAAAAGAAATTGGCTAAAAAAATTTATTTATAAAAAATATATATATATATATATTGTTACTGGAAATTAATTGAAGATGATCCAAAGGCAAATGTGAACATTTGGAATTTTTTAAAAACACAAATAAATTGTAAACAGAAAAATATTAACAATAATGAAATAATTAGAAAAATAAGATGTGAAAATTATCTTTGAAGAGCTGAAAAATGTTTTTATTCAAAAAAATCCAAAAAATATATTAATGAAAATAATTCCAATAAGCAAGAAAAAATCAATTATGAAAAGAATTTTCAAAAAGATTCCATGGTACTGTTTCCACCTTCATTAAATGATATCTTGAATATAATTTCTAAACTAAAAAATCGTAACTCTATGGGCTGTGATTTTATAAAAGTAAAAGTAATTAAACAACATAAAGAAATTTTGGCTTTTTATTGTTGAACTTTTTAAAAATATGCTTATAACAGAAACATATCCTAATCTTTGGAAAATTGCCCAGGTTATCCCTATATATAAAGGAAACAATACAAGTAATTATTATAAGTTTGAAAATTATAGACCTATATCCTTACTTTCAAATATTTCAAAAATTTTTGAGAGTTATTTATATGACATGATTTACAAATATGTAAAAAGTAAGAATATATTAAATCATAATCAATATTCATATCAATCGAATAAAAGCACTGGTTTATTGTTAAAAAAATCTTAGTGAAGACATAAACAACAAACTTAATGAAGATAAAATTATTTATACTGCGTTTATTGATTTCAGAAAAGCTTTTGATAGCATGAAATCATAAATTGTTGTTGGAAAAACATAATTCAATTGGTATTAGGGAAAAATTAAAATAAAAATACAAAACTATATAAGTAAATCATATAATATTAAATCTGGAGTTCCACAAGGCTTAAATTTAGGACCTCTATTATTTAATCTTTATAAATGGAGAGAGAAATTCGCCAACCGGACAATAAATATGCCTTCGCACATTGAGCCAACATCAACGGGAATTCTGTACAGCTGTTTCATCCTTATTAGGAATCATCAGCAGAATATACTCTTGGTGTTTGGCTCAGTTGTGCGAAAGCTTTACCTAAAAGCATTCTCGATCCCGGGAATGGACCGCCAAGATAAAAAATAAAAAATGATCCTGAAAGATCCAATGTGTTAATCCCTTGCCCTTTCACTGAAAGGCACTAAGGAAATTAATTACAAAACGGCAACATCATTTTAGGTAAAGCTTTCGCGCAACTGAGCCAAACACCAAGGGTATATTCTGCTGATGATTCCTAATAAGGATGAAACAGCTGTACAGAATTCCCGTTGATGTTGGCTCACTGTGCGAAGACATATTTATTGTCCGGTTGGCGAATTTCTCTCTCCATTTATGAATAATTACGGACGTTAAACTTGCTTTCAATTTAATCTTTATATGAACTCTTTGAACAATTGTATTATCCATTCAAATATGTGTATATATGCCGACGATGTACTAATATTTACACATGATAATAGCCAATTAAATGTGTATAACAGAATGCAGATTGACTTAAATAATATTAATAGTTGGGCTACGAATAATCACATGACAATAAATATTAAAAAAACTAAAGTTATGTTAATAAAAAATAAAAATAAAATTATCTGTAAAAACTTATTCTGTGTTTTACAAAAAGAAAATTGTAAAAATATGGAAAATACTTATCCTGTTAATAAAGAACCATGCAATTGCGAAACAATTGACTACATCTCTCAACAAAAGTATTTAGGAGTCTATATTGACGAGAAATTTTCATGGAATGCACAGTATCACCATATCATTAAAAAATTAAATACCCTAACTTACTTATTTTATCATTTAAAAGAAATAATTCCTTTCAAACAAAAATTAATTATTTTTAAATCTTTGGTAGATTCCATCTTGGACTATGGTCTTGATAGTTGGATCTTTATAAATAGGAAACAAACGGAAAATATTAACAAAGTATTTTTTTAAAATAATAAGTTATGTCTTTCTAAATTTTAGTAAGAAAAGTAGAGATGAAAAAAAAACACACAAGAAAAAAATTCAAAATCTTAACTATAGAAGAAAAATTTATTTACAAAATATTTATTAAAAAAATTTTTTAAATAAAAAATGATAAAACAGATATAATGAAGAAGAAAAAAACTAGAAATAACTGGCTTAGTACTTTAAATAATAATAAAATCAGAAATAATTATGGCTACCGTTTAAATGGTCATATAATATACAAATTATTCAAACAAATTGTAAGTGGGAAAATTACGATTCTCAAAAAATTAAAGATATAAAGGAAAGATTGATTTCTGACATTATTGATGAAAAGATTAAATTACAAATTTTGTAAGGTAATTATAAAATTATATTTTTTTTATCTTTATTTTTGTTATTACTCATATTAAACTTATCAGTACCTATGCTACAGATGTGTATTATTATAAGCCCACCTAATAGGACTGAGGAACATTAAAAAAACAAAAAAAAATAAACAATTTTCTTCCATTCTTATTGGATAAATGGGTCAAGGAAAAAAAAAAAGTGATGAAATTTCTATCCCAGTGGATTCAGTAGAAAATAGTGTTTATAATTTTTGATGTTACTGTTGTTTATTAAGCATATCATTCTTCCTGTAGTTTCATAGTCTCTGTTATTGAGTTGCATCTTATATCTGATCTTTATGTGGATTGTAATTGTTAAAAGAATGTAAATTATTTATTAACCGGTATATAATATATATTTCCTTTTTTTTTTTTTGTAAGAAAACAAACAGGTTTTGTAAAGAGTTAAGCCTGATCATTCCGAATTCAGTTGTCAGATGGAGAAGCAGAGCAAGTGTAAAAAAAATCGTCAAACAAGCAACGGAAAGAGATTTTACAGATATAATAATTGTCAATGAAGACAGAAGGCGACCAAGTATCCTTTTCTTCCTTTTTTTTTTTTTTAAATCAAAAGAAATATTTGGCTTTACAATAATGGATGATTACATGCAATATCTTTTTAATGTTTGTAATAACTTGAAATGACTTTTTCAAGCACATTAGAGGGATTATTAGAACTATTTCTTCCTCAGTTATAAAACTGAAGTTATGTTAAATGTATTTTGTTATAATTAAGCTTAGAAATTAACCTTTCAAAAATATATTGATGGTGTAAAAATTACGAGCCGAATAGTGTGGAGTTCAGTGATACCATTGAAACAAAATGAGATGCATTAATTTCATTTAAATCACTGATAACAAAAAACAGTATCGTTCAAATAAATGGAATGAATTGAACTAGTTCTAAACCGATTAGTCAAGATAGTCCTAATGAGTTGCTGTTTTGATAAGCACTGGTGAATCCCTCGTACTGACGTATGTCATGAGATGGGCTTATTGAAAAGTGTTGTATATACATTGTTTGGACAATTTATAGAGTAGGACTTTAACATTTTTTTTCGATTTGCTCCCAGTCAACTAAGAGGGACCTTGATTTAGTTCATGAAATTGATATACAACAATTTTTTTTAAATGTATTCATATACAATATAAAAGTTTAAATTTAAAATTTTATATTTAATTTTTAAAAAAATGATAAATGATTTTTATTTATTTCTGTTATTGCTTTTCAATAGCGTAGAGTTTCCTTAATGTTTTAAAGATGCTATATTATTAATTCATTTACCCGATGGTCCTACAGCCTATTTCCGATTAAGCAGTGTCAAATATTGTAAAGAGATTAAGGTAGGTGGCATTTAATTAGATTTGATTTCTTGTTTATTCTTTTTATTGTGGTAGGTAGGATCAATGTTACTTATGAGACTTTCAGTGAAGAAGGAAAAATTAAAATAACTGATACTGTACTTTATAAGTAAAAAGTAAATTTTTAGGTTTTTAGTGGCCCCTAGTTACAGCTTGCCTGTAAAACATAGAGGACCGCTCTTGCTTTTATGCTTGCTGGATGTCACACTCTGTAGTGGCCAAACGGTTGTAGATATTAGAATGAAACCTTCACTATTGTGTTCAGCATCAAAAAGTAAGTGACCACATCCAAAAAATCAGACCTCTAGGACCACTCCCTGACCGGAAGTTGGGAGGTCAAAAGTGGTTGCTTCCAATAAAATTTTGTTTATAAAATTGTGCATATTATGGGACTGCTTTGCTTTTGACACTGTCTAAAAGCATTAATTAGCTTGTTTTTTTTTTTTGTTTTTTTAAAAAATATCGGAAAAAGATAATTGAAAAAGTTATTGTGGCTTTTGGAATTGTTCACGATAGGAAAGCATGATAAATCAGGAATGAAAACCAATACATAAATCCTTGAATACAGTAGAAATAGCATAGAGACATCCAGGAGAAATGAGCAAATGCAGAAATTGATAAAACTAAATAAAAAAATTAAGAGCTGAAAAAAATTTGGTACATGAATAGCCAGAAATGCTAAGAAGTGTCATAGAAAGACTGATAGGATTGATTAACAAAGAACAACCATATATTGAGATCTGAATAATAACCGACAATGGAAGATTTATTATATTGGAGATAAGAGACACTAGGACTGTTAAGATAAAGGTATGATAAGTTTTGGTTAGAGCCATAGGGACCAAGTTTTTATGAACTATATAGCCTTAGAAATATGCATGCTCTTATGGCTCAAGAACAAAAAAATTAAAATTAAAATCAAAGTAAATGAACAAAAAAACTGGCCATTGAAGCCAAAATAAAAAAAAGGAGAACTGACTCACATTTTTCAACCAAAAACAAAATCTCACATCCTTCAGGAATGAACAGTTTTCCCTAATAGTCTAACTGAAATTATCCTAAGTATGATGAAATATATACTAAAATCAGAAAGGTCTAAATATGCATTTACGGGGACAATAAAAACTTTATCAGAATAACCGTAAGATTATTTACACTAGCTATTGCACACATTTAAAAAAAAAAAATATTACCACAAAACAGGACATTTCAACCAGCAGAAAACTGCCAGGTCATCTTGAATTGAAAAACTACCAGGTCATCTTGAATTGAAAAACTACCAAACAAAGAGAGCAAACGAAGGATTATAAAGGAGACAAATGTTAGCAGAATGAAGCATAATTGGTCAAAGATTGGCCAAAAGATAAGAAATATCCTGCTTTGTGGTAATGTGGTTTTTTGTTATTTTTTAAATGTGTGTGATATTTTTTATTTATTTATACGGTTTTTGATAAATATTTGTTCCATATATTAAAATTGATTTTTTTTTTAATTGAATTTTAAGAAAAATGTAATGAAAATTTGGAACCTAGTGATAATGAATATCATGCTTAATGAACTTATGCAGAATATTAACACGAGATAAAATTTTGGATAATAATACTATAGAAATGGATTGTACACTTTGTTCAATTTCAAAACCATATTTTTCAATTATCAGCTTAACTTATTTACGTAAATTCGATAAATACTTGATATTGTTGTAATAATTTCTCTTTTTTAGTATTTTCATTTTTCTTTTACATAATATTGATAATTTATCTTTTTTGAAAATTTAGGAAAAGGATGGAATTGATTGTTGTTATTTTTTTGATACAAATATTTTGCTTATTAGGCATTTATGTAGCATAGGTTCAGTGAAATTCCTTTTTATTTTCAAAATCTGCAATTGTACTGCTTTTTTATTTTGACTAAATATCTGTATAGTTTTAATTTTTATTTGAAATTTAGCTAATATATATTAAAATCAGTTCCCAATAATTGTAGTTAGCAACAGTAAAACTAACTTGTTAATGTTTATGAACATAAGATTTCTAAAAAAAATAATTATTTTTAATTTTACAGAATCATGGTCAGCTAAGTGAACATCGACCAGAAGTAATACTAAACAACTTCAATACAAGATTAGGACATACAGTTGGCCGAATGTTGGCTTCAGTATTCCATTTTGATCCTCAGTTCCACGGTCGACGAGTCGTTACATTTCACAATCAGAGAGATTATATATTTTTTAGACATCACAGGTAATTTTATGCTGAAAAAAAAAATATATATTTTGAAATCTCTGTCACTAATTTTAAAATAAGGAAAGCTTTTACAAGGTGACCATAAAATAAATTTCCCTGTTTTGAGGCATCTGCAGCGAAAACTAATGAATGGAATGAAACCAAAATTCAGATATAGTCTATTGAGGATATGGGGAGAAGAATTCTGCAAAAAAAAAAAAAAATAGTACCAAAAGTCGCCAATAGGAGAAAATTTGGCGCTGCCGGAACCAGTAAATTGGTCAATAATTACAATGAACTCATGCAAAAAGGATTATGAAGTTTATGAACATACAGTACAGTAATGAATGGAGTATGAGACTCACAGAAAACGTTCTGAAATAAACAATCTTTAATCATCATTTGTTTGTTAACAATCTGTTATCAACATTACCGACATTAATCAATCATTAGGGTCCTCTCGACCACGTGCAACATTTTCAATGTGCTGACCTTTCTTGTGTACAACATATTGCATCCGGTGTATGACGTTCTCTACTGCTGCGCGTAAAGTGTCAGTTCGGATGTTTGTAACAACCCGTCGTATGTTATCTTCTCAACGAATGCAAGTTTGTAATGCCACCATACACAATGGATTTCAGGCTACCCCATAACTAAAAGTCACATGGGGTCATGTCCGGGGAAGGGGGCGGCCATTCCATCTGAAAATATTGACTGATAACCCTCTCATTCCCGAAATGCTGGTATAACAGGTTCTGTACTGCACAAACAATATGTGGTCATGCTCCATCTTGCATATACCATGTCTAGTGTGATCATTGTCTTTGTTGCAATTCAGGAATGACAAACGTTTGCAGCATTTCCAGATATCTCTCTTCATTAATGGCACAGATAACAGGACCTGTAGGAGTCATAGTCTCCAAAAAGTATGGTCCTAATATGAACTCTGCCGTGAATCCATATCACACAGTTACTTTTGGAGAATGCAGTGGCATTTGATGAATCACTGAAGGACTTTCACATTCCCAGATTCGGCAGTTTTGAGTGTTGACTGACCCATTCAGATAAAAATGAGCCTCATCTCCACAATATGTTCCAAGGCCAATCATTGTTGATATCCATTTGGGCAAGAAATGTTAGCGCGAAAGTCAGGCGCTTATCATAATCATAGGTTTTAGTTCTTGCACACGACTGATCTTACACGAATAGAAATGCAGCATTTTCCATAAGATCTTCCAGATAGTCCCATAAGGCATATCGGTTTGGCGAGCTATTGCACGAGCGCTTGGACCACTACTAGTCCCTGTGTCGTCGAACACTGCAGTGGCAACATCTGTTACTGTGTTGTCTGATACTGGTTTCGTCCTCTGCCAGCTCTCACTCCTAGCGATCCAGTTTCCTCGAATTTATGAATCATAGCTTGCAGTGCTACAGCAGACATTGGACCTTTACGTAGGTTATGAAGCCTTCGAAAGCCCCTAAGAGCCGCCGCTGCATTGCACACTTTAGTATAAAACAGCTTTACAAGTAATGCATGTTGAGGTAAGGTAGGTCGCATATTGAGTGCAACACAACAGTGATTTGACGAACTGCTTGACTGAACTTTCACTCTTCCCTTTTTAAAAGGACTGTGTAGTGCTGCTGTCTCTTCAGCACTAGAAAATTTGCATAACCTACGTTTAGAGTGACAGTAGCGCCGAATTTTCTCCTATCAGCGACTTTGGGTACTAATTTTTTTTTTTTTCTGAATTCTTCTCCCCATGCCCTCACTAGACTATACCTGAATTTTGGTTTCATTCCGTTCATTAGTTTTCGCTGCAGATGCCTCCAAATAGGGAAAGTTATTTTATGACCACCTTGTATTTATATCAGAAATTAGTCAATAGGCTATCAAAAGATAGGATAATTGCTAATCAGATTATTTTTTTCATTTGTTTGTTTTTCTGATGGTTCTTAACAAAGATGTGCAAACTTTATTTTCTTAAAATTACCCTCATTTTTTTTTTTTTTTTATATACTCTAATCTGTCCAAAGATGAAAGTACATAAGTAACTATAAATTTCTCAAACTTAAATGTATGTTTTTACTTAAGCTAAATCCCTTCATGTATGGTTTTTTAACTTCTTCAAAACATGTAAAATATAGAATAAAATTATAAAGTTGTTATTTCTCTGTAATCACATAATACACAAACTTCTACAATAACTTTGTGATTATTATTGTTCATTTGTTAGACTTTAGCAGGTATATTTGCATCCCTGAGTATCAGTAAATGGATTTAATGAATATTCAGAAGAAAGGAAACAATATAGATCTGTTTCAAATTCTATATTATCTCCTTGACCAAAAAATAACATTTGTTAATGAAAGAACTTAATTGTATATGGTCAAGTAAGAATGAGCACAGTAGAACACATATTTCAACATAATAAACATACAATTTTATTAATGGTACCAACTGTCCTATTAATTGAAGACTTGAAATAAAAAAAGACCAAAATCATTAATTGAGAAAAAAAGAGGTTTGAAGACGCTCCCAGCACATAGGCCTTAAATAGGTTCAAACACTGCAAGCCATCTATTCTCCTCGAAATGAGAGATGGCCGGCAGAAGTTTGAACTGCGCAGCCCTTCCGGTAGCTGATCAATTATGTTTTCCTGTCACAATGGACGATTGCGTCTGTTTTCACTGAGAAAGACATGTTGATAACGCCAAATTAAAACCTCTCTCGACTATTTAGCGTTATTTCAATACCAGTTGCTAACAATAAGTATTTATATAAATAAATAAATATATATTATTTATAAATACAATGCTCTTTTGGAAAGTAACAAGCGATTACCGTAATGGCGGCGCCCTGTCATAAAATCAGACGGAAGTGCCTGACCAGACTAATCGATCATACATGCGCAGATCGCACAAAAACATGGCGGTCATCTCTCATTTGGAGGACAATAGTCACTACATCCTTACTTGAGACATTTCAAGTTTTTTTTATGTTATTGGGTTTGGATCCCATTTCGCCAAAAATCTCAAAATTTTCCTGTTTTGTCACTTAGAGCCCGTTTTTATCTCAAGTCTTTTAATTTGTGTCAGTCATCACAATTTGCTGTCATTCCTGAATCATATGTTGAGTAGCTTATTTTCAGATATACTTTGCCCGATGTCAGTAAAAGGCCAACACACAAGCATAAATAACACAAAAATCGAGACGCATTTCGACCCGTTCTATAGGCCTTTTTTAATGGTATGCACAGGCTGAAACGATATCTGGATTTTTTAAATTTATGCTTGTGTGTTGGCCTGTTACTGACATTTACGAAACTTTACTACATGTTAAAGTGTTTTAATATACTTCCCCCCCCCCTTGATCCTTTCTTTGTTTTTTTCTTACAATAAACTTTAAATATGTAGTGCAGGTAAATTAAAATTTGTTCATTGAAATAACATCTATACAAAATTAAGTAGTTATTATAATGTATTTTGTTTCTTTCCAGATATCAGTTTCAGAATGCAAAGAAAGTTGGATTACAAGAATTGGGACCAAGATTTACTTTGCGTTTAAAGACTTTACAGAAAGGAACCTTTGATTCTAAATTTGGAGAGTATGAATGGGAACTAAAGGTAATAATATCTCTTGTTTTGTAGTTATAATATTCAGCGAAGAAACTCTGCAGTTATTGAAATGTCTGCTATCTTGTAAATACATGGATGATAATTCATAAGTAAGATCCAAATATAGTTGCATCAGAATATAGTGAAATTGAATTTGAAGCATTGATACATAATTTGTATTTATTTATTTATTTATCGTGATAACAGTGAGCTAGTATTGGTAGTTTTCAGCTTTTGAGCCATTCAAATGACCACTAGAAAGTCAGAGCACTGCAGTTGTTTCCCACCGATTCAGTGCAACTTTTAGGGACTGTAAGATAATTAATGGGTTAAAGTGTTAGTTTTTTTGCGATTTATTTATCATGCTCCACAATTGTTATATATCTAGGATTCATAATACAATTAAAAGAAAAAGTCTCGGCTGTCATAAATTCTCAAAAGAAAAAAAGTGCGGTGATAAAAAAAGTGTTTTTATTTTATAATTATTGCTACCATCCTATTAGCTAAATAATTTTGTGACTTGGAAGATTTCTATATCTAAGATAAAAATAATGTAAAATTTTAAATTCATTGATGTAACAATTGCGAGTTCTATATTTTGATTTATTAATTTATGATTATTTATTCTCACAAATTTATTCTTTAGTTTTTTTTTTTTTTAATTAAACTTTTATAATTAAAGATTAGACCAATCAATCTTTAACTACATTTTACTTACGAAAATCATTATTTTACTAAATTATTGTGACTGAATTTATTTACATTATTCTTTATTACTTTATTTATCACTACTTTCCATAATGACTGTTTTATTTCTGCAGGGCCATTTAATTCTTCCATTTTCAGTTGATTTAAAGATTTTTTATATTAATATTAACCAATAAATCACACAATACAGCATAAAAAGTTATTTTATTAGTTAAGTATTTCCAAGAAGTAAAGCAATTGAACGTGCGGCTAAGAATACTAAATAAATAATGTAATGACCATTAATGCACACAATAAAAATCACAAAGGAATTAAAATTAAATAGGATTCAAATGCAAAGCAGGAACCAATCATCAATCCTGTAAGAGGCAGATCTTCAGTTTTCATGGAAAAGCTTTTTGGATTGGTTAGACAATGGGTGGATTTGTCTTCAATTCGTAGGAATGTTTATTTATCCACTTTTATTATCTTGATGTTACAAAGTTACACATGGTCAATTACTACGGAGGTGGATTGCCTGCTAACATCGTGATCAGTTTATGTTAAGATTTATCAAAAAAAAAAAATAATTTTAATCCCTTTCTGATTTTTATTCTGAAGATAGGTACCGATTTGGAAGGTACCTGAAATATGTCAATTCTTTTATTTTTATGTCTAAAGTGTGCATTAATGGTCATTAAATTATTTATTTAGTATTACATTTAGTATTTAAAGCTTTGTTTTTTTTTTTTTAAACAAAAGATTCAATTTCTTAGAAATGTTAATTATAACCTTTCCATGTGAATTTATTATTTTCATTAATTGCAGATATTGAGGACGGCAATATAAATTCAAAGTGATTCATTTTATTATTTCAGTTTTGAATCTTTAGAAATAGGAATACGTTTCATTTGTTTTATTCTGGAAGATAAATGTATAAATTAATACCCAAAATAATGATTGCCATTTCTATGATCATTATATTATGGTTGCCATTGCAGACGAGAAATAAGGCTTTTTATTTTGAAGTGGCATTGTCATCTATTTAAACAACAAATATAAAGACAACATCCGAGATGCTTTTTTAAGCAAAGAAAATTTAACTCTAGGTGAATTTTCAGTTGACTTTCTATTTAAGAACTCAAGAAAAGACAGAAATTGTAGCAACTATATACATATTAAAATCATTATCATATCCCTAAAGTTACATTTTACTATATGGCCATCAGGTGAAGTGTTTGGTGCAGTTTCTATAAAGTTAATAGGGAGATCACAATGATAACTTTTTGTCAAAACAATTTCAGGCTTACAAAATAAATATAGAAAAGCCTGAATGTGTGTCCAAAATCTAAAGATGGACGGCATTTGGACCTGTATTTCAAAATATTTCACTGTGTAGCCAAATATGAATGTAGATGGGTTGCCAGAATAGGATATAAAAAAAAAAAAAAATGGTTAAAAATGAAGTAAACAGTAAGTTGCAATATGTTCATTTGCAAAAAGTCACAAATTTCTGAAGGACATATGTGGAAATAGTAAGTTGCAATATGTTCGTTTGCAAAAATCACAAATTTCTGAAGGGCATATGTGGAAAATGGATGTACAGTGCGGATATATAGACAGGTGAAGAGGCAAGTCAGTATGGAATATGGTCACCCTGAACTGCGATGCAGGTCACAAGGCATGCTTAGGACCAAGTTATCCAGGAGTTCCTGAAACAAATTGGTCCACTCCTCCTTCAGAGCATGAATGAATTCCTGCTTTGTTTCTGGAGTGGTTTTTCGTGCAGCAATGCATCTCCCCATTGTGTCCTAGACATGTTCAGTGGGGTACAGATCTAGGGAGCATGCTGGCCGTCGATGCAATGAATTGTCTCAGTCTCCAGAAGTGTTTGCAGTGCTTTTGAACAATAAGGGAGTGCGTTGTCATCCATGAATATAAGAAGGTCTTTGCCTACAGCACCACAGAACTGTCATACATGACATAGAAGAACTTCGTTGCAATATCATTTGCAAGTCATAGTCCCATTTTCCAGCATCTGTAGTCACTGCATACAGCAATCATGATGCGTTCTCACGCCATGACCGCAGTATCACTTTCACGCCATATCAGCTGATGTCTAGAATCTGAGGAAAAACTGAAACAACTCTCATCTGTGAAGAGTCAGTGGCCCATTGATGATAATTTCGATTAAGTCAACACCACTGCAAATGTGTGCTACGATGAGCTCTGGATAGAGGGATGCAGACTACAGGCATTTCGGTATATAGCCTGACATGCTGCAGATGTCTCGCCACAGTTTGTCGGGATATCACATCCCTGTGGTAGAATGGAGGCGACTCGCAAGATGACCATCTGTGATTCGACAATTAAGTTTTGCAGTTTCCATCTGTCTTCATAGACCTCCTTGCATGTGTCTGGAATACATTGCTTTAAAACACTGCCCAGAGCCTGGATACAACACTATGGACAATTCCAAACTTCCTGGCAACATCAGCTACTCTGCAGCCTTCTTTCAGCTTTCCTGTAATTCTTCCCTGCGTGAAATCATCTAGATGATGGCATATCGAAAATTTCACGTTCGTCACTTCTTTACTTCAATCAAATGGTGCCTTTAAACACAAATTTACCTCCATGCCAATTTGCCTTTTAACCATTCAGTACTACCATGGGATTTCTGTGCACGTTTCACAAATTTGCATGTGTGCCATAGTTCTACTGATCGTCCTCAGGTATGGAAATTGCCTTGAAGCTGTTTCATCTGATTTTATGTTTGTTTAGAACTAGCGGTTACAGTTAAGCTTCAACAACAAAGTGTTTTGGCATTTTTTTGATGTTAGCTCCTTCCATATTGGTTGGATATGAATGAGGATTTTTCTTGTAACAACCTCTAGCTGGCTTTAAAATTTCAGCTTCCTAGCTATATAAGTTGTTAGTTATTTTTATCAGAGATGGGCAGACTGACGTGTATTTTGGCTTAAAGTTACATTTAAAGACTTTTTTGTTTTTCTTTTTGATATATATTAAGAGGATACACATTAACAAATGTTACGCAAAATTGATAATGCCTTGTAATAGCGTAAATATGTGGAGAGGAAAAGTAAACACATTTTGACAAACCTATAATAAATATCAAATAAGATTTTATATTATCAGAAGGAAGTAGAACTAGAATTGAAACATAATAACTGCGTAAGAAGAAATGATTTCTATATTTTCCATTTATCACTTCTAGAAAATGGATACTGTCCGGAGCTTTATTTATAGCTCGGTGCAGCCATATCCAACATCTTTCAGTGTGAAAAGAAATTTAACGTGCCTGAATAATTCAAAACATGGGAACAAAGTGAGGCACAATGCTAAAAGAAGGAATTTGCACCCTGAGCTGTTACCATGAAAAGATTGGAACGGACCGTTTCGTCCTTTTTAGGACTCGTCAGCCAGCCAAACTCCACCAATGACAGACTCAGAAAGCTTAAGATGTGAAAGGTTAAGGATCCCGTGTCTTGCTCCCGAGAGCGGGACCTTCCCCTGAAGAAACCTTAACCAAAAATCAACAACAATACAAAATACAATAATTCCTTTTGTGCCTGGCTGAATGCAGGACAAGGAATTATTGTATTTTGTATTGCTGTTTATTTTTGGTTAGGGTTTCTTCATCGGGAGGGCCTGCTCTCGGGAAAGAGACCCAGAATCCTTAACTTTTCACAACTTCTGAGTTCTGTCATGGTGGAGTTTGCTTGGCTGATGAGTCCTAAAAAAGACGAAACGGTCCTTCCCAGTGACAGCTCAGGATGCAAATTCCTTCTTTTAGCTTTGTGCCTCACTTTGATACAGTTCCTTTTTCATAAAAGGAATTTAAGTCATGGAAATATTAACAAATATAAATATGGCAGTCAGTTTCCATATATAGATCTGGGGGCACTGCCAAGACGAGCCGAAGGCAGGAAGGGCACTACGTACCTTTTCTGGAAGTGTTTCGTCGTATTTTTGAACCCTCATAGCTTCGGCCTAGATAATACTAGAGAGCTCAAATTTCAGGATATGATGCAGTTACCAGACTAATGAAATACGCTAAGTTTCATTTATTTAGCTTTGGATTTTATTAATACCTAAAATACGTCGATTCCGTCACTCACTGACTGACTGACTGACTCATGATCATCAAAACCTCTAGGGTACTTCCTGAAGTCCTAGAAAGCTGAAATTTGGTATGCAGGTTAGGATTAGCACACAAACAACAAAAAAATTAAGAAATCCGTAACTTTCACATTCCAACTCCTCATAAAGGGGGGGGTCTGGTTATGTATTATCGAACCCTCATAGCTTCGGCCTGGATAATACTAGAAAGCTCAAATTTTCAGGATAAGATGCAGTTACCATACTAATGAAATACGCTAAGTTTCATTTATCTAGCTTTTATACTTTGGATTTTATTAAGATCTGTCGTCATACCCTCAATGCTTCGGCCTAAATAATACTGTGTAATAATGTGATTTCTTACAAAGGTGCAAACAGCTTGTATATACAAGTTGACCAATAGAAAAATAGAAAAGTAGGGTATTGAAAAAAATCCATTTTCTAAATAATCTTAAAACGAAATTTAGTTGTAATAGATAATCCCACCCAAAACATTTCATGTAAAATAAGTTGCCAAGACTCACATGCTCATAACGCTTTCACTGTTAAAAAGTTATCAGATCTCATCTTACAAAAAGAAATGAAATCTCACCCAAAACATTTCATGTAAAATAAGG
Organism: Thereuonema tuberculata; assembly: GCA_023159025.1. Taxonomy (NCBI): domain Eukaryota; kingdom Metazoa; phylum Arthropoda; class Chilopoda; order Scutigeromorpha; family Scutigeridae; genus Thereuonema; species Thereuonema tuberculata. Next base: position 45,700,169 of record JAFIDM010001028.1, on the reverse strand, counting down.
GGTTGCCAAGACTCGTATGCTCATAACGCTTTCACTGTTAAAAAGTTATCAGATCTCATCCTACAAAAAGAAATGAAATCCCACCCAAAACACTTCGTGTAAAATAAGTTGCCAAGACTCACATGCTCATAATGCTTTCACTGTTAAAAAGATATGAGATCTCATGTAGAGCCAAGCCTCTAACTCTACGAGGCCTAACTCTACAAGCCCTAACTCTAATCACCCTATATCTTGGTCAAAAAGTATGGCTTGGCCGTTTCATGGAACTATTTCATCTCACCCAAAACATTTCATGTAAAATACGTTTCCAAGATGCTCATAACGCTTTCACTGTTAAAAAGTTATCAGATCTCATATAGAGCCAAGCCCCTCACTCTACAAGGGGGCCTAACTCTAAAAACCCTACTATCTTGGTCAAAAAGTGTGCCTTGACATACTCCATATCCTTTACATAACTCCATGGGATTGTCTGTGTGACAGCCACGAAACGGCCAAGCCATACTTTTTGACCAAGATATAGGGTTTTTAGAGTTGGGGCTTGTAGAGTTAGGCCTCGTTGAGTTAGGGGCTTGGCTCTACATGAGATCTCATATCTTTTTAACAGTGAAAGCATTATGAGCATGTTAGTCTTGGCAACTTATTTTACACGAAGTGTTTTGGGTGGGATTTGTTTGTTATTTTGTTTGTAAAAGTAGATGTGTAACACGGATCAAGGGCTTTTAATGATATTTTACACTTTAATTAATTCAAAATCCCAAAGGATTAGTTTAAGTTTAATTATTAACAGAATATATGTTTTCTAATAGATTCAATGCAATGAATGATTTTTCTTTTCTTTTTCAGCGACATGAAATGGAAACTAGTCGGAGAAGATTTTTCTTATAATTGTAAATAAAATGGAAATTAAATGTTCAAGAAAATTGAATGAGATGTAAGTTTTTGTTTCTTTTCTTGCATTCAGCAGCCCAATAATAATAATATAAAAAAAATCTAAATAAACTTTACATTTACTTTTAATATCAACAATGATTTACTATAATTTTTGATAAATAATTGCAGTTAATTTCAAAGTTAACCACATTTCTGAACAGGGAAACTGAATTGCTGTGAAAGTTCTAAAACTTTGTTTTGTTATTTCACATATTGAAAAGAAATTCATATTTAAGTTTCAATAAGACACAGTAAGTGTGTTTTCTTATCATTTTAATATGAAAATAAAATTAAAAGTTCTTATATGTTTTTGAACATTGTTTCCATTATCAAAGAATAGCAAAAATAATAAGTTACAAATACAAGGAATCTTCAAGAATGCAAAAACATGGAAAAAAAAAAAAAAAAAACATAAAATTTGACAAACTATAATTTATTTTAGCTTAATAATGGTTAACTTTCTTTTTTTTTTTAAAGATTACTTTGGTTAAAAAGCTTAAAACATAAAAATATCAGAGAAATGAATAAGAAACGAAGGCCTTTTCTTTCTTTCTTTTAGCATTGTGCCTTCGTTTGTTACTCATTTCTTTGAATCATCAGGCACGTTAAATCTCTCTTTCATAAAAATATCAGATTTTAAACAAAAACAAAAGGTAATGTTTATGCTATAAATTGTCAGTTGATATTTTTGATGTCACATCTTGTTCTTCAAAAAAATATTATTATGTTATTTCAGATCTCTCTACTTTCCGCTCATTCATTCCAGTGCCCTTTATTAGCCTTCTCTTACCTGCCTTGTCACTGGATTACAATCAATCTTGTTACAGAAAAGGCAATTCTGTTTAGAATTTGTAAACATGGTTCCAGTTACTAGTGTTTAAAATTATTCCAATTACAGACGGCTTGTTTATAAACACCAGAGTTAATTTTTGAGTGAAGCCTAATCGTCTTTATATGAAACTAAATGAAGTGCTATTGAAGCATTTAGATAAAGATGGAGATTCAGAGCTTCCCATGCACTTTGCAGAATTCCATGACAGGGAGAAGGCATGATGAGTCGTCCATCATTTTCATAATTCAGCTTAATTTTCTACTTATCCTCTATTATTTGGAACGGTTTGCCCAAGCAGAATGCTTGAAATGGTATTTTCTGATAAATAAATAAAGATTACTGAAAATTAGTTCACAGATACTTTTTTATATTCCTAAAATGAGTAAATTTAAAATCTGCTGCTGCCCATGAAAAATTAAAAATACACTCATTACCAAAAAAAACGTCGCACCTAGAAGGAGTTGTCCGATTGTAATGAAATTTCGTATGCAAAGACATTGGGACCGCCCATGCAAATGATTAAACTTTGGTGTCCAATGAATGAATAGCGAGAGCTACAGCGCATCGGAACTGCGCACTCAGCAGGTGTATATAAGAAGCGATTCTCAATCTGATGGTCAAAATTTCTGTTGCATTGTGAGTTAGGATACCTTTCAAAGACTGGAAAAATGCCTCGCCGCAGGATTCGAGCTCATTATGTGCAACTGTCAGAGTTTGAAAAAGGTCGTATCATTGGATTGAAAGAGACAGGTTGAGCAAATCGGAGAATCACTCGTCATATGGGTCGAAGTGATGTGGCGATTAGAAGATGCTGGCAGGAATGGGTGGACAATGGCAGATTTCAGCATCATGAAGGTAGCGGTCGACCTAGGGCCACAGCAGAGCGGGAGGATAGAGTGATTGTCAGATCAGCTGTCACAGTGCCTGAATCATCGTTATCAACCATCAGATGTGCGACCCGCACACGAGTGTCCACCATGACCTTCACAGACGGCTGAGAGAGCGACATCTACGCTCATACCGACCGCTACGCCACTTGCCACTTACGTCTGCACACCGTCGGGCCAGATTACAGTGGTGCTTGGCTCGATCCGGTTGGAATGATGCTGACTGGGGACGTATAGTATTTAGCGACGAATCCTGCTTCCATGTGTTCTGACGATCGTCGCAGATGTGTCTGGAGACGCCCAGGGCAGCGTGCCGATCCTGCTTTCACTATTGCATGCCACACAGGCCATCAACCAGGAGTTATGGTCTGTGGTGCCATTTCCCTTGATAGCCGTACCCCTTTGGTCGTCATTAGCGTCAAACTTACAGCACAGTGGTACGTCGACGACATTCTGAGAGCTGTTTTGCTACCCTTCCTTTTGCAGTACCCTGGCCTTATTTTTCAACAAGATAATGCTAGACCATATACGGCATGTGTTGCTATGACCAGTCTTGCAGCTTGTGAAACACTTCCTTGGCCAGCCAGATCCCCAGATCTCTCTCCAATCGAGCATGTCTGGGATATGATGGGGAAGGCGACTGCACCCACCAGTGAATGTGGATGACCTAGCCCGACAATTGGAGCAAATTTGGCAAGAAATACCGCAGGAGACCATGAGGGAGCTTTATCACTCTATGCCACGTCGTGTGGCAGCTTGCTTATCAGGGTAGAGGTGGGTCAACACCTTATTGAGCTCGTTACTTTCTAACTCTGTAACTCTGAAATAAATCATTTAATTTGTCTGAAATTTTAATCATTTTCTATTCTGTATAATCTTCCTCTCCACCAATTTTTGTCTCCATCGGACAACTCCTTCTAGGTGCGTAGTTTTGTTTTGTTAATGTGTAAAAATAAAAAAAGACTACCAAAAAGATGAAATTTGACTGATAAGGAGAGCTGAAATTAAGAAATCAAAGCGATTAAAAATAAAAATGACACATCAAAGCCATCTGTCAAATATTCAGGATTTTTTTATTTATTTATTTATTTACTTTTTTTATCATTTATACACAATACATGCATAAAGCAACACAACAGTCTTGCTTTAATTTTGATTACATCATCTATCCAGGTTTTCATTAAGACTTGCAAAAACTTGGGCAAACAAGGAAATACAGAACATTCACTTCACAAACTTTTTACATTGTTTAGTTTTATTCATCATTAAAATACTTATGATCACAAAAATAGCTTGCACTGTAATATACAGATATTACTGTTTCTAATTACAATTTGCTTTCAGTTAACTATATCCTTAAAGCTAGTTTTCTATATTTACAAAGTATGAATAGTTATTAATAATTTTACAAAAATTATACAATTTTATGTCAACCACTGTATGCACAGCTATACAAACGTATACAGCTTTTTAATCTATATTTACTAATAGATGATATGATTTTCTCTTATATATATATTGTGACTGTACAAAAAGTGTGTGTGTGTGGGGGGGGGGTTCTCCGTAAAACGTTGGGCGCCAACCGTAGCATGCAGCTCGGTAAAGTCTCCGTCTACCCCCTCCACAGCGCCACACCCCAGTTACCTAGCCCAATCTTCCTGGGAGTAGGAACCACGCTTTGTGTCCACTGCACCAAAAATAGGCTTAACGCTTCCACTTAAATTTAACAACTTTTATTCAACAAATTAGCAATGACAAGCTCCATAATTGGAATGCACTGTCGAACGGCGAAGCTATGGCTTTAACTTGCTAAATGCACTATTTCAATTGTACTGACTGAAGTAACCAACACACATGGCACTAATAGATTAACGTTTCTATAATTAACTTGGAACGTTTCCTGGAGGGTTGTGTTGCACAAATGTTAAATTAAATTTTAACTTAACCTAGAAGCACTAGCTAATAATTGGAAATTGCACTAAATAACAGTTCACTCACTTATTTAAATCCAATACGGGTACATGCATATTTCACTTTGTAAGTATTTAGAAGAATTTGCTTTTGCAAATTAAAGTATTAAATTTCAAGGCTATTATTCGAGCCTTTCTAAACTATGATAATTTAATTTTAACACATCCTACCTGAAGAGCGGGCCGATTCATTCACGACTTAGGTCACCAGATAGAAGCGATGTGGCTGCGAAGTTATTGCACCTGTGCGGAGTCGCGGGTAAGATAGCGAAGCTAAGCAAAAGAGAGAGACCGCCCCCTTGGAAACACGGCGTTAAATAAACTTCGAACGGGCTGCCAACGCCACCTCACAGTTCGACTGCCAATCAGATAGCAGGGATGCGGATCTGTCCAAGTCAGGGAGATTCCATCACCTGAGGTGATAAGATAATTATCAATAACATCGCTATCACGTCATTCATTTCCACAACAAGCGAAATTCCAAACTAAACTAAATTAATTTAAAAGAAAAATTAAGTTTTTCTTTTTTTTTTCTTTTGCAACTAAAATTCTGAACTAAACCTATTGAATTAACTTAAATTCAGTAAGTTTAAAATTATTTAAACTCTCGTGGTAATCCAAAGTTAACCTAAGTTCACTATTCTAACTTTTACAATTTAAAACATTTACTTAAAATCTTAACTCAAACTAAAATTAAGCTGAAAGCTGAAATTAACTTTAACGAAGTTTTTCTGCCCTTCACCTTACAAATAATTAGTTTGAGCTATTTTTCTCAATTTACATTTTTCTAAATTTTACAAAAATAATAATAAAAATTCGATATTTCAACAATAAGAAAAATACAAATATATGAGTGTTGTCACAATATACGTATCTTGCAGGTATGTTTCTTTCTGTTATAGAAAATTCATTCAATCTTTTTTCATAACTTTATTTCCCCATCATTCAGTGGTTGTGCTACTGCCTTGATTCAATCTTCCGAAATCTAAAATTTGAAAATTATTAATTTATTAAAAAATACACACATTGGAGATAGACTTCAAAATACATGGCCAAATGAAATGTAGGATATATCGAACGTCATGTCCACTTCTCTTAATCGTTTTACAAAGCTGGCATTTTTTGAAACAAAGGAATTCTGGGCTATTACTAATTGACCTACAATGAGAAACTGTTAGGTTTTATCTGCTTAAAACAGTAGTTCAGTATAGAAGTATTATATAATATGAAGCTACAAGTATATTCCAGCAATATAAGTAAAAAGTTATACATAAAGCTGCACCAAAAAATACGTAGGTTTACATTTAATTTATTAAAAAAAAATAGTAATGCTAAAGAATTTTTTTAGCTTTATTTCTCTTTTATCAGTTCCCTTCCAATTGCTGGCTTACAAAGTACTGATATAATATTTTTAAATGTATTGAAAAGTGACAAATTAATCGTCAATGTTGTGGTTTTCAAGCTATGTAATTCCATTTGAATTTCGTGAAAATTAAAAAGAGGAAAAAAATAGAAAGCATTATTTACTGACTGACCACTCGTAATTACACAATTAAATTCAATTAGTTAAGTAATACAATAACTATTATTTTTAAAGCACTTACATAAAAATTTAATGTCAGAGAATTTAAACATTTTTACAAACGTTTTCTCTCGATTTCTAGGATAAAAAAAAATTCTAGATAAAAAATTTACAATATTTCAATCAATTCATTGTAAGGCCCTATAAATTTTCGGTTAGTAATTTTACATATTACATAGTGTTATAACTGCATTTTGTGATGTACTTGTCAGACGGATTTCTACTATTCTGATTTACACTAAATATTTTGATAAATAAATTTTGCTGTTTTATTTATCAAAACAGCAAATAAAAAACTACAGTGCTATTCCTCACATTCAGATTCGAAAAAGAAGAGGAAATTTAACAATGACTATATTTCTTTTCTCCAACTGTAAGAAATTGCATAAAAAAAAATACACTCACACTTTAACAAATCATTTATTTAAAACAAAATAATGTTATTGCTACTATATATTTAGTACCTTTTATTATAAGCTATAGAACAAATTTGATTTCTATACGTTTGTTACATTTAGATATAGATGTAAGAAATACTTAATAATTTCTTAAAAACTTTGACTTGTCTGTTATTGGTTAAATACTGAATCATTGCACAAGCAGTTTCTTTCTTTTATTTTTTATACAATCTTTCCATTTCCACTGTTGTTAATAAAAGATTTTCTGTTGAATAGTTATTTTTTGTTGGCTTTTTTTGTTTAAAAAACTTTTAACTTTATTTATTTAGAAACTAATCCCTGAATATTTTAGTGCAAACTAAAATACACACACATCTATTTTATTTAGATTATCTTTTTTTGGTTTTAACTATCTAAGATTGTTTGAAAAATTTTAGCTTATTACTATTTAATTCGGAAAAGATTACGAATTGGTAATCTTAGGTTATTTTCAGCTACTAATAAGATTAACTGTTTCCTAGGTGAATCCAAAAACTTAACTATGAACACAAATATGTAATGTTAATGTTTTATTGCTTTTTTTTAAACAATAATAATGGTTGAATCAAAAACAATATCAGATTTTTATAATTTCAATAAAAGAACAAAAATACAAAACAATTACATTGTTGATATTCCTTTAAAACCACTCATTACATAAGTTAAACAATAACACTTTCTAATTGCATTTATTCCATTGTTGAAATTGTATAAAATTATATTGCGTATGATATTCCACTTCTTTTTAAATAAACAGCTTACTTCAAACATCCGATGAAGATTCTTTCAAATTTAGAATAATTTCATGAGATCTTGTAAATTTTTAAATTCCTGCAAGAAATTTTAAAGAACCACTTCAAATCAAAATTTATAAAATGCTTGTAAAAAATTAACATGGTTGGGTGGGTGGGATGTCCAAGGTCGAGTGGAGTGACGGGATTGCACGGAGATGTATAGGTGGAGGATGGGGTGGAAACCTTACTTCTAGGAATATTAAATCAAATGAAATGGAAGCTCCCCATGTCCCTTTTGTTTGGTTAGATGTTAGTATTCCGTGTGAGTAATGGGTGGCTGGGAGGGATATTCAAGGTCGGGCGGTGTGACGGGATTGCATGGTGATGTATATGTGGAGGGTGGGGAGGAATTCTTACATCTAGGATAAAAAACTAATCAAATGAAATGGGAAGATTAAATGTCCCCCCTTTTGTTTGGTTAGATGTTAGTATTCTGTGTAAGTAAAGGTGGGGGAGGAGGGATATCCAAGGTCGGGGGGTGTGAGGGACTGCACGGAGATGTATAGGTGGACAGTGGGGTGGAAACCTTACATCTAAGAATACTCAATCAAATGAAATAGGAAGATGAGATAGGAAGATTAAATGTCCCCCCCCTTCCTCTTTTGTTTGGTTAATGTTGGTATTCTGTGTGAGTTGTGGGTGGGAGGGAGGGATATTCAAGGTCGGGTGGTGTGACGGGATTGCACGGAGATGTATAGGTGGAGGGTGGGGTGGAAACCTTACATCTAGGAATAAAACGAAATCAAATGAAATGGGAAGCTCCCCCATGTCCCTTTTGTTTGGTTAGATGTTCATATTCCTTGTGAGTCATTGGTCAGGGGTGGGTGGGTGCTACTCTACGAGACACAGAACACTTTGTCAGTAATCACGAGAAAGGGTTTGACCTCTCCCTTTCCCTTTTTCGTGATTGCTTTGGAGAGGGGCAATGCTCTTTCTTGTAGGGTAGTTTAATAGTAATTTTAAAATTAAATCATTTGTATGGTTAATAATTTTTTTTTAATTTGATTGCCAACATATACATTCCGATTGTAATATATACTGTATACATATTGTGGGTCCGGTGGCTGAGTGGTGAGAGCGATTAGCTGTGGACAGGAGGTGATGGTTTCGAACATTTTAATCGGATCGTACCATTTGCAATGACCCGATTAAAGAATTTAATATTCATCACTTATGATAATGAAATAGTGGTAATGTTTGCCATGAGACTGTCATGCAAATTCTGACTTTCTTCTTCAGTGTTTGTTTCACTTCGAGAAGGAAACAGTCTGACTCTCATCTTATGGTGGGTTCTGCATAGTCACAAGAAGAAGGTAGTGAAATATGGAATAGCATAGAAATCCAGTTTTATATTTTAAAGCTTTTTTTTTATGGGAATTTTATCTTCTAATAATTAGTAATTAATAAACAATCTTAATTTTAAATGAATATTAATTTATAAATATTTATCATTATTAATTATGACCAGATCACACCAGCCTATTTTTTCCACATTGTTTTGCTACACTGAAATGAACATTATTTTCAGTGAAGGGTCCCCCTCTTTGCTGACCACCTTTATCGAGGAAATACGGTGAAACAGTGCATATGATTGGCAGAGCGCTAGCCAATCAGAGTTGAGCTTAAAAGATTTTGGTGGTAACCCCAAAGCTTTTCCCAGTTACGAAAAGACAGCATTTAATCTTTTTTTAGAGGTTTCGGCAACGCAATTTTG
>JAFIDM010001028.1:45652478-45691013 GCA_023159025.1 Thereuonema tuberculata | reverse complement strand
ACTTAAAATTGCATTCAAAAACTTTTTTGAGTAGCCTAGCTGCCATATCAGTATAAAAAGATACAAATAATCTTTTACTTTATTCTGTTGGAGTTGCATTCACAGATTTCAAATCTACAATTAAATTCTTCTCTTATTTAATTTCATCTAATTAACAAATTGGAATGAACTGAAATATATCGAATTTGAGTGCGATGAAATTATATATTGTAACAATATATATTATTTCTAGTAACCATTTAATTTTCAATTGTAAAAGTAATGAAAATAAATTATTTCGATGGTCATTTGTTAACATCTTGTCATTTTTGTCTTACACGTTTGAGCTTAGACTACAAGTGATACAAAAATGGAAATGAATTTGGACTATCTAATTACAATTTTTAAATGGATCTTTCAAAAATCTGTAACTTTTAAAATTTAACATAAAGCAATCAGGAAAGTATATTAAAAGAGTTCTAATTGGTTGTTTTTTGTATCGCATGCATGTAATGACATTGACTAAGATCTGCCAGGGCAAGGTATGAAATTGAGAAACTGCATTGAAAAATAGCGAAACAGAAGAAAGATCCTGCTGGATTGGAGACCAGGTCGGGCCTGCGGATCAACACTTAATAATAAGAAATACGACGTATCCTGTATATCGCAAATTAATACCCTTTTGTGAGATAAGTACACTAAAATAGGTAGGCTTACTTCAAAAATTTATGTACGTTTGCGGCCAAAATTCCACCAAATCCGAGATATTTGATAGTTTTCATTGATTTTCATGCATATTGACTTCCTGTTGTTTGATTCCAGAGGAAACGCTGATGTGGTGTAAATCTTAATCAAATGGGCTGTAGATTTAACGAGCAGTTTTATTAATTTCATTTCTTTCTTTTTCTTTTCTTTTTTCTGTTTTTTAATCTTAGTGTTTTTTTCTTTCCTACACTAATACTTTTCTCTTGACGTTTTTCTTAATATTATTAATAATTGAACAACTAAAATATATGAATAGGAATTGTAAAATTGATATAAATTCTAAGCCCCTAGTTGAATTCTATGCTGTAATTCTTTAATTATTTTTTAAGCTATTACTTTTCCAGAACAAACCCATTACAAAGAACCACATTGGTTTTAAATTTGTGATTTGTGGAAGGGATCAACTTTCATAGATGTTCAATTATAACATGTGGTTTTCTGATATTTTCCCTGACAACACATAATATAAATGTAATTAGACTATTTAGCTGTTCATTTGTGCAGTAAAAACAATAAAATTCAATTAGTTAAGTATTATGGTAACAATTATTTTTAAAGCACTTACATAAAAATTTAATATTTCATAGAATTTACACATTTTTAAAAATGTTTTTTCTCAATTTCTAGTATAAAAAAAATTCTAGGTGAAAAATTTACAATATTTCAATCAATTCATTGTAAGGCCCGATAAGTTTTCGGCTAGTAATTTTACTTATTACATAGTGTTATAACTGTATTTTGTGATGTACTAATCAGATGGATTTCTACTATTCTGATTTACACTAAATATTTATCATCAAAATATCAAATAAAAAAACTACAGTTTTATTCCTCACATTCAGATTAGAAAAAGAAGAGGAAATTAACAATTTTTATATTTCTTTTCTTCAACTGTAAGAAATTGCATAAAAACATACACACACACAGTTTAACAAATCATTTATTTTAAACAAAACAATGTTATTGCTACTTATATAATCAGAACCTTTTATTATAAGCTATAGAACAAATTTGATTTCTATATTTATATCAAAATTAGATATAGATGTAAGAAATAACAATTTCTTAAAAACTTACTAATTAAGTAAATTTCAAAATATAGAATGAAAGATAAATAATTATTATTTTTTGATGCCATTCACTCTATATTTGTAAATTTATTTGTTTATGCTTTGCCATTTTACATTTAAATAATTCAATTTCATTCAAACACTTTAGAAAAGTGTAGAATAAGGACTGAATTATGAGTCACTTTTTTAATTAGTAAGTGGAAAAATTAAATTTTGGTTACAACGCAATAAAAACATTAAAATATTAAAACACAGACAAGTTGTTTCTGCTTTTGGCTTCCAACTTTCTGATGGCTTCTTTAAAAAGAAGTGAAAATAATTGTAAAATAACGCTTGTAAATGGCTGTATCGATTTAATTTTATTAGCAACATTTATTATATTTTTCACTAATAAAAACATCTGATTACTTAATAATAAATATTTGTAGCACATTTTTTTTTTATCTTATCGAAAAACCCTCCATATACAGTTCTTTACTTCTGAATAAATTTCAGGAATTAAATATTTTTTAATTTTTTTCCATAGAATATTCTATTTCATAGATAGATAATATATGTACCAAATGTCTCATTGAAACCAAGTGTTCCATTTCTCATTGTGGTTGGTATTGCACTATAGATTGAAAAATTAAGCTCGAAAAAGAGATAATAAAAAATCCTGGATGGGATGTGAATCTCGTCCCCCCTTCTTGACTTTCACTAGCTTCGCCATGACGTTATCAGGTTGAGCTACTTCTGTGGTCCCTAGTTGGCCAAATTCGATAAAGGAAGGAATAAAAAGGCTAACAAAATGAAGAAATAGTTGCACTGATAAGGAGAACTGAAATTCAGAAATCAAAGCGATTAAAAATAAAAATGACACATCAAAACCATCTATCAAATATTCAGGATTTTTTTATTTATTTATTTATTTATTTACTTTTTTTAATCATTTATACACAATACATGCCTAAAGCAACACAACAGTCTTGCTTTAATTTTGATTACATCATCTATCCAGGTTTTCATTAAGACTTGCAAAAACTTGGGCAAACAAGGAAATACAGAACATTCACTTCACAAACTTTTTACATTGTTTACTTTTATTCATCATTAAAATACTTAAGATCACAAAAATAGCTTGCACTGTAATATACAGATATTACTGTTTCTAATTACAATTTGCCATCAGTGAACTATATCGTTAATGCTAGTTTTCTATAATTTACAAAGTTTGCATAGTTTTTAGTCATTTTACAAAAATTATACAATTTTACGTCAACCACTGTTGACATACAGCTATACAAACGTTTCTGCTTTATAATCTATATTTACTAATAGATGATATGAATTTCTCATATATAAATATGTATAGTGCAGGTATGTTTCTTTCTGTTTTCTGTTATAGAAAATTCATTCAATCTTTTTTCATAACTTTATTTCCCCGTCATTCAGTGGTTGTGCTGCTGCCTTTATTCAATCTTTCTAAATCTAAAATTTGAAAATATATTAATTTATTAAAAAAATGCACACATTCTGAAGAAATTCTTTTAGATAAATGGTTGACAAAAGAAAATCAATTAAATGGAAATATTCAGGTTTTCTGCTTTCAACAAAAACAAAAAAGTCTCAATCAAATTTTTCTTTTAACTTAATGAACAGTAGATTTTTTTTTGGAATTAGGAATAATTTTACAAGATTCCATTCAAATGGAGTGAAAAATTGGTAATGATGCATTGAAGCGTTTTCAACTTTTAAACTTGCAAACTACACATCTTAAAGTCTAGGAACAATTTTAACATAATTTATTTAGTATCATCATAAATTTAGAATAATAATTAGTCAGGATAATATATATTCTGTTTTTTCCATTTCATAACAGAAAGGCAAATTAGTTACCAGACTTTATGAATACCCTGTATTTAATAAATTTATTATTAGTTGTTGTAATACTGCTGTTTTATTTCCATTTCATTACAGAATTATTAGTTATTTATGAAGATTGACATACAACTTTTAATTTCTGCATAATATAAAATTTAGTTTAAGATTGTTCAAGCTTTTTTGTAACGAATAATCTAACTTCAGAATTGCAATTGTGTAGCTGAAATGCTACTGAAAAGAAAAAGCTTGATGATTTGTAAGTATTGAATCATTTCAACTCTGAATTTATTTTCAGAACATGGCCGAACAGATGCCAATTAGCTTATAAATGTATAAACCCATTTAGTAGAGTGAACTTCTTACAAGTGGTATCCAGTTCATTAGGGAAGGGCTAATACTCGATACAATTTCACAGATGCATTGCTTATATAATGGGGGGCGGGGGCAGAAACCTGTACGGGGCTTTTTATTTTAATTATTCTAATTTTATTATGTTATTTTGTATGGAGAGCTTTACTTGTCTTTCTGATTATTTTAAAAACAGAGAAGTTTTAATAAGATAAAAAAGAGGAATGAGCATATATTTAAAAAATAATAACATTTAAAAATTTACTGGTCAGTTTCAACCTCTTTACATAATTAGAATCCTGTAAATAGGTTTTTGTAGTCCTATACTGGGTATTGGAGATAGACTTCAAACTACATGGCCAAATGGAATGTAGGATATATTAAAGGGCAGATCCCTTCTCTTAAATGTTTTAGAAAGCTGTTTTTTTTTTTTTGTTTTTTTTTTAAAACAAAGGAATTCTGGGCTGTTACTAATTGACCTACAATGAGAAACTGTTAGGTTTTATCTGCTTAAAACAGTAGTTCAGTTTAGAAGTTTCAGTTTAGAAGAATTAGAAGTTTAATACGAAGCTACAAGTACATTCCAGCAATATAAGTAAAAAATTATACATAAAGCTGCAGCTAAGAATACGTAGATTTACATTTAATTTATTAAAAAAAATAGTAATGCTTACAGAAATTTTTTAGCTTTATTTCTTTTTTATCAGTTCCCTTCCAATTGCTGGCTTACAAAGTACGGATGTTTTTCCTTATTGGAATTTTTATTTTAAAAAAGTATATATCATTTAAGGGTGCAAAATCTAGAATTTCATGAGCAATCTTTTTGACCTTTTCAGCTCTTTTTTTATATTATGGGTACAGGGTAAGTTTGCTACAATATTTCTATTTAACTTTCCAAAATTTCTTAACTTGGAAATATATATCTTTTTTCGTACGTCAATATAATTTAAAAATTAGTTTGCAAACAGCTTACAGTGAAACTTTCTATTCATTTTAATAACAAATAAAATAATGGAAGAGAAAATGAATTAACGTTTGATGGAACGGAAATAAACATTTCTTAGGCTGCTTTAAACTAACTGTATTAATAACATTCATAGATATTAATATCAAAGTCACTGATCAGTGTCTTTATGCTATTTCCTTCACTTTTCTGTTTCTGTCTTGCAATTGTTGCAGTTTTTTCTTAAGAGCAAAGTGAAGTCATTTGAAACAATTGAAAAACGATTCTTGTCAAGAATTTTCCCAAATATCCTATTTTTGAAATACAAATGTCCAATAAAAATAAAATTTTCAACTGAGAAAGGATGAATAATTGCATTGACATATTTAAAAAAAAGAAAAAAATTATAATTGAATTAAAATATTCATGATGGAGATAGTGACCCCTCAAAAACTAAAAGTAAGAAAATAAAAAACAACAAAATTTGGAATCCAAATCCTTGGGTAGCACTCAGGCTACCACAAAAGGAACAAGAAAAAAAAATAAACAAATAAATAACAAACCCTGTGATGTGTAAAAGAAAAGCAATTAATTGAAAAAGAATGAATTAATTGAGGGGTCACTGTCTCCATCATGAATTCCTAATTCTTCCCCTCGTACGCCTTTTGAGTCTTGCACAGGCTGATTAGCTCTGGCTGAGGAGAGCCTAACAAGCTCGAAACGGCCGTCCCAGAGTATCAGCTCAACTCAAAAAGTCATTCTTTTCAATTAATTGAATTAAAATAGTTTGAGAACTACAAAAATTACAAGCACATATGATAACACTTTTTTTGCTGTATCTTAATTTGCTGTTAGGATAATAAAACATTTTTTTGAAACTGTAAATAATTTTTTTTTAATATAATCTATAAGTGCATATTAATTTCACTCTGATTTACATAGTCCGTTGCTGCATTAAACCCTCCTCAAAATTTAAACTTGATCTTTTAAATATATATATTTTTTAATATTCCTAGGTAAACAGTTAATATTTGCTTATAACAATGAATATAATTAGTTCTTACAATATGAAAGACCTTATATTAGTATACAACATAACAAGGCCACTTATTCAGTTATGACAGCACAGCTGAAAATATTGAACTACATTTCGATCACTTCTAAAAATGACAGCTAAACGAACGCTGCTCTAAAGCAGGAAACAACCTTTTCGATTAACAACAACATTAATTTGTTTCTACATTTAAGTTAACCTTTTCACAATCAGAGTCTGATCAAAGGTTTTTCTTGAGCAAAATGGTGAAAAGGGCTCAAACAAAAATTCAACTTTAATTTTTAGTTTCTTAGAAATTTGATAGGCCAACTGCCATGTTATTTAATACAGTAAAAACCACACGATAATGCAAGAAATGGGCCTAGGAAATTCAATCATATGAATTATGGGATCATGTTAATGTGAGATAAAAGCAATATATTCTGTTATTATAAATGACTTTATTATAATATCATTTGTAATTATAGTACAGTTGAACCCAGCTTTTACATTCCCGCAAATACTATTTTCCAGTCATTTACAACATTTCTTTCTCGGTCCCTTCAATTTTCCTGTTATTATAATATATTCTTTCCCTGTATTTATGCTGTCGTAGTATCAAACTTCCCCCAATTTACATTGTTTCTGCCAAACGGAGTAAAAAAAGAGATGGCATCCATGCATAAAATTGAATATAAAATTAAATTTCGCCATAAATACAGTCAATTTATGAAGATTCAATGGGCATCAGGACAAAATATCATATTTACTAGAGACTAATGCGCAACTTTCCCAGCCAAATATAGTCTTTCTCTTGCCCTCCAAT
Organism: Thereuonema tuberculata; assembly: GCA_023159025.1. NCBI lineage: Eukaryota > Metazoa > Arthropoda > Chilopoda > Scutigeromorpha > Scutigeridae > Thereuonema > Thereuonema tuberculata. The sequence goes on along the minus strand of JAFIDM010001028.1, from coordinate 45,684,186 downwards.
GTTCACTTATTACACTGCTTTGTGATTGCAATTTGTGAGACCATCGCAACTTCAATATATCGATTGTCTCGAAACTTGATGTCTTCGTTTGGTTTCGACTTCATTCATGTTACCTCATCTTGTTCTTGTTTGAAATGTGTGTGTAGGTCTTATATTTTAAGATTTTAAAGTGATTAAAATAACATGTATGGTAATTTTTCTTTTCTAAATTAAATATTTAATCATTGTAATATGATTACCATTTCCCATAATTTACGCCATTTTTTCAGAGTCCCTTGAAATGTGTAAAAGCGGGGTTCGACTGTAATTATCTTTTATTAAATATAAAGTAAGAGTAAATTTGCTTGCTTTATTGTAATTAAGTTAAAAAAATAATAAAGCACATAATTAATCACTAACTTATATACATGTATTCATGTAGAAAGTCAGTAAATGTTAGAAATTGTCAATTATATAAAAAAAAAAAAAAAAAAAAAAAAAAATGATTCAAATTAACTACATAAAAACATGCTAAAAATTATCTTAATTTTTTTTTTTTTTTTAAGTATTAAGATATGAAAATGTGGGGGAAGGGAGAGAGAGAAAGAGATACAAGTCTTGATCATGCTGTCATGAGGTGCATTATTGTGGCGTTTCACTGTAATTAAGTAACGAATTTCATATATACTATTTGATTTACAAAAACCAAACCTTAGTTATAAGAGTTTTTGAGAGAATGAAAACTATTCCACAAATTGGGCACTATTACTGATAAGAATCAATTAAAAATACATTTTATAATTAAAAGGCCAATAGGAACTATAGAAAATTTTAATTCAGTCAAAATTCACTTTTGTATTATTAGTTTTTAAACTCGAAGAGTCTTATGTAAGAATTTGCTTTAAAATGCGATGCCTCTAATCCCTAGGGTTTTAGTCAATAATGTCTTAAGCTTAAGTATACCTTAGTAAATGTTAACTATTCCTATTGTTCTTTCATTTTTAGAAATCTGGGAATTAAATTAAAATGTCTTTTTCATCAATTTAAGCATCCTGGAAATATATTAATATTTTTTTCCACAAATTTAACACAAATGTGTAGAATAATGTAGCATTGAAAGGATTATAGAGCTCTGCAAACAGTTCTTCCTATAATTCATTCATTTTTAATGTTTTTCGTTTTTATATTTTTCAAGAAGTTAGGTTTTGGATATATGACAGTAAAGGGCATTACTGAAGAAGTAATGCAATTGAGTTTTTCCATATTGTCATCTATATCTGCTTCCATTTTGCTCTGAAGATTGTCACCTTTCCTCAGTATTTATATGAGGAGTCAGCTCCTCAATGTTACATGGAGGAAAACAAAACAAAAAGTTACGTTAATAGTGAAGACTAAGTGACATCATAGAACAGCTGTTTCACACTCTTTGGTGATCATCAGCTAGGTGTACTCACCAGTAAACACATGGTCTCACCCATTTATGTGTATTGTTAATTAACTGCAGAGATTTAATTTTCATGCGTTACGAAAATTCATTGAGGCTGGCAGAATGCGGGCACATGAATTTCCTCACTAATATTTTTGTAGTGGGTTTTTTTATTGTTTATTTTTGCTTTGGAGGTTCTACTGCGATTCCCACAGTAACATTACTTCTTCAGTACAATACTGTCTTCAAACATTGAACAAATATATTTAAAACTTAGCATTTAAGGGGAGGGGGACTCAGCAGTTTTACGTGGAAGGGAAGCCCTGTAAAATTGTCAGCTTGACTGTGCAATATTACCACTGTCACTTTACTACTTTATTGCTGTTTTCAAGATTGTTTAGATCATGCCAAGGAAATTAAAAAGTAATATCAGGAAGAAATATTAGTTAAATACAAAATATTGCAGCATTTATTGAAATAAGTTTAAAAGTCTCAAGAGACTGCAGTTTTCGCTGTTGAAAACAACAGTGAGGTTATTCAAATTGTTTGTTCAGTCTACAAGATTGCAAAAGCAAAAAATATAATCATTTTTCATGACATTAATATAATCAACAACTACAATTAGCCCAAACTTACAAAAAGACTGAATTGCTGCTTAACGTTCCATTTTTATTTATAACATTCTATGAAATCTATTCATCTTAATACTTTAATCAAAGTATTGGCTATTAAATATTGTCAGTTCAGTTTGTGACCAAAATTATTTATTTACAAGTTTTTTTTTGTTTGTTTTTTTTTATTGTAATTTTTAATTTACTCCCAAGATAGAAATGGTGTAATTTCACACCATAAGTTATATATAATTTTTATCATAAGTCAGTTGGAACTTTTCCCTGACTAATAATGCTTTAGCAACATGGAAAAATTTGTAGTTTTGCAATATGTAATGATTAGGAAAGGAAATACAATAGCCAAGATTAAACGAAAGTTTTTCTGTCAGAGTTCTAGCAACAGTGCTCAGAAGTTACAAAATTATGGAATAAACATTACCTTAATAACATTTTAAATTTAATAATTTTAATACTAAACATAATTTAATAATTATTTTTTTGTAATTTAGACACTTTGTCAAACCTTGAATTCTGGCAAATATAAACAATAAATTAGGAACTAAGAAATTCCAACTAAAATAAACGGATTTAATAAGAAATTCAGTTAATACTCATTATCAAGAACATATTAAGGAAAACAGATTAACAGGAATAAATGTATTACATGTGTTTGCTCTTTTGTAATGGCTTTTGTATAGCTGAAAGGATTTTTCCGTTATACTATCACTTCTAAGGGACAAAAATAAAAATCTATAAATTGTTATTTAGATTGCTGTCACGGATACTAACTTTTCTTATCATTAGTTCTCCTAAAACCTAAATATGTACATTCTTTTCTGTGGTAGAATATTTTGTAAGAGAATAAAGAACTCTGGCATAACTCCCAGAAAAGATATGTATTTATTTTCCTCCTTAAATTTCAATTTACAGCACATGGTCATTTTGAAATTTTACGACAATATTAGAGATGATGCTTCTTATTACGACCTCGAAGATAAAAAGTCTCACTTTCACTAGAAATAAACAACAGCAAAGTGTAGCTCAATATTCTGGCAATGGGTAACTTTTAAATGCCTTTTTTTTTTTTTCTTTTTTCTTCTTTTCTCTAATTAATTATTGCCAAAGAATGACACTTCACTGAATGACATTTTAAAAATGGCACGATCTCAGTAGATCAGTGAACAAGTTAAAAACAGCAACATTTCCAAAAAACAAAAACCTGCAGAGGCTTCAAATTACAGAGGTATTTAATTTTAAAAGTGAAAACAGAGGTTTTAATTGATGAAGCAATCAATTTTATATGAAACTTAAAAGTTTTAATTTTTTTAGCAATTCATTCTTCACAAAAAAGCTATCAAAGCAAAAATAAAGTAATAACAACATAACCTTCATCCTTTAAAATTGCTAATTTCCTTTTTTACGACCATTATCACAATAAAGCAAACAATACAATCTGATACCAGCAAATTTTGGAATAAAATTCCTTACTTTACTACATTCTTTTACAGATTTTATCTTGATTTAAAACTTACTAGTAATTCCACAATTTCTTTTTAAAAACTATTGTAAAGCTTTAATAATTATATTTCAAGTACGTAATGCTTGGATTTAGTAGGCACAATACTTACAAAAAAGAGGAATCAATTCATTAAATATTTAAAGTTATTATTAAAAATATCTTAAATATAAATACATAGGAAAACTAATCACATATAAAATATTGATAAATTTTATGTAATTGGCAGTATTTAAAAGTCTGAAGAAAAAAATAAGCTCTATCATATTTTTATAACTTTCATCGTAAACATCAACATGAAGTAAATAATAAGCTTCAATAATAAGCGATTTTTTTTTTTTAATAAAGATTTAAATTCATGTCATCAAGGAGAATATTTCAAAATGTAACCTTAAAATATCAGTTTCATTTCTTCAGGAAAAACAAAACAAAACAAATAAACAAAAAACAATTGTAGTACATATGTATACACTCATGCTAATATTGGCCCTTCTAATAAAAGAAAAATAAATAAATAAATGGTACACTTTGGTTTCTGGCTGTTCATGCTTACATCAAAACCTTTAATAATATTCATTCATTTAATATTGCAGGTATGTCATTTGAAATAGGGAAGAAAAAAAAATTATGACTGGTACTTTGGAAGTTCCCAATTTTTTTTTTTTTAAATATCATCATTGAATTTTAACATTAAATTTCTAACAAATATTTTTTAAATTTTATTTTTAATGGACTATTAAAAACTAATGGATATTGTACAATTCTTCTAACCAGTGGCCCTTTGAACCCAATTTAATTATTATCAATTTGATTTGATTTTTTTTATTTCATCCTAAAAATCTTATGGGGAACGTCAGAAGTAAGACAATAGCAGATGTTTATTGAACTATCAGGTATAAGTTCAATAAAAGACAAATCTCTTGAGGCATTCAAATCTCATTTTATGCTTGCCTTTGTCTTGTTGTTCATTGTTTATAAAGTGAAAAAAGACAAAAAGGATATAAAGAACCTGAGAGTTAGTATTTAATATTGAAGAAGTCGCTAACAGAAATTCTTTTTATGCTATAAAGTTTCTAAAGATTTCTCAAAATAGCTAAATACTGTCATGGAGGATAGAGTGGATTAGAATAACAAAATTGACAAAATAACTGGTTCAGACTGAAGGTGAACTTGTACTATACTTAAAAATCTGATTCCCATTCAATTTAGTTAAGATGTAGTTATCTGGGACACACTTAAAAGCAAAAAATAAATAAACTGGCACTGAAGATATATAATGATACACGCTTCACAAAGAGATTCTCTAAAACTGTTGCACCTAAATTCCGTTTGACATACTAAAGCTCAGACTAAAGACGGCTACAAAAAAAAAAGGGTGTGATGGCTCAGAATGAGTTGGTTTACTATCTGCAATAAAGAATCCTTACAAAGAAGAGGTTAGCTTCAAACTTGTAGCTTTGCCTCCATATATTAAATGAAATTAACAAATTCACATGTAAAATTTATCTCCTTGAAACTAGATTTAGAAGAAACAGTAGTAACTGACTTTTGGGCTAAGTCCATAGATAAAACATTTAACAGAAGACAAAATAGTTTTATACTCACTTAAATATAGAAATAGGTAAAAAAACGACGACACAATGTTAAAGGAAGGAATTCGGAAGGAATTTCCTTTAGCATTGTGACATCGTTTTTTTACCTATTTCTTGGTCTAATCAGGCACGTTAAAATTTCTCTTCAATTAAATATAGTTGACCATTTCTGTTGTATCTTCTTTCAAGAAGGAGATTTTAACCTAACTACAATAAATTCTTGTAATAAATTGTCTTTTTGATTCAAATAGAAGATGGAATGTAATCTAATAATATACGGTGTAATTAAATGTTAACATAATATATAACTTCTGCATGTTTCCTTGAAGTGTCTTCTAATATTAACCAGTAACTAAAGATGACCGTCTTTGTGCCTTATATATCTAACCTTGTAAGAAAATATCAATATGGGGCTATGGACTGTATATAAAGCTTTTTTTTTTTTTAATTCATAAATGTCCTATAATTTAGTAGAATTAATAACTATCAACAGGTTCTGAAGGTGTCAACTGTTTTCTTCTGACAGAATCTGAAAGTTTTGATTTATCGGAAAACTAACACAAAGCCATTTGCAATCCAAGATATGCACACGTAATTCATACATACATACCAAAAAAGGTCAATAGAATATCAGATTCAAGAAAATTAATTGTTTCTAAAAGCTGAACAATGACTTCAATCTGACTAACACTTAACCCTTTTCCTAAAAATATTATACAATTAAGTATAACTTCCATTTCGATACAACATTCTAATAAGCATATCAATAATTTGTCAGTTATTTCTATAATTGTATAAACTACTAAAAATCACGTCTTAATTTTTCATAAATAAGAATCGTATAAGTTATTTTATATAAAAAATATTAAAAGAATAAAAAAAAAAGTTTCTTATGTGTTGACGCAGTTATAGAAATGAGACCGTACGTACAAGGACTGTCAATGATTGAAAGAAGCTATTCTAACATATGTGAATATCCTGGAATTCTAAATATTTTCAAAGAGTACTATGTAATTCAACTGCTGATAATTATTTGGTGAGGCCGTTAGTGATGTGTCTGGAAGTATTTGTTTGAATAAGGTCCTGCTGCCAAAGAAAGTATTTCATCACAATAGCCAAAAATTAATTACTTCTTGATCAACAGCTTCTGCAGAAATATAAGAAAGCTAAAAACGAATAGTAGTACGAGGGAGCACATCACTGAATGAATCAAGAAATATCCAAAGATATAAAAACGAAGAACCCAGGCTAACAATGATCAGGATAAGTCACTGTTTTAGTTACCTCTTTAAGAGATAAATCTAATGCTTATAAGGAAGAATAACACTTAGTCATCAATTTGAAAAAAAAGTTTCCTAAAGTGAGGGAAAAAAAATGATTTAAAATGTTTAATCTAGGATTAAGACTGTAAAAATAAAAATTTCATACAATTATTATATTTTCTATTTCATATAAAAAGTCAGGTTTTAGGTCCTGAGTCAATTCCTAAATGTTGCCAAGGCATAGTTTTGTTTTGATGAAATACTTAATAGACCTTAGGTCGAAGGTGCTACGTATACATTTACCACCCATCTTGTACATTAAGTCTTATTTAAAACAAAGCATTTTTCCAAGAACTTGGGTGTCAGAAAATGTACTTCATTCCTAACTGTTAAAAAGTTCTTAAATTTTCAAAGTTAAGATAATCTTGTGTTCACTTATAAGCAATCCTGACTGACAATCTTCATATTCAGTATAAAAATTCTCTTATGAATCAGTAAGAAATAATCAAAGATTGATGGCAACTGATCAATTTCCCAAATTGATCAAATGAAAAATAATGCAAATTAGTCTTTCAAATTACTTTATATTACTATCGTGGTAAGGACTAAAATAGTCAAGAGAGCCTAAGCTGAACTATTTCAAAATTATGGAAAACTTTATTAAGTTGTATTAGGAAATGACTGAAAGTAAGTTAGCATCTTGCAAATCTATTAGAATTTACTAAAGAACATCATACATTAGGTGAATGGAAAATACAAAGATAACTTTACTATTTCTGAAGAACTGAGTATAACTGCAATTGGTGTTACTCAGGTCCAAGTTTTCAGGATGTCTTATTTTTGTCTAATCTCTATTCCAATTTTACGTGTATCTTAAAAATATGTCTTCAGTTATTCTGATTTAAAATAATAAAAGTTGTTTGTGTGTATGTGTGCTTATAAATGCACAATTTGATTTTATCAATTTAAGAGCAAACTTCACCAAAAAAAAACCACCAGCATATTTTCATCAATTTTTAGGATTTTTTTTGTATGTAGTGCAATAGGGAACTCTGTTTATAGTACTGCTTCCCGAACAGAGGGTTCAAGATCTTTTTGTTTGATTAAAAAGTGTTGAACCAGTCATGTTCTTTTATTTTTTTGGTTGGTGTTTTTTTTTTAAAGACCGTATTTGTGACTCATTTACATTATTAGTGCTTGCATATATCTAAGATTTTTTAGGTTATAAAAACTCAAGTCCTTAGTCATTACTAATGTTAAAATTAAGTAAGAAAGAATAATTTTTAAAATTTTATTAATCACCAGAACTGAACACGATCAGTAGTAGTTCTTTTGACATACCATATATAAAAACTCAACCATCAGAAGTGGAATGGAAGTTGTCTCCTAGAATATATTGCCTAGAAGAAGACACTATCTATGTCTTTTATGAAAAGGCATAACAAAAGAGTCTTAACATGAAGAGTCCACAATATGGATAGAAATCAATCACCATTGCAAAACTCTCCAATTCTGAGAAGATCAGGCTTGTATGGCTTGTATGGCATCATCCATTGCCAAATGGAAAATCGATTCATTACCAACCACAGACTGAATGGGAAAACAGTCATTTGCTAATTTAAAAAAAAAAAAAGGGAAAGAATAGAATTTAAAGTTCCCTTGAATTTCTTCCATGTCAGGGAAAAATGAATTTACTAATTCTTCTATGATACAAGAGGCTTTAATCTGAAAACCGGGAAGACTGAAGATGATTCACTGGGATGGTGGCCATATTATACAGTGGCCATATTGCACTTAACTCTTCTTAACAGAAAGCAAAAAGAAAAACTTCTCCTATTTCAAAAACGGAAATGAATCTCTCTGTACACAGTTTGTTCAAATATTTCTGAACTATTATTAGCTCTCTAACATTGCTGTTGCCGTATGCATATTTCTGTTATGTCACCTTTGTAAGGAATAGCATTATATAAAAATCAGTAGAATTAAATTAAAACAAAACAAAATATCTACATTGTTAGAGAGCTAAAGTGGCCAGAAATATTACAGTGGACAAGATTCATTTTAAAATACCTTAAGGATAAGAGAATGACAATTATAACTTATAAAAAAATGAAGAATGAGCAACAATGAGCTGTTGAATACAAAGGCACATGCTAAGGGATTCTACCCCCTCTCTTTATACACTGCTAGAACAAAAAAAACAACAAATGCTATTGTTGACCAAGCCATAAAAAAAATAATAAACAACACTGCAAATTATTTGTTTTATAAGCATAGTAAAGCTACTTCAATTTTTTTTTTTTTTTTAAATAATCTCCTTAAACTATATAGTTCAGAAGACCTAAATGCATTCCTGTTTTTATTGCGTAAATTATGATTTCTTTTGGAGAAACCTTAAACAAGAGATATATGATAAATAAATATTTCTTTAAATAAATAAACAATTAATAAAATATAACACGATAAAGCTAAGAGGAAGGTTTGTTGTAATTCATTGCTGTAACTACTATTTGAATAGCTGGAATCGGACCAAATTAATTCGCTACAGAAGGAAGTTTTCCTGCTTCTTCTTACTGTGCCTTCCAGTTTAGTCTTGATGAATTCAAATCAATTTCACACGTTTGTCAAAGTTCTATTTAAAAAGGAAAATTTCAAACCAAGAAATTTTAGCAATTAAAAGATTTGATGTAGTAATCGGCCATTTTAAAAGTAAAACTAAAGTTCAAGATCTCATGCCGTTAAAGACAGAGCAATGACTAGAGAACTGATACTGATTAAAATCCTTTTTTTATTTACAAAATTAACTGAAACTTCATCAGAAAGACATCATATCCTTTTTAAAAAATACCATTTTGCCTGTTCAATTCAAATAGGAAATACTAAGTTCTGGTCCCTGGTTTTTTTTTTTTTTTTTGGTTTTAAAACTACTCACATGTAAGGTATATGAATTACATTTTCACTAACGGTGATTTTATTTCCTAAGTATTTGTCATGAGATGGATTTTTTTCTTATCTTAAAGGTGATCATGTATTACTGCAAATAGCACTGTTACTGTGAATCAAAATTGCTCTTCTGTTTGAATGTACAAAAGATTTTTTTTTTTCCTAAACAAAATAGTTTGCAGTATTAATAGTTTGTGTTGCAGTCACTATACAACTGAGATTTTCTGACATAATGCTTCCATATCATGTCCATGTGTATCAAATAATAAATTGACTGCACTGTTCACTTGTTTGTATTTTGAAATCTATGAAAAAGCACCACGATTCGTCTTTGCTGTTATAGTTATAGCAGCTGTCACAAGCAATATGCTTGTTTACCTGAAACGTTCCAACACTATCACAGTCTTTTCAGAATTCATAATAGTGTAGAATGACATGCTGAAAGCAAGTGTCTAAATGAGACGTCCAAGATATCTGTTGCTTCAGTGAATTGGGAGTGTGCTGACTATCATTCTGGGACGGTCCTGTAAATGGAAAGAAAAATGATTACACAAAAAAATCTTTAAAAAAAATTTTGGCATTATAACGGAACTATAGTTTATATATCTCCCTACAAGAAATAACTAGAGATATCTCTTAATTATAATTTTGAAATATATTTACATACAATGTAAATATATAGAGGAATGTATACACATAAATTCAATTTTATGATAAATATATATATAAATTTTTGGAAACAATTTTTGCAAATTTCATATTCATACTTAGTACAAATCTTTAGGATATATATTGCTATGAGCTGTTGCTGTTTATAAATCTGAACTCTATTTAGATAGATTTTACACAGTGGTCTTGACCTGCTTAGCCAAACTTGAAGGCCCAATGCAAAGTACCAGAATAACGAAAAAATTCATATGGTCATCCTGACAACTGTCGGCCTTTAGCTCCTGGGAATAAACCTGGTATCCATTCAACAGAGGAGTGGATAACCTAGGACCCGTTTGCAGGAGAATGGAGTGTGGAAATAGCCTTGCCTTCTGCCGAGGTCGGGAATCGAACCTGCCACCTCCAACCCGCAGCCAAGAATCCTTACCACTTGGTTAATGGGTAAGCTGTGGTGTAGGCACTGTTCGATAAGGTGTTCGAAGTGGCCTCCACCAGCAGCAATACATGTCTCCTACTGTCGTCTGTGTTTAGGTTGAAATGCTACACTTTTATTATTAATAGAAGAAAACCTAATTTATCTCTAGTGCAATTATGTCACCAACACTTACATTAGGTTGGCTTAAATATATCTAGAATTTCGGTTATATGTATTACAATACATAAATATGTTAACAGAAGTGATAAAAATCATTGCAAAAAAATTTGATTTTTATGATTTGATTTTATATTTTTAATGATTAAAACTGATTTTTAATGATTAATTAGCTTTATGTTATAGAATGCTTGTCAGTTGAAAACTGGCATCATTGGGTCAATACAAAGATCAAGACAAATAGCTTTGGGATAGGACACTCGCAGAATAATAAGTTCAGTTGAAAAGATTTATCCTATGAATCAGTAAGTTAAACTTGAGGATAATTCTCATTCATGTAAAATCTTTCTTGGGATCAATCCATAAAATTCCATACCTATTAGGGTATGAATCCTTTTCATTTATATCAAAATATTAAAAGCCTCAATGAAACCATATATTATTCAGCAAATGGCATAAAATTAAGTATAACTTCTCAAGAACTTGTCTGTTACAATTCAGCAACAGTTTTGGAAGCAAAAAAAGAAATTCTAAGTATCCCTTTGCATTTCTATGTAATTTACCTGGACTTAATGATTATAAAAAATATTGTAATCCAGTTTAACTATGCTTGTATACCATGATAAATTCTCATTGAACAAGTAAATGCTATTGTGCAATATTGTTTGACCAGTTGGATCCATTCCATGTAAGCTTGGGAAGGACATAAAGATCCTTTTCCATTAAAAACATCACTAGTTGTTTCTTATTAGTTATAAGAATTTTTGGATGTTCTAAGGAATCTTAAGTTAAATTGGATTCCAATAAACTTTTACTTATTGTCCTCCAAATGAAAGTTGGCAGGCGGAAGTTTGAACTGCGCAGCTCTTCCGGTAGCTGATCAATTATGTTTTCCTGTCACAATGGACGACGTCGTCTGTTTTCACTGAGAAAGACATGTTGATAACGCCAAATTAAAACTTCTCTCGACTATTTAGCGTTATTTCAATACCAGTTGCTAACAATAAGTATTTATATAAATAAATAAATATATATTTATTATAATATATATATTTACAATGCTCTTTTGCAAAGTAACAAGCGATTACCGTAATGGCGGCGTCCTGCCATAAAATCAGACGGAAGTGCCTGACCAGACTAATCGATCATACATGCGCAGATCTCACAAAAACAGGGCGGCCAACTCTCATTTGGAGGAGAATAACTGTGTAATATTATAATTAAACTGTACAGTATGTCTTATGTAATTATTTTTAATTATATGATCTCCAAAGTTTGAAATTACTTAAATATTCTTACCTGGTTGGACATTCCAACCAACTATCCAATATTTTTTCCAATTTGAACAAAAATCTAATATCCTTTGACTGACAAAGTAATAGAGCTTTTCATCTGAAACAGGTTTTGGCATCACTAACATATGGACGGTTTGCTTAGAGGAATGCTTTGCAGGTCCCTTTTCCTGAAAATTCAAAAGAGAAATATCATAATTAAAAACAAAGCATGTAAAGCATAATCATTAACTGATAAGAAACTAATAAACAACTGATAGTTGTCCCGTAGTTAATTTTTGTTTTCATTGACTGAGATATTATAGTCAACTATTGTTACCTTTTTTAAAAAAAATGTATCAATGATGAATTATCAACTACTGCTGACACTTGTAGATGCCAATGCTGTTGCAAAGGCATGGGGTTTATCTCAAGATCACGAGAAAAAGTATCAAATATGTGAAATCAATGAAAATAGACAGTACACTGCAACAGAACTGAACATTATAGAGGTATGAAAATTCATCCTGATGGATCTAGAAGTTATGAGACCTGTAGTAATTGTCCAGGAACTCAGCAGACACCCGATCGTATTTACTCTTGTCCAGCTATTTATCGTGGCACTTCACAAGATGGAACATAGCCGAAAAGAGCTGCTTTTCACCAATAGAGCCAGCAATGTCGCCTGGGCTGTCCATGTTGCATGCGAACATATATAGAAACTCTTCATTAGACATGATAACAGCATCATCAAAGGGCAAGATAGTAAAACTTCACGCTAACTGTGATGGTGACTAACAGAGATCTAGACATTCGGATATTGTTTTACTGTGTAATAGTCAATCAACATCAATAATTGAATTTGACTCTTTCCTATAGATTTTTTGTGCAAACAATGGGATTTTAAAATTAGGTTAACTGATCTCAATTTAGGCTTAATTGTACAAAAGCATGAGAATATGAAAGTGCAGGAAAATATTGCAATTGTTTACACTGCTCTTTATCTTGTCTCCAATAATGACCTCCCTTCTCCAAATTTTGCCACTTCTTTAATGATTCATCTTTATCAATTTCATTTACCGTTTCTATCTTCCTTACATTTTTTATAGTTCTTAGTATAATGTGCCATTTTATTACGTAAATTTTCACAGTAGTTAAGCCTTAAAACACCAAAATCACAAGTGGAGGGAATGAAATTGGAATTCTTTCAAGTGCTTATTGCAGCTGGTAGCAGTAGTAGGAAACGACGACCACCCACTTAATAATCATTACACACACCATTGATGTTGTTTGATTAGTATATGTTATACAATAACGTCAGCAATAGTATACAAATGTTTGATTTTGTAACAAAAATGAAGAACAGGAAAGAAACAACTTGTTTAAGAGAAGTGGCATGTATTCTTCAGTAAGAGAAACACACAAAATATCAAGTTTCTAATTGTTCCTAGCCTTGCCAAGTAAGAAAACTTCTTAATAAGAGAAGATTATTGTTTCTGGAACTACACCTTATGAGTAACAGAATAAGTGGATGATTTTTTAGGTCAAATTGTTATTGTTATTAACTACTCCTTGCTTCCAAGCTTCAATTTATTTTTGTGATAAGTTTAAAACAGAACAATATAAGATGAACTTTCATCCCTTTTTTGGAATGTCAAGTTGTTAAAATAGTAAATATGCCTGAGTAAAGCAGATCTTATTAAAAATATTAATGGTATCAATGGCAAAGTTTACCTAAAGAAACTACTAACGGTAAGACCTACAAAGTAACTTAGAAAGGTCGATAGTGCTTATTGTTGATTGTCAGCTAGTATGAAACAGCTTAAAGATCTCACTTGCAAATGACTAATTCTAGCTGGTTCTTTATGTGATATAGCTCTGCTAGATGTAGCACAAGGAAACTCATTTATTTCTCATTTTATTAGCGTGAAGTTAGTGCACAGGCCTCCTGGAGATATGTATGGCTGCAATTTTATCTTATCAAAGATTGATTTTCTGTTAAGCCTTAGTAATAGTGGTTTATTCATATCCTTCCCACAGGGAATCAACAGAACATCTGTTTCTGATCCATATTAAACACTATTCAAATGCTTTATAAATTACAATTTTTTGTTTCTCTATACTGATTCATACGCAGCCAGTTCTGGCTCTTGAACCTTGCCTTGTAATAATTGCCTCTACAGCACTGAGTTATAGAATCCTATGAATTTGCAACCGTTTTTTTTAATTGCTATCTCACAAGCTTGTTGACTGTCCCTCTCACAAAGCAATCTGTATCGTAATTCTCTGATCAACTATTCCGTTTGTCCTAAGATGACAATATAAAGTGGCAGAGCAACTACCTTAAGATTTGCTGCTCTGTCACATTTATCTGGAACAGTCTCTCTATTATTACCAATGGTTGCATATCGACTATAAGTTTTTTTATTCTCCTGTTTGTAGTTGAAGCTACTATTGATTCAACTGAGTATTATGAATGGATGCAAACTACTCGGATAACCAGTAGTGAGTGAAGTGATTAAACTTCGTTGATAATTTCTTGATCCATCTGTAAAAATTGTAGTTTATTTTATAAATTATTTTTCATTTATCATACATCAGAAACACAAGATAGAAGAATTTGGTAATTAAAAGTATGTAAACATTGCATAGACTTTTATATAGTCAATTCTAATACATAATTGCACTAAATTAATGAATCGTGGAAGTTAATGAAAGACTACCAGAATATCCTTGGTGAGAAATAATGAAAAACAGTTGTAATCTATTTAAACAGGGCACCAAAAGTATTCCACAGAACTTTTTTTTTGTTTAAAAATCTGGAGGATTGGGGGGGGGGGGTAAAAAAATTAATGTACAAATAAATTTATTGGTTTTTTGTATTTTTTCTGTTATTTACTGTGTCAATTGGAAGACCTGAAGATATTAAATATAAAAGAAATCTATTTCTATATTTACTATTTACGTAACAAAAAATGTTCAAATCAGCAACTTCAAAAGATACCATTAATAAATTTCGATTACATTTCGTCATAACAAATTTCACTCTAAAACTGCCGCTTTGAATAACTCGGATAAAAGTGCAACGAATAAGCCTTGAATGGTTCACATGAATACTGTTACTGATATGCTCACATACAGGAAACGCTGAGTCGCGCCTTTTCAATAATCAAATCGTATATCGGTAATAAATGTCAACTATCATACATCAGTAAACGCCTATTATAAGGATATGTTTCAAGATTCGATCTGACGAAAAATATCACCTCTTGTTGGAAGACAAGTAATATTACCAAAAGCATCCCCCTCCCCCCTTTCCCCACCCGTAGCTTGAAATGCAATCTTTAAAAATCCTATTCATTTCCTAATTTTCTGGAAAAAAAAAAGAAGAAAAAAAAATCACTATTCTTTCATTAGATGTAAAAGTATTGTAAAAAATCGCAATTATTAAATGAACAAAAGAACAACGGCCTAGTGCTTGATTTTTCTTAATATATATTATATTTTTTTTTCTTTTTCCAAAACATCAAAGAAAATAGAAAAAAAACAACTTATCAAACTTCTAAATTTTTTTATTATCAATAATTTTAATTTATTTTCTTTTTTAAATATAAAACTTAAAGTCAAATGAAAAATATCAGATGAGACTATGCAAAATTTCAGTAATTATGAATGGAAATTTTAAATAAAAAATAATTATATCATATCAACCACTGCTAAATAAGTCGGTTAAGAAAAATACGCGAAAAATCTGTAAAAAATTACTTAATAACACAGACGTAAAACTACTAAAAAGTCGTTTTTTTGATTAAATATGGAAAATTGAGTTCTTCGGGTTGGATTCCATCTCTCCTTTTAGTTGTAACCTTCCAACCAACTTCCTTCTTTGTAATTTTTTGTCAAATCCATGGACCCAAAATCAGTACTTTGGCCGTTTTTTCCTTTCTTTGAGCCACCGCATGTTCTCTTTAAAGCGTCGGAAACGTGATTTCAAACGACAGGCAGGTAGGTTGAACCGAATTTTCGCTTAGATCGTTGGCAAAAGCCGTGTTTTTGGCGGTGCTCTGGCCCGACATTGTGCTCACGGACATGGACCAAATATCCCGCTAACCCAAGAATACCTGCCATCTACCGCCTTTCCACTCCCCTTATCCCCCATTTCTAAGGAGATCTAAACGAAAAACAGAGTTTGCCATTCGCAGACACCGTCCAAATAGTACTTTTCACTCTACTAAGAATAAAAAAAATCTGTTTTAACGACTTTAAATTTAGCTTGTGTGTCCTCGCATTGGCTTTGATAAATGGTGGAATGAACAAAAGAATCCACGAACACAATCAAAATTTTAGACATTTGAACAAAAATCCGCCAATAATATCCATCATAAAACACTCATAATAAAGATTCAATTTCATACTTTAGTACAGGACATTCTTTAAAATCCTTTAACTTCGTTACTCCGAATTCAGGGTGAAAAAAAAAAAAAAAATTACACCGTATTAATTGAGCTAGGAGTAGGCTTAAAGAGCTTTTTTTATATTTATTTTTTTTAATAAATATTCTTAGGTTTTTCTCCGTAATTTTTTGTTATCCCGAATTCTGAAAAAGCTAAATAAATTACTTGGTTTTGAATGTAGTTGATATAAAGAAATGCCGTTGTAAACGATAGATCATCGATGGAAAAAAAAATATATATACTTTTTTACTTCACTTTTCAAATGACTCGGATCCATTCTGCCAACTTAAATGTCTTAAACTGAAATGTCGAGATTTGGCAAAGGAGAGGCAAAATATAAGTTTATCCGTATAATTTCGCGAAAACCAATGAGAATAGGGGCTATTTATTGACTTTTATCTCAGATCTGATTTTGATGAGCAAAAATAAAAATGCCGTAATTAATAAATTAAAACAAAAGGCTGGATGAATCATTCCGTAGCCATAACGTAGATTGACAAAGAAAAACCAAATTGTTTCATTATTGCTAATTTGTTTACTTGAGGGAATATTTGAATTACTGTATTTTTATCATGAAGATAGGGAAAAAAATAATTACAACGACCGAACAAAAAATAATAAAATATATAATTTTTAAAATCATTACTTAAACGAACATCTTCGCTCACATAGATAAAAAAAGTCAAATGAAAGATTTGAATCTTCGAAATAATTTTTAACAATAGTATGTTTACAGTGGAATAGTACTTACTATAAAGATTTTAAATCCTATTATTAAAATCACTGTATAGTATTGACATTTTCATTGACATTATTGCAGTAGATCTACTGTTTCATAAAATAGTAATTAAAAATAGCTTAGTTTATATAAATAGTTTATTAGGAGAGCAGGTGAATTATTTCGTTAATTTTAATACTAATATTTTTGGGGTTTTACTGACAATTCAGTAGCTTAAATAATGTTATCTCAATAATTTGAATTAAAAGGTAGTGATTCAAAATTAAATAATACTCAGATGTTTTGTTATATATATATTCATTAAAAATAAAAAACGAATCAGATTTATTTTTGAGGCTGAGAGTATTATCTTTATATCCATTTTTCTTTATAAATTAAGGAGGAATAAACGAGGAGGGAAGTCATGAAAACTTTTCAAGATTTCATTGAAAGATAAATGGAGATAATAAATTCATATCCTGTCTAGAATTTCAAAGTGGACTAAGAATTTAAGACCCTTGAACTAAGAGAACCTAAGGCCTTAAGATGCACTCTTCACAGAATTCAGTCTTGAGGCAATGTCAACCGATGCAGATATATATATCCATTTCAGAATATCTTTCCTATCAGAATTCTGTTCCTAAAAACAGAAGCCAAATCGATCTGTTACTCTTTTTTATCAGAAAGGTTTTGGATACATGTACCCCAGTATAGTGATAATATGTAGATCAATAGCAAAATGTAAGACAGAAAAGAGTTTAACCAAAAGCGACGCTGCGTAATGAGTTTTTCATCAAAATCTTGTCTTTTGAGTAATTGTATTAGCAGATTTGTAGGAGTTCAGTAATTATATATTACACTTGCACAGTATTGCATTAGTTTGGTGGGAATTCAGTTGCTTAGCAGAATTTTGCAAATGCTTCTTTTGTCGGTACAAGTTTATATTAACACAAAAGATAATGCAATAAAAATTAAATTAAAACTCTTAATTTTAATTCAACTTTCTAGGCTAGCATAAATTCAGATTTTGTGTTGTTGGGCTGTAACAATTAATTATTTCATTTTTCATTTAGGGAACATTACGCTGAATTACACCGTCATTTTTACAGAAATATGAAGAACTAACTAGTGAAAAATCTTCCTTCACTACTGAGGATTTTTAGTTTTCTTGTGTTCCTCTTCAATAGAACAGTATTTCTTTCATTTTCCTCTCCTTCTAAGCAAGTAATATTACTATCTCTGAAACACATATACTTTGTAAATTGATTAGATCTGAGAGCTGCTTATGTGTTCAAGGAGAGTTTGCATAAATATAAGTTATATTCGATTGTTTATATTATTAATTTTTAAAGCTTAACAGCTTCCCATTCCTTACAATGGCCTCTTCCAGTCTTACAACAGATTCTTGTGTTTGATTCAGTGGAAGGCTATATTAATTTCTTCAATCCGCAGAGAAGGAATTAATATTTTTTTTTCTCATATTTAGTCTTGGAATGAAATTCAGTCGAGAGCCAAAGCGCTGTTACACTTACATTTGTCAGTACTAGACAACCAGGCATGTGGCATCGGTACAAAAAAACCTTCACTACAATCCCGACTCCGACTACTTTGTTTATACATATCCCTATAGGAAATAAAATAAATAAATACATCACATGCTTTTTCACAATCATCCTCTTCTATAATACACTGACATACATGATGTTTTCCATCTGTTGCTATTGTAATGGATTCAAAAAGATGTCTAGTTGTGATTTTTTTTTTCTCGATTTATGAATTATTATAGATGTTAAAGTTTGCTTAACATCTGACTTTGTTGACACTTTTTTTTTGCCATTGTGAATTTTTAAATATAATAAAATATATTGTTTTGAAATTTGCATAGGACTTAAATTATATCCTGAAAAAAAAAATGTTAACGAAATTATCTGTGAAATAGCAAATTTTAATATATTATTTATATTACAATTTAAATTTATTAGCAGGTGGAGTTGGTACATGTTTCCGACTTCAACTCCGATTCCACTGCTCGGCAGAAATTATGCGTTAAATTTAGGATTTAAAGATGTTCAATACAGTTATCAAGGCTGCAGAGGATGCGAGACAACTAATAATATTTACTCACAGTTTCTGTCTGACAGTTAAGTTCTTTTTGCTACATTATAATGCTGATGGAACTAACTAATGTTACTGTAGATTCCTACATAAATATTATCTTACTATTTGTAATTGATATGAGAATATTTGATTGTCTAATTTACAAAATTAAATTGTAATAAATTACTCGAAATCAACGAAAAGACTTAAGTAACGTTTCTTATAATAAGCTAAGAACAATGAAGAAAGTAGAGATAAAACTTTTTAACATTTAAAGCAATGATTTTGGAACCAATGTTGTAATTATGTATCCATGTTAAAAAAAAAAATTCAGCATACCAGTGAATGAAACGTAGCTCATTTTTACTTATCATAACCTATATTATTAGTTCTATATAGCTTGCTAAAAACTGATATTTCAATGAAATATATCCTAAACATCTTGTTGGTTTTTTACTAAATATATTTTCAGTTCATTTCTGATTTTGTGGAATGAATTCTATTAAACAAACATTATTAAAATGCATCTAACATGTATCTGTCAGTGATGTTCCTGAGACCTTCTACAAAAAAAAAAATGTTTTATTTAGATTTAAGGTGTGTTACTAAATAAGGATTTAGAGAATTGCTAGGAGGGAAAATAATACTTTCATTATTTTTTTTATAAATATGCGTCTTTACTCCTTAATTCTAGAAAAGAATTCTATGTTAATGTTCAGTATTTAGCAATACTTGAGTCTCCTTAAGTATCTAATATAATTCCCTAACAAAAAAATCAAGTCTAGAATAACTTTTACATTTTAGTTTCATACAATCCAGTTTCTCCTCAGTTTTGGATCGAAATGCAGTGATATTTGAGACACATTTTGATTGTTATTCTACTGATTTGGAATTATCAGTATTCCATCTTGTTGCAGGTGGATGAGGTGCTGTTTTTTTCTAATGGTACAATGTCATTTCAGTTGATCTAAACAATTTTATAAATTAAAAAATTAAACGTTTATAGAAAAATTTTGATTATCAGAGAATACAGACTGTTATATTCTGTTACTGATTTTTTTAAATAGATTGAAAAGTCGTAGACTTGATTTTGAAGTATAAACTGATTCTTCATTTGAGCGAATTGAAGTTAAATAAATTTTTCTAATGTTAATACATTTCTTTCTTTTTCTTTGTTAAAAGTTTTGCTGTTTCTTCTTAATAAGTTGCTTTCAATGAAGTTATTTGAAGTTATTCATAATTAATTTGTGAATTTGCTTTAAGAATGTTTACGTGATATTTTACAATTATTTTTTCCATAAAAATGGAATGAATTAAGAAATCCTCAAACATATTTTGTGTTTTTGTTATATTTTAGTAAGATTTAGATGGGAATCTCAAAAAGGATTTGTTATTCTACTGAGAGTTCAAAAGTTCACCAAGTATCTAATAAATTTTTTGTAAAGCAACCCCAATATCTTCTTACCAATCTCAGGATTTTTAGTTTTATTGTTATAAACAGTGTAACTTATTATTAGAATGCTGTGTTAATAGAGTAAGAGGCCACACGACAAATTTTATTTAAGATATGTTAAGGCTTAGATCTGGCATTGATCTGTAATTTAGGAAATACCTGAACTCAATAAGAGTAAAGTCTGATTTTCACTAGGCGGGAGGTGTGCTTGTTCCTTCTCATCTCTTCATGAACAGTTGTATATAAATGCTCATTTTCACTAAAAAGACTGGTCAATGGTGAACCCTAGAGAATTTTAATCTCCGAAAATTGTCAAGAGCTAAATTTGGGCCGTCTGAGTTAGAGGCGGAGCAGCTAAAAACATCCCTTTCTTTTACGGACATTATTAAAAAAATTGTGGGGATTCTGACGAGGGCACCAATGGCCATGACCTTGACTAATCACTTATCAATTAATTGGTGAAGACCCTTCAAGAGCTCCCTCAAACATTTGATCACTTGGTGTAAATGGGAACCTGGTTGTGTTGTGTTAATGCTATGGAAGAGACAATTTTTCAATCTTCTGCTAGATGACATCACAGACACTCAGCAGCATCGCAACCCCATAAGTGAAAACTGGCCTTTAGTGTATATAAAATGTGCCTTTCGGGTGCAGCCAAGTTGTCAAAGAAAAGGCATTTCTTGTGGATTTGCCTGAACCTGGGTTTGAATCCCAGTGTGGACTTGGATGCTCCTACTTTTTCAATGACTTGGTCTCAGTTAGTTTCATAGCTTATTCCTGGTGCAGCTTAGCCTCTGTCGCTATTACACTGAAATGTGTGTTCAATCAAAGAAACAAACAAACAACATATATTATGTAAAGTATTAGATTGCACAGGAAGAGATCATGAGCATTTTCATTTAGAGTTGATTAGCCACCATATCAGACATTTAAGAAATAGCATACCGTTCAGCCTTTTGAAATCCATTTTCTCCGATCTTGGGAAATAAAAGATCTTTTGATATTATCAAAACATATTGAAGCTGATTTGTTTTCCTGATTTCTGCTTATTCATGTTTGGTTACTGTTTATTTTAAGATTACTTTTTTTTTTAATCAAAATGTTGCTTTGTATGGAAGGCTGTGGTCAAACCTTCACCTTTCTGTTTTATTAAAAAGCTAAAGTATTCTCCATGCCTATATGGCCCTCGAGATAAGACTCCAAGCATTTCCTGGCTTGACTAAGGTCTGGTGGTCAGCCTGACACCTGTCATATTTAACTGTGGGAAATGAAACCCAATACCCGTTCTACAGAAGTAGAATGAACCCTAAGATCATCTGAAAGAGAATTCGGTTTGGAAAAAAAATCTCTGATCTCCGTCAGGAATTGAATACAGTACCCACAAGCCCACAGTCTAGCACATTACCACTTGTCTTCCAGACCCACTTCCTGTTTTATTATTAAATCATAAATTCTATATAAAAAAGGTTGTTGTGTAAGTTGAAAGAAATAATAGAGCAAAAATTCCTCCAAATATCTAAAATAAAAGATTTAATCGCTACTTCCTCTAATTCAAAGACATCATAATTAATGTATTAATATGCAACTATTAATACATTCATTACAATACATAAAGTAAAAAATAAAACAAATTACAAGTTTAAAAAATCTGTAGCTGTTTTTGAAAAACTTGTAACTTGTTTTATTTTTAATTTTCTTATTAAATCTGTTTCTAATGTTTTGTGCAAATGGTCGCTTATTTATAAAAGACATCATACAAACGATTTCCTTTTTGTGACGTTTAATTTTAAATTTTGTTGAAATGTTTGAATAGTATGGATTGATTAATACTGCAAAGTTATATCAAAAGCATGAATCAAATATTTGTTCAAACAGCTTTTATTCCATCTTGGAGCTATACAAATTTCCTTCCAAATTCCTAGGATACAGCTGTGGAAATTGAAGAAGGGACTGGTGCCCTTTTAGCAGAAAATTTAACAAGATTTTTTGTTTTTGTTACTATGTTTTGATTTGGAATTAGTACTCACTAATGACAGAAAGCAATTTTAGCCAAATATCTGAATTTTAAGTATCTGAATAATAAATGTAAAATTATGAACATAATTTAACAAAGACTTCTTAAAAAGTGAATCAATTTTTAAACTGGAAAATGGATTAATGTTACAAAGTTTAACGTGTGTAAGAATGTTAGTAAGAAACAATAAAGATAAAATGGATTAATATTCTTGGATTTTTTGCTTTTTAAACATTACAATTCATTAACAAAAGTATAACAAAACGATTTCTGGACTTAATTTATTAATAAATTATCTATCAATTTATGGTGAATCATGGGGATATTATAATCAAATCCTACAAAGATACATTACCCAGCTGAAGAAACTCGGGTCATTTTGTCAAATTTTTCTTTCTGTAATATGCAGGTCATTTGGTCACGTTTTTCATAATTATAGTTTTTCTTTGTGGAACAAATTCATTGTGGAGTATTCTTTAAATGTAATAAAAAAAAATAGTTGCAGACGTTTTTCATGTTTCCATCAATTTGTCTTCGCAAAAGAAATTAACATTAGAATATTTTATTTTGTAATACAAAATTGCTTAGCAGTCAGGATTTGCTATATATATATATATAATCTTATTCCTAAGGCAATGAAGGCAGCTAATTTTACTGTAAATAGACATCTCCTATTCAATTTAGAAAGCAATCGATTGCACCATATAAGTTATAAGCATAAGTTATTTATGAAAAGGAGGTCAATACAGAAACACTAACTGACATCAAAGTAATATTGCTTATCTATTTTGAAATATATAGTTATATATACATAATCAAATAATAACTGCTTTTAATAAATTAGTAAAGTGTAGTATGTTGTTTTTACTGTTTTTTTAGTCTTTGAATATTAAAAATTTCCTAAATATAATGGTCTTCATCTGTTACACTAGATCTTATAGAAAAATTTAGTTTTTCAGCTACCAAATGATATAAATAAATAATTTTTGTAATTAAGATATTGTTAAGTCAATTTTTTTTTTGCATTACTGTTCAGCTGCAATTATGTTTAGAAAATTTTGATGCTTTACTATTCAGTTTTTAATTTTCACAAAAAAAAACAAAACAAGACTCTTAGTAATTATTTTTTTTTTCTTCTTTTTTAACTTTAGGCTGATGTTGCTTCTCAAGAAAGGACTGGCTGATAATGTTCAGGATAAAATACGATGAAGACAGCAATGGTTGGGAAGTAATTCCTCCTCATAACAAAGCATCAAACTCTAGTGAGCCCCAGCCCAATACTGTTAAAAGTGCCCATAATTTTACCACAGAGGAATCACAATTTCCCCTGAGTATGAATGAATCTCAACAGGAAAAGCCTCCTCAAAACAATGGATGGTCAACATTTATCAAAAAGGAAATGACAAATTTCAG
This sequence comes from Thereuonema tuberculata, assembly GCA_023159025.1. Classification (NCBI taxonomy): domain Eukaryota; kingdom Metazoa; phylum Arthropoda; class Chilopoda; order Scutigeromorpha; family Scutigeridae; genus Thereuonema; species Thereuonema tuberculata. The sequence continues at coordinate 45,660,176 of JAFIDM010001028.1, read as the reverse complement.
CCAACGCTCCGCAGAATACAATCAACACTTTGTCAGAGATGAAGGTATCTTATCCAGAAACATGAATCCAGCTAGCTCGACAGATAAGCCTGTCGATGAACCATTTCCGTCGAGCGAGCGAATCTCGGCTTTTACTCAGCACACACCTGCCGATCGGGTAGCAGCAAGTTCTTCGAAAGTTGGCCATCCCTACTTAACTGATGATATGGCATTTTATAAAAGTAGACCAATTTTACAGGACAGCCTTATTGGGATGTCCTCTGCATTTATAAAACAAGAAATTGAAAAAAGCCAGGAATATTTGTATCAGGAGATGTATAGAAATATAAATCCATTGAATTTATCTGAGAATGACAAAGAAGCTGCACTTGTGAACAATGAAAAATATGGGTTTATGAAACCAGATCTTCATCAGCTGGGGCCAGCTGCGGTTGATAACAATCAGCAATATGTAATAGAAGAAATAGGCTCATACAAAACCATGAATCCTTTTAGTAGTGATCTTAGATTAGGCTTATATTCCAATAACAGACCATATGCATTTAACAAGCATGAAACAGGACAGTTAAATGCAGCTTTAACAGGGAAGAATCTCTATTTGTATCCTCAAGGAATCTATTCTAATGGAACATCGGAGTTCATGAAGCAGGAATCAAATCATGTGAGTTCAAATTCTGCCAAAAATCAACATTTTACACCAGAGCCCCTTTATCAAAATAGTAGCAGCCCCTCTTCATCCGTGGCAGACATTAGCAAAGACGCTTTCCACAAAGACAAGGACTCGCCATTTGTTCATCAGGATAACAGCAACTTAAGTGCAACATCCTCGGGAAAATCTCCAGAAAAGACTAAGGACAAATCTAATGTTTGTGGTCAGTGTTCCAAGGAGTTTGCATCCAAGTACCATTTGACACGGCACATTCAGATCCATTTGCAGGAGAAGCCGTTCATCTGCAAGTTCTGTTCCAAGGCATTCGCTCAGAAGAGATACTTAGATTGCCATTTGTTGATTCATACTGACGAAAAACCCTTTGTGTGTACCCACTGCTCAAAGGCGTTCCGAAGAAAAGATCACCTCAAAAACCACGTCAGAATCCACAGTGGTGACAAACCATACGCCTGTCATTTCTGTCCAAAGGTTTTTATCAACAAATACAATCTTGATCACCATATACGTACCCATACCAAGGAGAAGCCCTATATTTGTGAAGTTTGCTCAAAAGCATTTGGTAAGAAACAGCAGCTGACATTTCATATAAAGATTCACCTCGGTGAAAAGGAAAGGGGAATGATCAATGTCAAATGTCCTTATTGCCCTCTTATTTTTGATCAGAAAGAAAAACTGGACAATCATAAATTAATTCATCAACCTGAGGAACCTCATGTAAGCTAAAGCTAAGTTTATTTGAGTAGTATTATCGTAATGTCAAAGCTCTAATCAGAAGTTGATCAAAACAAAGCTTATAATCATGTGTTTATCAAATTATCTTGTTGTTTATGATGTTATTTATTATGCCTTTAAAAAAAGCAATTGTTAATCAGACTAAATTTCAGATTTAGTACTAATGCACTTTAGTATGGGATTTTTTTTTCCAAATATTTTCCCATATTATGGGAACTTTACATATGTTTCATTTTATGTTGAAACTCAGTATTATGAAAAAAAGAAAGGCTCAAAATAAGTTACATCATTTTAAATAAGCATTCTTGAAAAACTCTCCCTAGATTTGCTTGAAGTCTTTACTAAAAGCGATTTAATATACTTTTTAATCTTAAAGCTAATGTTTTATTGCTTTATTGTTATTTTTTTTTAACTTTTCGAAGAATTTTTACTGAAATTAGTAGTTGGATTTTTCCTTTTTATTATTTAAGGGCACAATAAATGATATTAAATGGAAAATAAACTTAGCTTCAGTTTGTTTTTTTTACTGAAGTCTATGAATTAAAACGAACAAGGCTGACAATACAACAGTATACTTAAAACACTTTTTTACAGAATTGTAGATATTTTTCTGATAATGTTAAAACGTAAAGAAAAGTCCCAACTGCATGGTACTTAAATGAATTTCATTTTACTTGTTTCTTTTTTTTTCCTTAAACATTTTTTATCTTATTTTAAATTATGGTTTATTTACCAAAAGACTAACAGATTTGTAATTCATGATCGACATTTTCTCATTAACTTCTAGTGGCAATAATATTAAATGCATATTTGCATTTATATATATATAAACAAAAAAATATCAGTATACTCTTTAATATATTGTAAATAAATTCTTTTACATTTTATATATTCTACAATATTTACAGAGATTTTATGAGAATATTTTTAAAGATGAATTTTGTTTTGTTTTGTTTATTTTTAATTTTTTTTTAATATTAATAATCAAATGATGGGGATACCTGACAACAAAACAGGGTATTAAGAAGAAGAAGAAAAAAAAAAATAATCTCCCATACCTAATTACTGTTTTTTATTATTATTATTATTTAAGTATAAACATGCTTTATGTCAAGTGCTATGTTTATTTGAAATTTGTAATCCGAAGGACTTTTTTTTTTTTTATGTTGATATTGTATTATCAAATAATTTACCATTAGCAAAAAATTTAGCATGTATCTTTGAATTCCTTTTACAAAGGAACTGCAATAAGAAATCTCATGATATACCTCGAATTTTCCAGATATTATATATAAATATATATATTTTTACATGCCATGAGTACAGAGTAGAAAAATTTTTGTGTAGTAATGTTTTTATTATTACAATACTGCCTATTTGAAATTTCTTTACCTAATTAATACTCATTTTATTGTTTCTTCAAACTTTCTATAAATTATTGTTTTTATTTCCTTTTTTTTATTATTATTATTTGTGTGTGTTTATAATGAGCATTGAATTTATAACATTTCCTGTCATCCATTACCATTTTACATACATTTCTAGTCCATAGTTCCTTAAATCTATCACATTCAGGAATAAAGGGGAAAGGTAGGCTTTGTTCCTTCCAGTATATGTATATTTATAACTGCTATCTCTTCCCTATGCAATTTATATTATATATTTTCATACATTTTAGCCAATTACAGACAGTCAGAGCATTAAATTCTCCCCATCAAATAGCATGTCATTTAGTGGTTAAGCTATATTGAATTAATACGAGTAATTTGTTAAATGTCTGTTTAGATATTTAGCATGATCTGATTTCAAATATGTGGTAGCAAAAATAACAACATTCAGACATAAATAGGCAAGCATTGTAAATACTTACATATTATACATTTACAATTGTATTACATGTTGCCACTAAATTTTTTTCTAGCTATGCTAACGTTTTTATTTATTTATTATTATTTTCTTTTTAGTTGTTTTATAAATGATTTACATCTGTACGAATACTCTTTTACTTAAAATCCTCTTGTACTAAAAGAATTAATTGTGAGTTTTTCTGGACATCTACATACCTGTTGTAGTATTATAATTTCTAAGATGTGACTGTTTAAAATTCGTCCATTTTTATTGATTTTTTTTTTCTTTTTTGTAAGGAAATAAAGTAACTAAAAAAAAAAAAAAGCCATTTTTTTAAAAAAATTATTTTTGTAATGCGAATTGATTAGACTGATAAAAAGTAAGAGTTCTATGTTACGATCAGGGAGAAATGCATTCATCCAGTCCCCATGGGCAAATTATCAGAAACGTATGATGAGAAATTTTTAGCTGTAAAGTTATGTTCTTTATGCTACTTGATCATGGAATAACTGCTAATAGATTTATTAAAGAAGTTCATAATTCAAAGCAAGAAATAATTCCTTTAATCCCTAATTCAACAATATCTTTATTGGCTATTTTCTCCGCTAATAATCTTATTGCATACATTTAAAGACATGCCTTATTGCTGTTGTCAGTTGTGTAGTAAGTCCATTCTCCAGTAATGCAAAGCACTACAAGTAAATTTATTTCTATGGTTCTACTCATGCATGTTGGTATTACTGTGGCATGGTAAAAGTAGCTATCTGCAATACTGTGTTGATAGTATTATGTTTGGAATGTCAAAACAAATATGGCTTCCAGGCCGAATCCATCAAATGTTCTTGAAGTTACCTTCATGAATCTTGGAGAAGAGTAAAGTGAGAATGAGAGAAAGGAAATTTATAGAGGAGAAAGAGAGAAGTATCGCATTTGATTATATGTGGATTTTTCACTGTCAGTGGAAAGCTACTGAGTATGAAAGGCAAATACATACATTCATCCTATGTAATAAAACCATTTGAGCTTCATTATTAAATAATGCTTATTCATAATCTTAAAAGTCTAACTCTACGACTTAAAGAGTTTGACCAACTAGCAAGCTTAATTGGTATTCTGGCAGGGAACTATTTTGGAGTCTGATACCACTGTTATCTTATGAATGAATGACTACATTAAATTGCAGAACCATATCTGAATTCCACTACGATTGTGTTTTGGTTAATCTTATGAGAAAAGATTTTAACTTTTTTTTTACACTTTTGCTGTGTTAAGATTTAATATAGAATGATTTACTTATTCACTGAAAAATTTACAATTCTTTTTGAATGTCTAATTGCAACCGCAACATGATCCTTCCATAGCATAAACTCCAAAACGATATTAAATGACAAACTAGATTACATTCAAAGGAGACTTTAACATGTATATCTTATAATATAAAACATAATTAGACCACCACACATAACATATAAAATAAGGTATATTTTATGTGTGGTAGCCTAATTATGTTTTATAGATGATATTCATGATAACAATTGTGTTTCAAATATATTTGCTTAAATTAGTTTTTTCAAAATTGACTTATGTCCAATATATTTTTAATTATTAAATATTTGTGTAGATTTCTTAGATACAATAGAAATAATTGGGTATTCTGAAAGAAAACTCAAAAATTTAATAAGTTGAGTGTCCCCAATCTCTTCAAGAGAAAGACTTAAAATGCAGTTTTTTTTTGTTCCTACTGTCAAAAAAACTTGGAAAGCTGCAACAAAGCGTTGTAACACATTTCATGTCATTACAGCCTATCCATATCTGCCTCATGTAAACAATGTTAAACTATTATACCTGTTAGGGCTATCTATCTTAACAAATTCACTTAAAGCAATATACCTCATCAATATAACTTCACCAATAATATACCTCAGCATTGTTTGCATATCACAACAATGAAAAACTATGTTTGTTTCCCTATGTTTCTTTTTTTAAACAATTACATGTATAAATGTTATAAAATATCACAGTATGATTGAATATTTTTAAAAACCTGGGACATATGTCACCTCTTACTAAGAACAATTTGTTTCCTTCAGTTCAGAAAATGTACTTTTTTACAACTATCCATCAATGCTAATTAATGTTTTCCGGTATTTTCTTAATCTTTTGTCCGTCATTTTTTTTTTTTTTTTTCATCATGATACATCATTCTTAATATGTCTAACGTCATGATTAATTTCTTAAAAAGAAAGATCAAAAACTGGAAGTCCAGTTATGGAGTAAAATAAGTAAATGTATGTAAGTCAATTAAATAAATTAAAAATAACCTTACCATTACAAGTTCACGGAATTTCTCATATTCATCTTGATGCTGTGGTCCAGCACTGGATCTTATGTAACATAGTTGTTTTGCAGGGTCCTTATAGGCAACCAGTTTCTGAAAGTTAAAATAAAAATCCTTGAAATTGGCTGGTCTTATAATTTCAGAGTTTCTGTAGTTTCAGCGTAAATATGAACGGTTCAATAAAAAGCCCCTTTCTTATTAAAGCATGAATTAATTTTTCACTGCTTTTAATTTCTATAAACCTATCTTGAAAACTGAAATTGGATCATTACAAACTTCGAAACCTTAGTTTGATAATTAATAAATTTGTCATTTGTCTCATTTTTCTTTTGTTTTCTTTGGTTTTACTGAAACATAAACAAAAGAAGTCTTTAACAAAGATGGAGTGATAATCCCAAACAAATAAACCCCTCCTTAATATAAAATTTTTTAACTAAAAGTATTTACATTTAGAGGGGAAAAAAATATATTCATTGCCATCAAATAAGATATTTTGAACAGTTTGATTTGTATTCAAGGCTCTATTTTTGCACACATAATTATCGATTTCTATTTTATTATTATTATTTGGTTATATTACTTTCAAACACTTTCAAGATTCAAAGCGTAGAGTACAAATTATAAACGGAAAGATTTTAAGTCACTTATAGCTGTAATTGCAATTGCTATAATATTGTCATGTTGCCGTGAATTTTCTGTTGTGATCTGCGATAAACCCAATGAATGTGGTTTCTCAAATCTCAAAAGAGTATTTGTAGTCTAACTCTACAATTCTTATTAGCGCAAATTTATTCACTTTTAATTACATAAGCCAGTTAGTTATTATTCCATAATTAAGTATAAATTCAAGAAGAAATATCTCGCATTCAAAATGATGATGATTATTTCATTTTGAGATTCAAAATTCTCTTTTATTGAGTAAAAAATGCTCTTTAAGCATTGCCATCTTCTTGGAAGAAACACCGGGATAGTAATTCATTTGAATTATTCAAGGGTTGCTATAGGATTTGAAAGAAATGTACAGCTTTGCTTTGTGATAAGACAAATTAATCGTTTTCCTTAAATTTTCTTTTTAATTTGATCCTTTTAAAATCCCCCTTTTAGATCACCCTTTCTTAAACAGTAAATCATACTTATTAATAAACCAAACTTTTGTTTGTAAAAAAAATAAAATAAAAAAATAAAAATCATAATATTGTGTTATAAACTGAACATCGATGCTCTTAACGGTCATGACTTGAATGGCTAGACTTAACAAATGTGTTCAAACTTTTAAGATAATACATAAAATTAAAAGAAAAAAAGTGTGGATAACAAAAACTTATATGAGGAAAAATAAAAGGCTAAGGATTCTTGTTTTAAAATATAGTAATATTAAATTAAAGAGCTAATACTTACTTCTTCCATATCATACAAAACACGAACGGTTCCATTCTTGTTTTTGTTCTTGCATTGTAATTTCACTAATACAGGCTAGGAAGAAAATAATGATCTTTATTAAAAAATATAAAATATATATATATATATATATATTTTTTTTTTTCACGTAACTAGTATTACTTTCTGCAAGTATTAAATTGAAGGTAAACTTTTAAAGCAAAAGTAATAACATTAAATTAAATAACTGAAATAAAATTGAAATTATGTAATTAATGACAAAGCTTTTTTTAAGAACTCCATGAAAATTTTATGAATCTAAAATTCACTAAATGCAGTTCAGTCAATCCTTGGAACAAAACCTTTCTAAGTTGTGACAATTGGAAAGCCTGTGACTTTGATGTGACGTAAGCTCCAAAGATGAATATTTCATTTAAAAAAATTGCAATTGAATATTTGGTACTTTCATACTATCGGTACCATTTTTTATAATCGATTTCTGTTGTGTATTTTAAATCATTAACCCCTCCAAATGTATAATAAAAAGTGCCACTTCCTTTTTACCTGGATAATCGTTTGGGATAAAAAAAAAAAAAAAAATCATTGCCTTTTTATTTAACACTAGGTTAGGTTAATTGAGGTAAGATCCTTTCCAGGATGTTTGCAAATATGATTGAAAAAAATACTTTTCCATTTCAAAATGACCAACGGTATCATAAAGAACAACAACTAC
>JAFIDM010001028.1:45636521-45652378 GCA_023159025.1 Thereuonema tuberculata | reverse complement strand
AAAGAAAACACAAGAAATTGTTTATAAAGAATGGGTCCCGATAGTACGTAAGTATGGAATATTTCATTAACTATTTACGAGATTAATTAAATTTCTAAATAATTTAAATAAAATTGTGAATTAACATACATATCTTATATAAACAATCTGTTTTCAAGTTTGCTGAACATTTATTAGTCCAATTAATTTTAACCCCCCAAAAAAAGCACAGCATATATCAATACTGTGGATTGGCATATTGTATAACTACTGAATTCAGTGTTTCCCAACAACGGGAGTTCATAATTTCACTTCCAAAAGGTTAACGTGGGACTTTTTTTTTCTTGTGGATGTTTTTTGTCACCTTCATGTAAAAGCTTCTCAGTGGATTCACAGGGGCAAATTTTCAAATACAGTGGTAAGATTGTTTCTTTAAAAGACACATCAAATTCTTAGAAGCTCCTTTTGATAGTTCAGAAGTTATTACAGCAGGGAAAAATACCAGGGTGTTTTTGATATGGGTTTGCACTTTATATAAACTTACATAAGTCCATGCTTGTTTTAAAGCCTCCCACAACTTAAATAAAAACAGTGTGTAGACATAGCTACAGAAGACATAGTGGTACTTTGAAAAATAAGCTAAAAGTGAAAAAATTCAAAATGTGACTTAACTGCTACTGGAAGGGTTGCTTAGTTGCTACACTTAAATCTAATTTTTGATATTGGCTTAGCATTTAAATATAAAAAAGTACCTTCATATATGGCTCTACTTCCATTATCAGCATTCCATAATAATCTTCACTAGAAAAAGTGACGTTATAAAGCTAGAAAGAAAAAAAAATTCATTAAAACCTTGTCAGCTACTTAAAACCTGTTTTAAAATAAAAACCTCAAGAAGATTCAAATAAATCCAAAACGGATATGATACTTCAATGACTTCAGAACGTAATTATTAATGATTCATATTTTTGAAACATTCTATTCCATTAGTATTTTATCTTACCAATACTTATAGCTTTATCCCACAACCATTCATTTAAATTCACGAAAATTTTAGATGTATTTGTTTTTCAAATAAGATGAAATTTTTCTTAAGATATTTTCAAAATTAGATATTTAATAGTCATAGGCTAATTGAAGGTAATAGTAATAATAATATTGTTGAAACTATCATTTATATATATTAATCATTAATAATAATTTTCTTGAGATATATTTTGTTAAAAAACGATACTTAAAGAATTTCTTTTGAATAAAGCATTTTAGTGGTATTGTTGGCGAGAATAAACTATAAGAAAGAATATTAATAATATACTATGGTTGATCGGAAAATAAAATTTCAAAGCAAATTTATTGCTGATCAATAAAATTACACTAAATACACTAAAATTCTGAATTTATTAGCTTAAGTCTTATTGGTTTTCCAAAAATAAATGACTCAAGTTTTGATGTTCTTGGATAATTTTTGTACTCGATCATTGAAAAGTTTGCGCAAACGATATGTCTGACATTATTTCACAACACCATTGCTCATAAATGTCTCCTGCAAGGTATTTCATTGTCTAGAAAGAGGGCTTGACTTCCTTTCATTTCTGGTTTTTGATGAACTGAAGTTTCATCTCCCAACAATTTAAATGCATCTCTTTCAGGAGCAATGCACGAAAGCATTGCCGTGAAACACTCTTTGCCTCATTTGAATAGAATATATATATATAAAAAAAAAACCTAGTCCAAAGAACGTATATAGAATGATATATCGGAAGCGCAGTGGTGTCTCAAAGGAAAAAAATACACAATGAAAAACTCACTAATGAGAAATTAGTGAGAAAATCCACGTGCCAGCAGTGCGGAGAACTGGATGAATTTTTTTAAAGCATAAAATACAAACTACGCATTTGAATTATTAATAAATAATAATTTGTTAACTTACATAGAATGTTAAAATAACACTTGATTCCACTAGCGAAAAAAATGTATCGTTGGCATTGGCAATTACGTTAAAAAATAGACAATTGATTCAGTTATAAATTCTGAATAAGTTTTAATGTTCTGGAAAAAAACATTAAACTGTATTTTCATTTTCAAATCAACTCTCATAGTATGATAAGACATTGAATATATTTTTTTTCTTAAAGAAAAATACAGTGTAATATAAATTCACTTTTTCTACGGTATCTAAAATATGATCTTTATATCCTGCATATAATAAAAGCTTTTAAGTGTAATTGGAAGAATGTTAGGAAAAAACAGAAACCCACTAATTGAAATTGTAGCAATGATACGAAAGATTAGGTTCGGTTTCGATTAGATAAAGCGCTTTTTCTGCAGCGTGAATTCGTGTTTTTATTTTTTTTTTTCCTTTTTTTTCCCCCCCTTGAATTATTGGATTACAAAATTACTATCGTAAATTTATATATTCGGAAACATTGGCGCCCTTTTTAACATATAGTTGACAGGATAATAATTAGCTGTCGAGAATAAATTCTTAAGTAAGAATTTTAATCTAAAGAAAGATGGCTCCCATTTAGCAGAAAGTATCGATACTGTGGTAAGTTACTATTTTTTATTAAGTCATTTCTGCTTTAATCGAAGTACAGTTTAATATCATGATTCATTAACGATAAAAGCAATGATTGTAAGGTATGTTTTATGGCGACTTACAATGATGGTATTTAAAAACATTGATTTTCGAAAGTCATTTTGTCTAAACAGAAATCACTTAAGTTAGTGAGACGGCTAATAAATTATATTGGAATTATCAAGGAAATAAAATGAGGGGGAAATAATGATCGAATTGTTTTATTAAACGTCCTAATGAAAATTATGATTCAGGGGAGCCTACAGGAATTTATTTCGGGACGGCCTAAGTTAGGGAGCCGACTTCCAACGACAAATCTGAAAAAAGTCGGTCTGAAAATTTTGGAGAGGAGAGGACAACTTCCTCTCAATCTGCCACCCAACCAAAGAAAACGAAAGAAAGTCTCTACATACTTCGAGATTTCAGCAGAGGAGGCGCCAGGGACCCATCGGCTCTCCCCTATACACGATGGTTCTCCTCCTATGTTGTGAGCAATGAACAATCTAAATGAGGTAGAATGGTTTGGTTTTGAAAATATGCCATAATGCTTGGATCTTGTCTTGAATTCGTTTGGCTAAAATGATAGAGCAGCATTTCCCATTTGATAGTCTGTGGGGAAAAGTCTTAATGGCGTTCATTTATTTTTTGGTTGGATACCGGGACAGTGTTTTAATGTGAAAAAGCTGTGATATTTGTGTGCTAGAGTGAACGTTAACATTTTATCCGCCATATTGAATTTCAATATCTCATTAAGCCTTCTGCCAATGATAATAATAATAACTGTGGTAATCTTCCACTTTAGCGTCACAAATTATTTTCTATTAATTCCATAGTAAAACACACTGTCTACTGTCTTGACTGTCTAAATGCACTGTCCAAATGCATGTTAATTATAATTTTTAAACCCGCAGTCACGGCAAGACCAACGACAACCGTCTATTCCTTGTGCATACCGAATGTGACTGCATGGTTGCTGACACACACCGCATGGCATTGAGTTCTTTATCAGACGGTGACATGCACACCATTTCAGTGCACTTTCAACGGAGTTCAAATATGGTAGGATTGTCGCAAAACGCCATATCTCGTCATTCCGTATTTGTTGTAGATCTATTACATCTATTAATGCGACAATAGTTGTGTTCGCTCTCGGTCTTCCAGCCATAATAACAGCAGACGTCAACAAGATGGCGGCACCATACAATATCGCACATGGCACCATACAATATCGCACATTCCTTAATATAAAATAGAAAATAATTTGTGACGCTAAAGTGAAAGATTACCATAACTGTGTTTTGTTAAAATAAATAAATTTACAAATTATAATATTTTATCGATTTTTCAAAATTAAAAATTACGAAAAAAAAAAGACGGGCGAAACGGCCGTCCCAGTCTCTTCCCGGTAACAGCTCAGGGTACGAAATCCTTTACTTAGCTTTGTGCCTTACTGTGTTACCATTTCTTAAAATATTTTCATTTTAACAAAAGATTTAACGTGCCAGAAATTAATACAAACTTTATACTTTTATATTAATTTCTGGCACTTTAAATCTTTTGTTTAAAATAAACAAGGTTGGGTTCAGCCTTGGTTCTTTTATATATATATAAATATGTATATTCAAATTTCTTTGCGCCTGACAGTTCCGCAGGTCAGGATTTGAAGTTTTGCTTCTTTTGGTTTCTTTTTTAAATGTGTTTTCTTTTGAAGGGGACCACAACCGGCTGCGGGAGTGATTTCCTTTATCAATTTTGCACTATCTGAGCTTTACATCTGGTGAGTGGGTCTGGATGACGATTCAACAAAAAGGACGAAACGGCCGTCCCAGACACTCACCAATGAAATGCTCAGATATTTTTCATTTTTGTGTCATTTCTTTATACTTTTATATCCATTTTCTTCAGCTTTTTTTTGAACATGACTTCTTAGCAAGCTAAAGTGCTTTTAACAGAATGGGAAGATAGACAATTTATAGCTGGTACTTCAAGCATCATTTTTTTTGTAGTATTTCAAACAAGTTAGTACCCATTTTTTTCTATAATTTAGTAAGTAAGTCGAAGAGTTACATCCTAGCGAAGGTGAAGTGAATCGGAAAGTAAGATTGCATTAAGTTGTGAGTGCCATAAAAATCCGTAAAACTTCTGTTAATTTAGTAGTCTAGTCTCAAAGAAAATAAGAAGATTCAAAGGAATCTCAAAATCAAGAAGATAACCCTTGAATTTTGAAAGTTGTAAGAAAATTGGCAAGGATTTTTGTTCATTTTTCTGTAATCCAAGAACTTCAGATTATAGGAGATTGCAAGAAAGGCCAATTTCTTTCGTAGAAAACTACACGAAAATTATTTTTCATATTTATGTGTATCCTTCTGTCTCTCGTCTATTCCTCTGAAATGTGCTTTTGTCTCATTTAACATTGTTTTATCCTTCATTTCCAGACTAGTAACATGAATAATCAAATACAGTAATTGGAATCGTTTAAAAAAAAACGCAAAGAACTTAAATGTTTATTGTTTAAAACAGTGGTGCCTAACCTATGGCCCGCGAAGGTGTTACATGTGGCCCGCTGTTTTATTCCTGTTTTTTTTTGGTTGTTGAATAGGAGATTCCGCCACATTGTGGCCCGCGAGATTCACAGCAAAGTCAATTTTGGCCCCCCTATTACGAAAGGTTGGGCACCACTGGTTTAAAAGATCCCTGATGAGATTTTCTCTTTTCAAAGCTATTGTATAATCCGTTTCAGATAGTATTTCAAACTCATTTCATCTCAAAGGTCCTACTGTCCTCCAAATGAAAGTTGGCCGGCGGAAGTTTGAACTGCGCAGCCCTTCCGGTAGCTGATCAATTATGTTTTCCTGTCACAATGGACGATGGCGTCTGTTTTCACTGAGAAAGACATGTTGATAACGCCAATTTAAAACTTCTCTCGACTATTTAGCGTTATTTCAATACCAGTTGCTAACAATAAGTATTTATATAAATAAATAAATATATATTATTTATAAATACAATGCTCTTTTGCAAAGTAACAAGCGATTACCGTAATGGCTGCGTCCCGTCATAAAATCAGACGGAAGTGCCTGACCAGACTAATCGATCACATATGCGCAGATCTTACAAAAACAGGCTCTCATTTGGAGGACAATAAGTAAGTGTTTTAGCCAGCCCCAATAGATCGTGAAAGGCGTAGGCCAACACTACATAAAGCAAAATTAGCGAATTATTCTCAACGGAACTTTTTTCTTTTTTCTCATGATTGCATTTTTCGTATCAATTAAATTTACATTTATATTTTCTAGGCTGAATCATGAAAAATGGAGATGAATATTTCAATTGCAAATAAATGATTAACGGTAAACACATTAATTACAAAGCTACAGCAGGCAGCACATAACTGTTTCGTGGGCCACTGGTTTAAAATACTCTTACAGACTTTAATGTGGGTAATGATGAGATAGATGAATGTTTTTCCTAGTATTAGATTACTATAAAAACTCATTATTAGTGAGTTAATTGGAGAAGCGCTGTTCAAATAAAATTTTCAGATAGTCGCATTGAGGAATTGAAAATATATTTGTACAGGAATATATTATACAGGGTGATTCAAAATTCCCTATACAAAGTTTAAAGATAGGTCAGAATACAAAAACAAACCGTATTCGTAGTGGAACGTATATCCGCGAACGCCACCCGAATGTCCTAGAAGGTACACTAAGGTTCAGAAATAAAATTAAAAAAAACAAGATGTAAGGTAGACAACATGTTTATTAGTCCTATGTTTATAATATGACAGTAATGTGTACACTTCCAGGTTCAATGATGTCTTTGTTTCCGTCGAGTGATTCAGTTTTACAAGCTCTGGTGCAAACGCGCAAACGTTTAATGATTGTGCATACGATGGGGAACCGTTCACGATACAATCGTACAGCGACTCATCCGTTTCCGTTAGCTGCTCCATAGGCTAGGTGCATATCTACCCACTCAACATTAGTGAAGCGATACATCCTACTGATACAAGATCAACGTCTCAAATGACGATGACTCACACTGCCCAACTAATGTCACATAGTACCCTCTAGCACATTCGGGTAGCATATGAGGACATACTTTCCACTATGAATATAGTTTGTTTTTGTATACCTGACTTACTTTTATTGTACAGAGAATTTTGAATCACTCTGTATCCTCTAAGAAAGTCTAAGTCTTACTCTAAGTAAGTCGACATATTCCTTTCAGGGCGTGATAATAGAGCTCATTTCCAATTAGATTGAACCACACTATCCATCATGAAAAACTAATAGTTTTAATAGAGATATGTTAATTTTTGTGTTTTGTTAGAAATATTCTCTCAAGTAGCTTAATAGGAAAAATAATAAGAAAAAAGAATCAAGCCTTTCTTTTAATATTTCCGTTTCCCTCTTTAGTTTACACAGTAATACAGATGTAACAAACAGTAAAAACTTCAATACGATAAAAATACAAGAGCTAAAACCTACACTAGTTCTAAAAACCTTCAACGCAGTTGTATATTCAAGTGGATTTACTTCTGAAATTTGATAAAACAATAAACATACGAATGATTGTAAAAACTTCCGTTTTATTACCTTTCGAATGAGATAAAAGGTTTAAAAAATATTAAATTTAACCATATATTAAAATTAGTAAATTGATAGTTTTGGGAAAATTACAAATCATTAGAGAAATTAAAAAAAAAAAGTTGCAATACAAATTAATAAATTTAACAAATATTAAAAATATTCTTTTATTTTTTTAAATATATCCACACCATATTTCAACAATTCCACAAGATGAAATTTGAAATGCTTTGGCATGCATCAAAATCATCCATTTAATAACAATTTTAACCACATTTTAAACTAATAACAACTACTATACTACTTTTTAAAAAACTAAATTGTTAAGAAAATTATTAACGTGTGGGTTTTTTAAGTTTATAAAAATTACTGGAGACACACAATGCGTAATTAAAAAAGATTTTATGTTAAAAATCTTTAAGAAAATAAATAAAAATTAAAATATTTAAAAACAATTCCCTGAAACTGTACAGGAATTGTTTTTAAATATTTTAATTTTTATTTATTTTCTTAACTAAGGTTTTTAACAAAATCTTTTTTAATTACGCATTGTGTGTCTCCAGTAATTTTTATAAAAAAAAACTACATTAAAACTAATCACAGTAGTATTTTCCTAAGTTTTATTTGTGCTTACTTTTACTGAAGTTAGACAACAAATTATATACTTTATTTAACTTAAGTATATAATACAAGTATATAATGTATTTAAAGTTTGACTTTATTCTAATACTTCAGAACAGCAAAAAAACAGAAGTTCTTACCTGTATCTCGGAACGTGGCACGGTTAGCAAGAAAATGAACATAAAAAATGACAAGACAGTGAAGTAGACGAAGCCGATCGTAAATCCTGCCTTGGTTCCAGTCCTTAAATTGGGCCATTCTGGAAGAGTTAGACATTGGCTGCTGGCCTACAGAACAGAAAAAATAAACTATTACTCGACTGAAAGGGGTAGGAAAGAAAATTTTTGAATTTTATAGACATGTAAAAAGTTTTTTTTTTTTTACATTTCTTTCTTATAAAGCAAGTAAGTCTTGTTTTGGACAGTTTTTATTATTGTAACTTTACAGATTAGGGACTAATTTACATACGGAATTTAAATTGTCATTTCAAGACTTTCTTGGAATTCACACCGTGTTATAATACTGTTTTAACGTCATGATTCTTCAACTTGATTATATATATATGTATATGTAGTGAATGTGGGTGGCAGAGAAGCCAAGCACTGCGACCGAAGGTCTATTGTACTATCCCACAGGAAATAAGGACAGATGGAGAGAAAAACTGAGAAAGTATGGTGGGAGAAGTGCAGGGGAAACGGGAGAACCCCGAGAAAACCTGCCCAGCGCGGATCGTCCACCATCACGATTCAACTTGATTAAGTTGAATGTAGCAGCAGGCCCGGCGCTAAGGGGTGCGGGACCTCCCTTCTTCAATGATAATGTACCCTCCCCCCCTCCAACTTCCCTAAAACCTCCTGACAGACCCTTTCTAAAATTAAATTACATATTTTTTTACAGTTCGTTACAGACATAAGCTTGGTAGCAGCGAATTTTAAACAAAGAAAATAACCATAAAATTTTTATGGCTGACCGAATGAAAGTTTGATAATATTACAGCAAATAATGACGAAAAAATAAATATCTCAACCAGCCGCGGGGTCTAGATTCCAGGCGGCCTCTAGATTCGCCCCCCTCTGGCAACAGATATGTACCTTATTATAATTAGTATACCCTATCGGTATTGCAGTTACCCTAACAGGCCTATGGTATAAATCTAAGAATATACAGATGACCGTAGGTAGTCGTAAGAAAAAAGGATTAGAAAAGCAGACAGGACGGAAACATCCATGCCGGACTCTGGATTCGAACTCAGACAAATTAGTATGCCACCGCTTAGACCGTTCGGAAATTCTAATACGGATAAAACATCACAAAGTAACTTCTCATTCGGATAATCAGCAATAACCCAAATATGGCTTTGGGTTATTTTAAGGAACAAAATGAATAACCATTTCCTAGTGAAAAATAAAGGGAGAAAAATAAAGCAAGAGCCAATGAATTTATTGATTTTTATTATCTACTGAATTAGATGCGGTTAATGGAGCTGGGACTAACTAGATCTTAATGTGTGTTCCTTAATCAGCAATCAAGCCTAACTTGAAAAACAATTGAAGAAACAGAGAAAAGAAAGAAAGGAAATAAAACTTATATACCTTAGGAATCAGCTGTTGACTTTTTAGTTCCATTGCAATATTGCTGGAGTTACTTCATTCTCATACGATGTAAAAACGGAGATTGATCATAATTCTGATATTATTTTTTTTTAAGAATTAAAATTATTCATTTCCTTCGAATAAAATTACATTTTAGTTAATGCCGTGAATATATAGTAAAGATAAACATAACTGCAAAAAATATTATCACTAGAAATGTTGGCGATATTAATTTATTTTTAAATAGAAGATTATTATTTGCAATGGAGTGATCCGATGTTAAACGATAATTACCCATTGCACTCCTTTATTGCGTGCAAAAACAAAAACAATACAGGTAGGCATAACGCATGCTTTGCACGCTCCGAGCTATGGCATCAATAATCAGCGGAGAACTTCTTTTTGTAACGTATTGATCTGATAAAACAGTGCAATCTCGTATTGCGAAATTGTTGTATGAAGCAAGTGTTATTTCAATAAAGTAAGGCAAATCCGAGGAATCAGCTGAAGTACGACGTATTTTTAGTTCCTAAACAGTATCGACCAGTCATGACGTAATAGTGGAGTACTACAAAACTATTACGTAAGTTTATTAATCGACGAGGAGTTTCTTCATCCTTACAATCATAGTGGGAATAAGAAACAACCAAATAATGTTTATAAATAATTTTGATTATTTCTTTTTAAATACTTCAGGGTTTTGAACAGCTGAAAAATGTCGTTTGTGATGAATAGGAAAATCATATTTTTTTTTTTCTCTGATCTCTATTTCCATTTTAAATTGATGTATATTGTGTGACAAAAAATGTCAAATCGAAGCACCATGGAAGAAGTGTCCGATTTGTATGAAACTTCATAAGTGTCAAGTGGATGAAGAGAACTGGTATTGATTCAATTTTCAGTGAAAAAACATTTTTTTTTTTATAAAACAATAGCAGATTCGTTGTTGCATTATTAGTAGTGTTCTGAGCTACCTCTGGCTGCTCTGCAGGGTGATTTACAGCGTGATATGAAGTGAAACAAAATCCTGACGTTGTCTTGTGGCAGATCACGCCAATGTTGCTGATTTACAACCAAACGCCGGTTGTCTGATGTTGGATGCAGTTGATGTCCTAGCAGGTCCCAGACATGCTCGATGATGGACAGATCTGTGGACCCAGCTGCCAATAAAGGGTTTGAATTGATTGCAGGCACTGCTGAGAAACGCAGTGTGTGAACGTGCATTATCCTGTTGGAACATTACTCCTGGAAGGTGTGACACGAACGGCAAAACAATGCACCAACCGCTGTGCATTTAAAGTTATCCAGATCACTGTGAGAGGGGATCTGTTGTCATAAGAAATGGCTCCCCACACCATTACACCAGCAGCTGTAATGACTGTGTGCCTGTCGACAGCATTTTCAGGATGAGCGCTGCCTAGTCTTCTTATGCGGATGCGGTGATCGTCTGCTGCAAAGCACAAGCGGGACTCATCAGTCAACACAATACGAGAGCATTTGAGAGCATACCATGTCTTTCGAGCACGGCACCACTCTAGACGGAGTCTCTGGTTCTGGGTTGTTAAAGGCAGGCCTCGTAAAGGGCGACGACAGTGAAGTCCAATGTATGCAATTCGTCTAGCAATGGTGCGGTTAGATACCGGTTGCTGTTAGAGGAAGGTAGGCTACATCTCTCGGGATGGTGGAGAGCGAAGCTGCTGGAGCAGTTGGGTCTTGCCTCATAACAAACTGATTGTCAACCATATTCGCGACGTGAATGAGTGCCCTCACGCAACCATCTATTCCAGCACCTTCCCACAGATAGTGAGCTATTCATCTGCATGACCAGCCAGCTTTCTGCAGTCCCACATGCAGTCTTCCTCGAAGTCCTGCAATAGGATCTTCGAGCGTGTCGTCGAGGCGTTACTGATGGTAAACTGATGTGAATGCAACCATGTGTGTGTCTTATGAGATTCTGAGAACAACTTATAATGACAACAAATTGAGCACTTCCATTGAGCCATAGGGATGATGATAACGTATCATGACAACTAAACCTTAATTATTTGTATACCTAATGGAAAGATAGTTGCGTTCGGAGTTTCATTCAACTTGGACGCTTTCTTCATAGTGCTCCTATTTTTTTTTTTTTTTACGTTGTATATTGAGCTTGAGATTTCTGTTTAAAAGAAAAATACAGTTCTTGTGGTGAATCCCAATGTTTATTTTTATTTTTTTATATATTAAAGCTTATTTTGGTCAAATAAGGGTATATTTGATCTTGTTTTGGTCCATCTTGTATTAGAATTTAATGGAATCTACTTAGCATTGATTCGCGAATAGAAGATTTTTTTTTTTATTAAAAGTTTCAGGCTTTTTTTGTTTGTATTTGTTTGCTTTTTTTTTGGTTTGGACAATAATGTTCAAGATCTTATTTTATAAATTTTAAACTGTAGGCATGTATCTTAAGGATTTTAGGCCAAAAAAAAAAGAATTTTAGGCCCTAGTGATAATCACTGTTTAAACTGCTATACATTTTATATATGCATATTTGAAATCCCTACTTAAAGAGCTTTAGATAAAATAAAGGCTCTGTAACAATTTAGAAGTTCCTTAATTTGCATTAATGTTTCTAAAATCTAAAGCGTCAGTAGCTCTAAACTGAAAGTAAATTTATTGACATTGAAAATAATAATAATAATAAAAAAATTACATCCGTTGGGGAATGGTCACAAATAAAGGATGCGTTTGCGGACAGCACCTTCCCCCTATACACGCTACGAGCAAACCACAGAAATAAATGTATGTTTAATTATCTATTATGTATTTCTTCGGAGCAAACTATACATGTTAAGAATAGTAGTTAGAAGCTTTTCAGCCCCCCCCCCCCCTTCCGTTATAATAATAATGTGAAAGAATTTATGCGTTCGCTTTGTAAGGAAGCAACATTATACATACATATACATACATACATAGTTCTCTGCCAAGGGCAGGTCCTTCACTGCAAACCCAGCATTCTCCAATCTTTCCTATTTTCTGCCTTCCTCTTCGTCTTCACATAAGATCCATTTACCATAATGTTGTCGATCATCTGAAATCTTCTTCTGCCTCGAACTTTTTTACCGTTCACCATTCCTTCCAGTGCATCCTTCATTAGGGAGTTTCTTCTCAGCCAGTTTCTTTTTCTCTTCTTGATCAGTTTCAGCATTGTTCTTTCTTCACCCACTCTTTCTAGCACAGCTTCATTTCTTATTTTGTCTGTCCATTTCACATGCTCCATTCTTCTCCATATCCACATTTCAAATGCTTCTAGTCGTTTCTCTTCACTGCGTCGTAATGTCCATGTTTCTGCCCCATACAATGCCACACTCCACACAAAGCACTTCACTAGTCTCTTCCTTACTTCTTTTTCCAGAGGTCCGCAGAAGATGCTCCTTTTCCTATTAAAAGCCTCCTTTGCTATTGCTATCCTCCTCTTGACTTCTTGGCAGCAGTTCATATCACCACTTATAGTACACCCTAAGTATTTAAAGTTGTTCACTTGTTCCAATGTCTCATTCCGAATACTTATGTTTATCTTCTTTGTCTTTCTTCCGATAACCATAGTCTTTGTCTTGTTTACATTTATCTTCATTCCATATTGTTCACAGCTGTCATTCAGCTGCAGTAGCATATCCCTTAGTATCATCTCCTCTTCTGCTAACAATTCCATATCATCAGCAAATCTTATGCACTTTATTCTTCTTCCTCCTACTATCACCCCTCCCATGTTCTGAAAACAGTTCTTCACTAACTCCTCCAAGTAAATATTGAACAGCGTAGGTGATAGAGGGCATCATTGATTAACATAAATTATAAATAAACATCATTCTCTCTCTAAATATTTCAATACATTTCCTTACAATAGTTCGGCATTCCTTTCGAATTCAGACAAATTGCACTCTAAACATCAGAATTTATCTTTTTAATGCTTTAGCAACTTCTATACAACTACGCAACAATTACACTTTTCTTTTTTTCATGTCATATTCCTTTAAACAATTTTTAAAGCTTAATTTACTTAGAAGAATCATTCATTTAAAACTCCCAAACTGTAATTCCGCAACGATGATAGAGCGCTGTCGTAATATTTGTCGGTAGATGTAGCTCTAGTGGGAAAATCGAGAACTAACCTTGTTTGCTCTGATATTTTTTATTTTTTTATTTTTTTATTATTTTATGGGACGTTTTATTTCTGAAATAGTCGCCGAAGTAAGTTTTATGTTATCAATTTCATTTAACTATCGTTTTTGTAGATTTTTATTACTACTGTGTCATTTTTTGACAGCTGAAGAAGTTATTACATATACAACTGCCCATCCCTTTGCTCCGGAAGTCAAAGGTAACGGAAAACAACATTTTATTATTCAAAAACACAAATGTCATCAAGTAAACTAAAATTTAAAAATAAACTAAAATTTAAATGCTAAAAACTACAGGCAATACAATATTGAAATCCATTTGTAATAGTCGGAAATTTGCGCAGTTGAGTTAACCATTCAACAATACTCCTGCTGCCTGGCGTTGCGCATGCGAAATTCAATTGTTGCGGACCTACGCACACACATACATACACACACGCCATTTTTTCAATAATATGGATATATATTCCCGCATTCCTTTGTTACAAAATTCGATGACGTCGACATCATTATTATTATCCCGGACATGTACGCTGGAATATAGTTATTTTTTCAAAAAATTGTTAGTATTCCGAAAAAAAAAATGAAGAAATTACGTGAAAACTGGAAATATACCTGAAATCCTCTCATCTTTGGTGGGATATAGGATAGGACATTTTATAAAGTGTAACCTTGACACTGAAATTGAATATTTTTTTCGTAAATCTCTTTAATGCATCCATACAAGTGAAAGTAATCCTATCACAAGCAGACTTTGGGAGGATTCCAACTTCAGTTTCTTTTTCATCTTCCTTCTCATCTAACAAATGAAAAGGCGAATGAATGTTTGTTTTTTTATGATTAAAGCGCCAAAAGTTTTTTTTTTCTTTGCTACAATTTTTCAGAGTATTTGAATTGAAAGCCTTACAGGTAATTGCAGTTGAACCTATTTCGCCAAATTTTCAGAATCGGAAACATTGCAGACCCCTGCGCTACGGTCCGAATTTTGGGCCTTTGATCGGGTTGGTTTATTTATTACTATTATTATATTGTTTGTTTTGTTTTTTTTGAAGGGGGAGGAGAACAATAATTTTTTTTTAGGTTGGATGGTGTTTCGCAGAGATTATCATCTCTGGCTTCAAATTGGTTCAGTTCCAAACGCTTCAAAAATTGCTTCAATTCCTGGTTAATTTTTTTTTTTTATCTTGCAGCTTTATTGAGAAATGGATGAATCTGCGTCTTTGGGTTTTGAAAGAAAGATCTACAGAAAGGGGTTTGCCTTTATTCAGCTGAATCTTTACGTTCGGCTTAGAGAACATTAAAACGCCGTCCTCTTTCATATTGAAGCGTGTAACCTTCCAGCTGTCCTACAGAATAGTTTAAGTAGAAAGTACACAATTGTCCATTTAATCCTATCTCGGAACCAATCCTAACCCATGAGCTCATGTTTCCTGCGTAATGGACAAGTTTAACTAATGAGTTATAATTTTTTTCACTGAAGCTATAACATTACGATCACTCAAATGATTGAAAGTTTCTCATAGATGATAATTTGAAGTGATTATATTTCCGAACACTGCCATTCTTCCGAGTGAAATGAACAGGTGTAATGTGTTTTGGAATATCCAATGTTTTGGAATTTCTTTGGCTTTATAGTTTCTGTAGAATATGACATTTCTTCGTTTTCTGCAAATACAACATCGGCAATTTTTTTTTTTTTTAATTAATCTATTGTTGTACTTTGCAAAGGACTACACAGTTGTAAATGAGCAATAAAGAAGGATTAAAGAAACATTACCATCAGCTATTTTTTATAAATAACTAGGCCACCCCCCTGTCTCCCCCTGGTAAGTATGAGATAATCCAAGAAGAATCGATTCCAAGCGGTTATGGTAAAAAGTGATATTTTATTCCTTTTTGAATGAACTCATTATTTGATAGCGCGCGGACAAATAAAATAAAAGTAGGATTGGATATTGGAGGACCAGCAGTAGTCCAATGGTTAGCGTTCCTGACTGCGAGGACGAAGTCCTCGGTTCGAATCCCATGCAAGGGAAAGAAAAAAAGAAAATTTTATAATCTGTCTTTCTCAGCAAGGGAAACTAATAATTAACAATTGCGCCGGACAGATACAGAAATAAAAGATTTTAGTAATATAGATTGCAATAGCAAGTGAAAAAAAAATGGCGGGGAGGCATTATAAAAAAATTGGATAGAAGGAGAATTAATAACTTAGTTGATTAGCGTAACAGTATTGCTGGACCTGCAACACATACCACTCACAAAATTTGTTGAAACGTTTTAAATATTGTTACCGTTCGATTTGGTCACTCCCCCGCGTCCAGAATCGCCTCGT